>JBAMJR010000037.1:0-332500 GCA_038501785.1 Myoxocephalus aenaeus | reverse complement strand
ATGTGTGTACTTCGAGTTCGAGTTGTAGTTTCCTAGTATTTGTTTCCGGTACCAGTCTTTATCTTTGTTTGTGACTTTGTTTAGTAAAATACCTTTTTGATTTTGCCCTCCACCTGGCCTCCTGTCTGTTTCCTCTGCTCCTGAGTCTCCGCCTCTCACACCCGGTCGTGACA
Organism: Myoxocephalus aenaeus; assembly: GCA_038501785.1. Taxonomy (NCBI): domain Eukaryota; kingdom Metazoa; phylum Chordata; class Actinopteri; order Perciformes; family Cottidae; genus Myoxocephalus; species Myoxocephalus aenaeus. The sequence goes on along the minus strand of JBAMJR010000037.1, from coordinate 332,327 downwards.
GATGGTTACAGTGAAAGAAAGGAAAGAGGTTGAGAATGAGAACACAACGGTGACACAATAGTGATACATTTTATTGGCAATCTAATATTGGTGTTTATCCCCATTTGCAGTGTCAGGTTGTGTGTCCGTATAGAAACCTAGCTGGAGTGTAACAAGGAAGGGACCGGGTGAGCACAGTTGGATAATTGTTGTCATTAAATGGCCATTTCCAATCTCAGGCGATTAGCTCTACATTAGGCCACCGACATGGTTCAATCAGTCAACCATAACGTTTGGCGTCACTGAACAGGCTCTTTGCACAGCAGAATGCTTCATATTTCTGGGGAAATCTCAATTTCCAAACATTTCGAGAAAGCAAGGAACTGCAGAAAAGGTGGGTTTGTAATACCTTTACCATAACCAATCACACAGGAGTCTTGTTTTAATACAGGCCTCAAACGTCAGCTGGACTATCTGCTTTTTTTCTTCAAAATTGTTTGCTGGATTTTTATCAAAGTATTTATTCCGTTAATGTTGCCAACGACTGTTATTTACTGTCCTATGTGTCGCCATAATAATGAAATGTTTGAAGACCATGCATTACTTTGGTTTGCAATATTGTATAATGCTATTAGGTTATCTACTTGTTTTTGTCAGTGTCTGAAAGTCTAAATTATTTTCTTACAAGTGTCAAATATATGTTACAAAATTTAAGGTTTGCCGTTTTAATTTAATTAAAACTAGAATTTATTTATGGACAGTTATGGTCTGTATGTAATAAGGCAACAATTGTATCTAAAATGTAGTTTCAATTGCATCTTCTTCTGTTTACAGTCAATTATCTCTGTGCATTACCTATCTTTTTTGTTGGATCTGATTCAGAAAATTGTGGCCCATAGATTAAAAATCCACCAGCCACATGCAGTGAGCTGCATCATCACTGCATGTGCAGACTTTCTTTACTTCGTCCTCGAAGCTGAAGAAGCAGTCTTACCTGCCATGTTTTTCAGAACTACTCCGATACAAAAGTGATGTTGGATTGCACTGAACCCCTTTACAAACACCACACTCTCTTTTTCTTCAGAGTAAGGTGTTTTTGTTAACCTATATTAGACTGGCTCCTGATGGGGCAATAACCTCTGTGTCAGCTCCATCAGTGACACAGAGATCCTGACAAAGTTTTAGCCTTCTAAATATAGCAATCTAGTTATACATATTATGGCCATAACTGTATAGGAAGATATATCATTTAACTTGTAAGTACTAATTGATACAATCAAAATAAAACAATGTTAAATGTAACTGCACTCTGGCATATTGTTACCTCTCCACTTCAATAAAGTAATGCAATTCTATAACATATGAAGTTACATGTCATCCTAATCATAACAAGAAGTATACAACATAATTCCTAAGATATTAGAAAATAGAATGATATGAAAGCACACTGAAAACCAGCTTATATACAATAAATAAATCAATGAGCCTCCACATCAGCAACTGTTCCAAACTAGTAGCGTAACAGATGGACTGACATGGCTCATGTCGCTCTAGAATCCCAACTTAACTTCAGCCAACTGCACACTTCAAATGCAAAAATGAGTGCAGTTGCCATAGTACATTAGCAGCTCAGTGAAGTTCAACTTTAATGACCACACAATCCCGACTCCCCGCCTCCTCCTTGTGTGGTGTTTTACTGCTGGCTTTATCTTTTTAAGAGACCGTTTTTTATTAACTAATTCAGCTCAACTCCTCCTCTTCCCATTGTTTTGTGGTATACTCACCTTTTTGTCTACTCCCTCTGAGCTCTCAAAAGAAATCGCTACAGTCAGTTTCAGTTCCTCAACCTCCCTTTTTTATATGCCTGCACTTTATCTGAACCAGTTTTTCAGTGGCAGAGAAACTGCGGCACAAAACTGATTTGTGCAAGTTGTCTAAAGGTCAGTTAATCCAGCAGAATGTGTAATCAGCCAGACATATCTCTTCCCATTAATTGCTTGATCCTCCCTCAAAGGCATTTGCATAAAGGAAAGAAACACATTCCACTGATTACTTGCCAGGTGTGCCTCAGATTACACTGTGCTTCCTGCTGGTGGAAAATACAGAGTGATTGTCTTTCTCTGCCGCCTCCAGGTCTTCACACATGTATGGCTGTACAATATGTGCATTATGTTCTTATGTGTAAGCTACATATGTAAACCAATTATCCACGCTTAATTGGGTGTGGTTTCGCTCTTCTACCATGTATTACAGTTGCCAGTATTGTTAATCACATTGTTTGTATCTAATTCAAGTCATGAGCGGAATATGTCACTGTGAATAAGACGGTTGTATTTTGCAACGTTGCATTGGACTAATAATATCCTGATATTCAATTTTACATTTTTAAAGAGATATGACCATTTTTACACCACAACATTACATGAGCCAAGACTAAGTTTGACCAAAGTTACTACTGTAAATGAATACTGTATGAAACCATCCAGGGTATTGTCATCTTATTGCATTCTATATGATGATACATACTTAGTATTATTTTATTTTAGTTGGATAAGCAATTAAGTTCCATGTGGACATTGAAAACATCCCGTAATATATATAAATACAAACAGGTGTTTGGGGCCTCAAGGAGATGCATTACATGACGGAGGCACTGGTAATTGAGGTACTGATTCCTTTTTTGTAGTATGAAACATGTTGGCCATGTCCTATTAGATGTTCCCTCTTGAACCAAACACAAGCTGAGTCTAACGGGTGTCAGCAGAAGGCACAGTCACTTGTCAGTGGTCTCCTGGATGCAGCCTACTCCCATCTCCCCTCTCCAATTAATCACAAGTGCAGTCAGGCATCTTCATCATCAAATGAGCATTTACCATGTACATTTTTCCCATTGCATATGTAAGAAATGAATCTCAAGTTGAGGTGCTATTGTTAGCCTAAACACTAACAGACTACTAATGAAAAAGCCAATTATAGCCTCTGGCAGACTAAGAAGGGAATAGGAAAGTGAGAGAAACTTTCTTCCTTACAACCTTTCCAGCTTATAACTGGTAACATGCGACCTGACTGCACATATGCGAGATGGGTTTTATTAAGCAGAGCCTCTGGCAGTCAGGGAAAAAAGTACTTTAACTAGGTTAAATGTGTGTGCAATGGGGTAGCAGTGGGAAATTGTGTGTGTGTGTGTGTGTGTGTGTGTGTGTGTGTGTGTGTGTGTGTGCGCGCGCTCACCATGAACAGGATACATGTTTGGGTGCCTTGGAGTATGAAATCAAAGGAGAATGTCTCCCCAAGAAAAACAACAGCATCAATTGTTTCAGCAAATGCCCTAAAAACGCAATATGTTTACCTTCAAGTGACAAAGCCCTCTATCCGCAATACGAGTTATGAATCTTTTCTCTCGGGAGCAAAGGGGGACGTAGAGTGCCATTGTGATAGAGCCACGCGGGAGGACGTCAGGGTGGATGGGTGCACTGTAAGATGTATATTGTCAGATTAACAATAAGTTGTTCTGCAGTTAGTATCACTATATTTATATTTACACTTGTTTTTCTTCCCAGAATGCATTGCACGTCTTCAGTAACATACTATACACAACTTATACACAACTAAACTGTTGAGAATACAGCAATGTTACTGTGGAAACAACATTTCCTGTGTGGGCTTATAAAATGTGTGACTTTAACGAAGGAGATGGCTTTTTGTTTCCCGTTTAAAGCCGACAGTCAAAGTTGATTTGCTTTACCCATAGCCATGCCCATTGCCTAACCTTTACTCAATTTGTGTAACCATGACAACAAAGATCACCTTACCCGAATCCTAACAAAGGTCTATTCAAATCGTAACCATTTTGATTTTGAAACGGTGATTTGAACTGCTTTCGAAGGGAATGGAAAGCAATGTTTTGTCGATTGGCGCAGTTTGGATTACATTGATGGCACGGTTATCAATTTGTCTTGGACTCAAAGGGAAATAAACTGTTATGTACAAATATTGTAACAATACATTCTCATCATGGATGCAGCTATTATCCTGTGATCTTTACACTCTCCATTCATCTTCTATTTAAAATGTCACCGGTATTTGAATGTTACTGACGTTTACATGTGTCCACATTTTAAAGTGGAGCCATCTCAAGAGCGTTTGCTCCCCATTCAGCGAGGGCACACGAAGTAGCTACAAGCGAATAAAAACACATGTGTTGCTTCTCTGTGTCCTTGTGGTGCATCACTCTGTGAGTGAGTCTCTCTAGCCCATGAACTTAACCAGTAAATTGTTAAACACTTGGTGATAAAATGTGAATGCTGTTGCCTGGGTGGCCATGACACATAATTCCGGTGTTATGCCTCCCGATACTTTAGGTCAACAGAAAGCAGTAGCTTTATCTTGGAACAGTGCTAATAGTTGGTGAAGCTATCATTGACTTAAAATTTCACAAATGCATCAATCTTCTTAAAAAGGCATTACGCATGCAGTGTATTCTGGGTATCCAATGTACCATACACAACACTAAAGCTGTTCTATCTTTAATAAAAACGGATAGAATACATGATATAAACAAATTACCTATCCATTGGTGTGTTTAATGTTATCTGAGTAGTAGTAGCTTCACATGAGTGTATATACAGATACAGAAAGGCACCGAGCACTGTTGATATCCAATCAAAGGATGTATGACATATCAAAACTCGATGTCTAGCTGGTGAGTCAGCAGCACAAACTGACCCAAGCTGCTCGACTAAAACAAAATTGCTGTGCTGCTGTCTGAGTGTCTCTGCTCGTTCTGCAGTGGGAGCTGTCCAGCCAACTGAGCAGAGCTGAACAGAGATCTCCTATCGAGACACAAAAAGCTCAAGGAAAGAAAATACCTCAGCGAGGATGATGAAGACTTTTGGGGATACCGGGAGCCAACAGAATCCCAGTCACTTTTTGTCAGATTCTAGGCAGCAGAAATACATAAACAGACGTTTATCACACTGTTTTCTTATGTGAGTGCTGGCTGGTTCAAGGTTTTTATTTGCCATTTGTGCATAGACCAACAGTCCAGACACATTAGAATTATTGTGCAGGTCAACAGTTTAGGAAATAAAAACACAATACATAAGGTGGTAATATATACACTTTTAGATACAGTTTAAAAAACAAGTTCTCAACAAAGGAGAGGGCAAATGTTAAATAACAGTAATAAATAGGCTAGTCCTGAGTGCTGTCTGTTCCTGGATTGTGAAAAGAGGGGAAAGGGGAGAGTTATATGGGAATATTGCACATTTTGAGAGGTGGAAGAAAGTTATGTGGGGATATTGCACAGTTAGAATATTGCACCTTTATCAGAAGGTATCCTATTTCACAGATAATATTACACATGCCAAAATGTATGCAGGCATAATGTTAAAAGCGTACAAATCTAGCAGGTCTTTGACTTAAACAATGAAGCGTATGTCCATAGTATTCTTGGGGAAAAAATCGACTCCAGTTTTGTTCACCATAAAAATTTAGCTGGAAAATAAGATAGCGTGACATTTACTTTTCCTGATACACCTCTAATGAATGAGCAGACCAGGGTCACTTACTTGGTCATTTTTTCACATACTGAGGATGAATAAATACCCACCGCTGTGCCTGTTCTCTTTATTGCAGGAGAATGCAGCTGTCATGAGGGTTATTCCCCTGATCCTGTCCATAAACACCTCTGTGTTCGCAGCGACTGGGGTCGGAACGAAGGGTAAGTCCTGTCTGCTCTACCCACTCATATCTAAAAACGCACTTGTACTTAAATGACCTTGTGGCTGGTTTCGCAGTACCCTACTCCCAGCTGCATTAGAGCACGATATTAACTTTACAGAAAATAAAGGTGAATTGTTCGCTGTGATGGATTAGCTATCTGGAGAACATTTCCAGTCTCTTTAGGTTGATCTTCAGCGTATTAAAATTAATGAAAACCAAGGTCGGAAATCAATCTAATAACTTACTGTACGCTTTTAAAAGTGGTCACCGATAATGTAAAATACAAGCAATTTGCAGTTAATGAGATAAAACATGCAAATGTACCTATAAGGTCTTTTAACTTGAGGATGAATATTTTGAAGAGGTAATCAGAAATACAAATGGGAGGAGGAGAAGCTAGGAGGGTAGTTATAGTGTGTAATGAAAGAAAACAGCAGGGGAGGAAAGATAGTGACAGAGTGAACGTGAAGAGAGAAATAAATAAATAAACGGAGAACAACACAGAAGAAAGAAAGACAAATCGTATACATTGGCACGATAGGGAAGGAAAAATAAGTCAAATGAGCCTCGTCTCTCACTCTGACCTTGTTTGACAATTAGCTGGCTTGCCCAATCACTTTATTGATTAATTGAAAAGGTCCCACATTGTTATTCAACTCCATCAGTCATTGTCTGGATTCAGTCCAGCAGCATATCACATTTTCCATTCACAGTTTTGTCGGAGTAACAGCTGACGGAGGGTATATGAAAACACACATATGATCAAGCAATGTTAGTTTTGACCTTGTATTTTTATTTTATTTGTATTATGTACACAGTGTGTGGGTCATTTATTTATCAATACAAAAAAAACATTAAGATCTCCCCATTTTACTCAGATTACATGAACACATTTGAATGTAATATATATTTTTTTAAGTTGAACGTGACATTGAAATGTTCATATATTCCTTTCTTTGATTTGGTGTGCCCTCCTCTCGGTCCTCAAGTCCTTGGCCATACGCTAACCTGGAGAAAGGCTATGACCTAGGTACAGGGGAGCAGGCCCCCGAGAGGATCTTCAGGTGAGTCCTTCACTTCTGGTGCATGACTTCTGCTCGCCATCTGTGACTCTGTGAACACACAACGGGATGGTGTTCTTGGCATGTGTTTGTTTGTGTGTGTGTGTGTGTGTGTGTGTGTGGGTGCATGTGTGTGACAGAGCATACAGATGAGCGGATAGTTGGATGGACACACAAATTCACCTGATGTGAGGTCTTACCCATGGGCTCCTGTGTGGGGAAATAGCCCAAGGTGCAGCCCTGGATGGTCTCCTTTCAAATGCTTTTACTGCCATGTCTGTGAAACTTCTCATCTTGATGGGGCCATTGAGTATGACATGTTTCAAGAAGGCCAAGGCTCAAAGGACCCATTCATTTCTATTTTATTTGTCCCTGTTTAAATAGAGCAGATCAGCCTGACCTAGTTCATTACATGTGCTTTAAGACAAAGGCTTGTTTTATACATACAACATACTTGATGTTGTTGATGATGAGTATGTGGTATTAGGTGCTGTCTACGGTGTACAGTAGATGGGCCTTCCAACACATGTTACTCACATAGTTAAAACATTGAATGTTCCAGCGTTATGCACCATGTTATAGATTTGTTGAAGACGTTGGTAGACAGGATCCCTCCATTGCCACCAGTTATTTCCCACAGTGATGTGTAGCACAGTTTTTACTATGTCATTAACTATGTACAATTACTAGGTTGCCACATCAATTCAAGTGAGAAGTAGTGTCACTTTCATATAGACTTCCATACAATCTGACATATGTTTGCAATAAGAGGAGTCGCCTACTAATGGCCAGTGGAGAGAATGCAAGTCTAAGGAACTTCCCATTGGGTTATTTTTTTACCGGAGGCAGCCGCCTGGTTGAGAGACGACGTGAACAACCAGTTTGTACTGGCAAGTAATACGTTTTACAAGATCATTTTAAACCAATACAAAGCTAAATAATAAAATACCGATAATAACTGTTAGGTTCTGAGTTTGGAAATCAGAACTATACTGATAGCAAAATATTGTACCGTTGCCGCCAGATTTATTGCCTTTTTGTCTAAACAGCTTTCGAAAGTTGATAGTGAATCTCCATACTGTTTTATTCAAGAGTAACTAAACCCCCCAAAACACTTGTTTTGGCTGAAAACCAATGTATATGCGTCTTTGGAAGTGATGGATTCTGGTCCAAATCTTGACAAATACCCACCTACCTTTAAGTCATGTTCATTACCCCTCCAGTATGTTGGTAGGAAAACCACATGTACTTTCAGCCATGTACAGACTCATGCAGATAGCAGACAAAGTGAGTAAAGATGCAGCAACCAAGTGCAAACCATCATTGGGTTTCTGTTGTAGAGGTTTTATATCAGTGCTGTGTCACGGAGGATAGGAGAAAGGACTGCACTGCTCTAGCTTGACAGTGTTGGAGTGAGTCCTAACAGGGATTGGTTTCACAGATGGGGTTCTTTGTGGGAAACCAATGATGCCGCTCACTTTGTTTATGCTAGGAGCAGTGAGGAAATAAGCATCGTGTGATCTGAAAGAATATGGGTGAAACTGTAATAGATTCAATATATTAATTTAAAAGCTAATTAACATTTTCAAGCCAAATTTTCATTTTCATATCGTGAGGGGAGGTCAGAATGAGTGTAATGCATTCTGATTCTCTTATTATAATTAATGTACTGGCAGCTGTATTGTGTACAAGTTGAAGATTTTTAATGCCGATGTTTGGCAGTCGAGAAAAAACGCTGTTCCAGAAATCCGGCCTTGTACATACACAGTTATGTTTGATGGATTAAAAAGCAATGTTTACCAAGATTGGTGTAGAAAGACTGAAATAATTTCTGTTTGCGATACCTTTTCTGTGGGAGTCAAATGACAGGGAGTGATAACTTGTAATTCCAAGCTTTTTGACATATGAAGCCACTCAAGTTTGGTTTCTCAGTGGGGATTTGTTATATTACCGCCCACCTGCTCAGATACATTTATTAATGCGCATGATGCAAAGCACAGCCGTGTTCTGTGGCCTCGCCATGTGTAGCTATTCCCAAGTGACAAGGCTTGGCCCCCTCAGGGTGTCCTCCTGAGGATTTTAATCTTCACTCTGTGAAAACATCTCTGGCGAAGCAAAAATATGTTTACACCATCTTGAACAATGGTCATCAGCAGCACACATGGCACAAAAAAATAATTGTGCGGCGGAGCACGTTGCATTTAAAGAGACGGCAAATCCTTTTCCAACCGTCTTGATACACCACATGCAAATAGCAATTGAATTAGTTGCAACACACGACCGACAATATAAGCTTTCCATTTTACACTAGTGTGCTAAACAAATTCCCTTGAGGGTTATTGGCTCTGACTTTATTTCCCTGTTGAATGTGGTTCTACTTTCATTACATCATGTTCAAAAGCTGAATCATAGGGGGAAACAAATATTAGTTGTTATAAATTGAAAACCTTTTTGCATGTGCAATGACTCATCTATTTGTGTCCCAGATTGTTCTCATATCATTATCAAAGCGTTACTTATAATGACATTTGCATTATCCTGAATGCAAGGAATTAAAACAAAGAGGACCATATTTCCCATTATATGTATCACCCTTAAAAAGGTGAATTTAAGAAATTATGTAAAATCGAGAAAATGACCTCAGACCCCAGAGGGTTAATGTATGAAATGATACACTAAGCCAGCAATTACAAAGTCTCCGTCTATCTACCGTGTCCTTACCATCCTTCATTCCTGCAGTAATATATCTGCATGCGTATGTATGCACATACTGTACAATGTGTGTGGAATAACAACATGTTATGTAATGTGACAGCAGTTTGATTGACATTTAGGTCTTGTGGTTGTGCCAACACAGATCATTCTACAGTCTGGGCCAAGGCTTGTGGCTGCCAGTCAGCAAGAGCTTCGTGGTGCCACCAGTGGAACTGTCAATCAACCCCATCGCCAGCTGTAAGACAGACGTGCTGGTTACTGAAGATCCAGGAGAGGTCAGGTCAGTCTGATCAGCGCAGCGCTCCACACTTGTGTTGGACGAGAAACTGTGTGGAACAGTTTCTCTGCCATTTGGACCAGATAAAGCGAAAGTCGCACAATACATCCATTTATGTTTTTCCTTTTTTCAAGGCCCAACAAACGCGGTATAAATCATTTAATTGTTTATGGATTTCTAAGGCCTGGCTCTACAGCTTGAGCGGCAAAAATATACGTCTGCACTTCAATTGTGAGCTGTTTCCATGACACTAGCCTTAGTGTTGATACTGCTGTTCTGACACAGTATGCAGTATGCTACTTATAGTACAAAGCAGTATTCTTTTTTGCTGTTGGCAATTTGAATGTGTTTTATTTGTCATTGAAAATACTGGTTAGAATTTAAGATACGATTTGTTTTTTTGTTTGAAGCTTTTGACTCATAAACAAGTAATTTTCTGAAATAAAAGTCAGAATAGCAATCAAGCATTAAATCAGGTAATTACACTTGATAGGTTTTTAGTTTCAGAGGACTAAAGTGACAGGCAAAGCATGATTAAAAAAACATAACTAAACTTTGGGCTATGCACGTAGAGATCCCAAAAAAAAATGAATCCAAACAGGAAAGGAGTGTCAACAAGGTTATGGATCTGGCACTCTCAGTGCAAAAACAAAATATTGGCAACATAAGAGTTTTGATTTTTCATCCAACAAGCCAGTTGGACCTGGCATGCATCAGTGCAGCTGAACACCACAAAACACGTCAGAGCATCAGCTGCAGATTAAAACAATCACCCATCTATGGAATTCAACTGACACCAGCCTGGAAAGTGATATTTCCCTTCAAAACCAAAATGTGTGCCGTTGCTGCATAGAAAAGGTGGCACTTGTCACATAATGTAAAAAGGAAAGAATGATATCAAAGTACACGAGTACAATGTATGCCTGTGAATCACTGCAATTTATTATTTCACTTTCTGTCACCACACAAAATAAGTTTAAACCATGTTTTCAACACTAATCAACAGTGCACATGATAGCTGTTCTGTTGATACTGATGCAGTGATGCATGATTTAATTAAAATACTGGTTTGGAGAAAGATATCCACCGATATACTGTGCGGATACTCAAGGCTATGCAGTTGTATCATAAGGTGTCGCCCATGTTGTTGTACACCTATTGTATTACTGGGGCACACTGTACACCCTTCCAACCACAACTGGAACCAGTAGGGGTCCTTCAAAGAAATGTTGTTTTACAAAAATCCAAACTTAATCACATTGATATTCATGAAAATCATACATTTGCAACCACATATTATGTAAGAATACTATTTTCAGAGTGACAAAGAATCACATTTCTAAATAAATTAATAAAATGGCTTAAACTTTAATTACTAAGACCTTATTTAAAGGCCAAAATTGTTAAAAACAAACGCTAAGTTCCCAAAAAATACATATTATGTGTATATAATGTGCTATTGCACTCCCACTTAAATGTAATGTCTTAATAGTATTGTCATTACTATCCATTATTTACATGACTTGGTCATGTTTACATTGTGAGTAAGATTATGTATGTCCATTTAGAATAGGAAACAGACATTTTTGGAATTCAAAGCCAGATTTCAAGTAGTAGTACAAACAATAATCATCTCAAATATGTTTTTTTCTTGTCTACTGGCTGTTGAATTTGGTTCACTCTACCAGGTTCTGTGTGACAACAGGAACAATATTTATTGACAGAAGGACTAACCCTAACCCTTCAAGAAAGTGTATTGTATGTATTTGCTCTTTGTTGTGTGGTAAAGCATCCATAACACAAAAATTAGCTTTATTTACTATATTTATTTATTCATCAAGCATGGTGACTTGGCTCGGTGACCACTGCCCTGGGCCTGGTGTGACTGCCAGATGGAATCACTGATCCCAGTCTTCATTGGTCAGCACTTCCAGTGTGAGCACACCGGTTCAGGACAATGGATGCATTTGTCTATCTGTTCAACTTTGAATTCCCTGTTTTCTTGATACATTTTCTTTTTTGCAATCTTGAGAATGGATAATGATAACGAGAGTTACGAATGTAACTATGGTTCTATAAATTCTGGATGACCGGCAGTGGTTGTGCTACAGCACTGGATATCTCCATCCCGCATCAAGGTCACGAGGAATGCTTACCGAACTAAGGAAGGAAAACCGTTGACAGGACTGCCGCTGACATGGCATGAGGAACAACCACATTGACATGTAATAGCGAGCGAAAGTACATGCAAACTTGCAGCCGCAGAGATCTCTTTTAGAGAGACCCAATTCAAGGCTGCCCAGGATGTGGACAAACTTGAAGAGAGTAGAGTGACACATGTGAGGGAGGCACTCTCTTTGGCAGGAAGGATGGATTTGGTCGGAGAGTAACCCTTGAACCATTCGGGTACCTACGCACGCACATCTGGCTCTCTGATGGGGCATGGAGTTCACCCACTCTCTTGGCTGATGTGACAGCCAGCAGAAATGCTGTCTTCGCAGACAACCATCTCAGTTCTGTCTTACCTAACGGTTCAAATTGGGGCAGACATAAAAACTTCAATAACAATTTCAAGTCCCATGATGGCACTATAGTGACACTTGATGGTCTAAGCCTCTGTGCGCCCACGATAAACGTAAAGGCTTATTTGGCCTTTCTACAATTCGTCTGTGTTTTGCCTGACTAACCACTGACTAACCAGATAAGGTGACCCCACTGTCTGGTTGTCCACTCTCATACGCCCTGCTGAAACCACAGCAGCATATACTTTTAATGATGATGCACATCTCCCGCCATCCAATAATGACTACAGGAAACGCAGAATGATGGCTACCGAACGGCTCTCTGGTACTTAACCATGTGTCATGCACCGCTGGGGAAAAAGCTTTTACTGATTAGTGTAGAAACTTTATTTTGTCATATTACATACACATCTCTGCATTTAACCCATCCATAGCAATTTAGGAGCAGTGGGCTGCTGAAAAGCACCCGGGAAGCAACTAGGGGTTCAGTGTCTTGCTCAAGGACACTTCGACACGCAAACTGTGGGGAGACTGGGGATCGAACCGGCTACCTTACGGTTTCAGGACGACCATTCATCCCCATGAGCTACAGCCGAGTGGAGGTAGCCCTCAAACTTAGCCTAGTATAGATTACTGCTTGGTCACAGGTTACGTGAGTCCTGGCTTCCAATGGCCAAACACATAGCTGAAGCCGACCCGGATTCGTTTATGTGTTCTAACCTCTGCTTCATGCTCCATCGGTCCTTGATGGTCCTGCGCTGCCATACTGCACCCTAGCCCAATTAAGAGGTGTGTCCCCACCATCGGCAGGAAGAGATTACTCCTAAAGGAACCCTTGGTAAGATTAAGTATTTTCTTCCGAGGCTTCATTGTCTGGCGACAAAAGCTGGACACCCTGATGTATCTGCCCCGGTGCGACTTGGAATCCAACTGGAGCCCGTTGACCCAGATTTGAAGGGGACGCAAGGAAAGAAGACCCAGAGGGACGACCAAGGACGCTGCTGCCAGCATGCCCAGCAGGCTGAGAAAGAGGCTGTATTTCAAAAACCCTGCCCCTATGGAAGCAACCTATCCGTTGCAGAGTAGCCTCCACTCTCTTCTGGGAAAGCAAGGCTCTCGTTGACTGTGATTTGAGTGCCATGCCCAGGTAACCTACCCTCTGACTGGGTGTAAGATTGCCCAGTTGGCAAAGGAGCATAGCCGTATCTCTGACTGCCTGCTGCGCAGACAATCATAACAGAGGGAATACTTTACACGTACATGCTGAAAGTGGGACAGCCAGCCACTTCACTAAAACATTTTATTATATTTTGCAGAACATGCTCACTTTACCTGTTTTGTAGATTGTATATATGTATATCACCCTCCATTCAGGTCTGGGAGTTTTTGACATTCAGTTTACTAATCTGTAATTCAGAAAGTCTCGTGCGCAGTTATCACTTGACTACTGCATTTTTCTATCTAATGTGTATCACATAAATTGTTGTTGCAATTTCACTATTCAAACTCTGCACAGGCTTAATTAAATTGCCGCAGGAGCACAAAACTCCCAAGGCAATTGTTCACATCTGCTTATTCTGACATAAATGGGATTGCAGCACGGCTCTAGATTAATTAGTCAAGGTAAGTCACTTACTTTGCAAACGAGTTGTGATCAGTTATTGTGAGCCTGAAAAATGAGGACATATTTTAGAGCAGTTTAAAGCCACACACCTGCTAAATAATGATCAGATCAGATTCAGAATATTTTTGCCAAAAAGTCTCTCCATTTAGCTACAGGCAGTAAAAGTATTATTTCAAAGCAATTATTCCTTTTGTGCATTTTCTTTTTCTTGACTATCACTCAAGTGCCACAGTTATGAATAAACCTCATTGGGTTGCATCACAACCGCAGGTGAAATTGGCAAGAACTTGTTTAGCTCAGAAGGCTTTTCATCAGAATCAGAATCAGAAACCGTTTATTGCCAGGAATGTTTACACAGACGTGGAATTTTTCTTGGTTGAAGGTGCATACATTAGACATGAGACGAGACAGACAACAATCAACAACAACAACAGTGCAATGGGTAATTAAAATAAGTATCAGATAAAGTGCTCAGACAACAGTTACGTTAATTTAAGTGTACGTTAAAGTGGCATGTGTGTTAAAGTGTATGTTAAAGTGACTTATGTTTAAGTTAAAAAGTGTATGTTAAGTGGCATGAGTGTTTAAATATTAAGTGTGCAGAGGAGTGACCGGTAAGAAGAAAGAAAATAAAAATAAAAATCAGTGGAAGAACGGGCCTTCATTAGAGTGGTGAGCATGTCTTTGGTTTTTACTTCCTGAATTATATCAGCAGTCGTCAGTATGAGATTTGGCATTTAGAATGTCTTACGTTTTGGCAACTTCAAGTGAGATAGCAACATGAAATATTACATGATAAAATGTTATAGATAGGAACAAAGCTATCTTCTTGCCGATGTGAATTGAACTGTGTAGAGATTAATCTTGAATGGCATCACACCAGGAAATAAACACACACTTTGAAGGAAGGAATACACATCCTATAGCTGATTAAAAGCCCACTTTAATTTAAATAAGGAGTTAATGATCTGTATTTAGTTAATCATAAGTTCCTGTAACATGAGGACGATTCGTTGGATTTCCATGAATAATGCAGGCAACTCATTATCTAAAGCATTTTTATGGAACAAAGTCCTGTGGGACTTCATGGAGTTTCTGGCTCGCACAGTTTCACAAAGTGTTTATGCAGACATTGATGTAAGCAGCCAGTCATGGTATACATGTTGACTTGGGAAGTGGTGAAAGGTGCTGTAGCTCTGGCGCTTGAAAGGATGCATCCTGGTTACATTTCTTTCTGCCTGTCTTGCTGAAAGAACCGATGCAATTTATTTCACCTGACCTCACATCAATTCTGCTTTTTTAATACAAAAATACCTAAATATCTCTACCATCCTTAAAATAAATTACGAAAATCACTCACTAAAGTATAGTTTCCCAGTTTATGGTAGTTTTATCTATTCATACTGGTGAGTTCAGTTGTATTTGCCCAGTGGAGTTAACTGGACTTGAATTATATTTATGTTGCTCAAAGTATTTAAAAATGACTTTTGGTTAGTCTCTAGAATCCACAGACCTCGCTTTTCGCTGTTTTCAATGAAAACTGTTTTATACTGGAATTATTTTACCGTTTCTTCTTTTTTTAAATTTCTCTAAAGCCACTGAATCACAACATTTATATTAAGAATGTTGGTTTCTGATGGTCATGCAAATTAAGCAGTGTGGCCAACAGAGTCAAGGTCAACCTTGACTACAGGTATTCATGCTGTTTCTGGTTACTCTTTCATCCCCTGAAAGAAAATGAATTATGGTTTTGGATGAAAAAGGCAGGGTGCTGTGAGGTGTGTCCATTCTTATTGGCTTAACCGGTGCATGCACATTGCAGTGCCCTGATCCACAGGTGGGTGTGCAGAGCATATTAGAGGGTAAGACATGTGTGAAATAGAACAAAGTTCCTCCCTCGCTACAAACCTTCTCGGTAATGTCCTCTTGACACATACTAACCTACTTAGCTTGTTCAACTATTTACCTATTATTGAATAGTTCAAATGCTGCCATGTAAGCACAACTGATTTTAAAGCCAAGCTGTAACTCAACGATTTTCTCCCTTTATTCACACTTTATATTTACACTGTTATGA
This sequence comes from Myoxocephalus aenaeus, assembly GCA_038501785.1. NCBI lineage: Eukaryota > Metazoa > Chordata > Actinopteri > Perciformes > Cottidae > Myoxocephalus > Myoxocephalus aenaeus. The sequence goes on along the minus strand of JBAMJR010000037.1, from coordinate 316,348 downwards.
CTTCCATGACATGTAAAGCTAGACACTGATCCTTCCAGTGAATGACCATACTATACTGTGTATACCGTATTTAAATAGAGGAAACGTAAAAGGAATAAAATGGGTTGTAATACTAAAAGCATAGCTTCTGCTTTTGCAGAGTTTCACACTCTGGTTTATTATTGTTTGTATGAACAGGATTATTTGAGAGTTGAGAGATTCACTACATATATTCTACGCATACCACATTTGAAATCCTGCTTCATCCATGTCTCAGTAAATTGATAGAAATGATTTGTCTCTTTGCAGTTCTTTGAGTGGTGAATGCAAGGTCAAAAAGCCAAACACTCACACAAATGGCCTGATGTTTGTGAATTAGCCTCCAGTAAATACTTGCCTCGACAGTGTTTTTTGTTCAAAGTAAACATTCACACAACGTTTAAGGTGTTCATTTAACAGCAGAACCCTGAACAGAATGCAAAGCAAAAACAATGTTGTCGTGTTTTGCTGCATTCAGTGTTTGGTCTGGTTACCTGATCAATAACTGCGACAGTGTTGAAAGTCAGGCTCAGCCCTTGTCTTTTCCTCAGTTGCTGAGAAACAAGGACACATTGTTTAAGCTGTACCTCCCAGCCATTATTACATATAACACGAAAGCTCACTTTGCACTTGTACCATATATATATTTATCAAACTATCTTCTCTAACGTTAGCTTTGCATTCATGCTGCTTATTGTTGAACTAAAGCCAATGTTTCCACAAACACTTCATGAATGTCACAGTATAAAGAGTTCAGCCACGCTAAACTGTGCTCCAAGACTAGTATTGGTGTCGATAAGGAACTGTTAATAACTCTCAGCAGCAGCTGACACCCCACACTGGTGATTAATGACCTCACTCACCGCGATCAAGTGAACCATCAAAAAGTGCCACTGCAAATAATAGTTGAAAGTTGACACCAAGAAAACATGAAGGACATACATATCTTTCTTCTTACTCCAAATCTCCATCAAAACATGTTTTACAACTAGAAGTGCTGTATCAGTTTTTATTTCATCACTTGGGTTTACCTGCTTTTTTCACCAACTGGATTTTTCCTCTTGATTACAGTAAGCTTAAAGAAAATGCACTCTATTCAATGACGAAAGTGCTTGATGAGAGTCAGCATATTTGTGGGGAGCTGGAACAAGAGCATTAATCAAGTGCAGGGGCAGACCAATAACGGGCTCTGTAATCATGCTGGAGCAGCGCTCTAACTTTGGGCAGCGTCGCCTGGCCATTCATCATCTGGCAAACCAAGAGGCAGGCAGGGAGATTAATAACAAGTGCATTAGTCAGTGTTTAGATGCAACCAATGTGCTTCTGGGTCAAGCAAAAGAGATGATCTTGATCAGCTAATGATTTGGAAAAGAAACTTTATCAGATATAAGTCTGTTGTTTATTTTGGATACAACTAATTTCCGTATTATGGGAATACAATGCTTTGCTTTTTAATAAACCTTTGGGTTAACTAGAGCCTGAACGGCTCTAGTTAATAAAAAAATGAGAGGAAAACAATGAGAGGCAAACTTTGCTGAATACTTTCAACACTATGTGCTATGATTTATTATGTTGTGTAATATTATAAGACACTTTCCAATATCCCTATTTTAATATTTTCTTCAGCTTTTTCCCCCCTTCTGGACTGTGTTGCAACAGGGATCTCAGAATTGATTGTTTTTTCATCTTCGACTCACTATTCCCTCTATCCAGAAGAAGAGCCTGTTAGCATGCACCTCACAGCTGAGGCAAACCATTATTTTTGTCTGCCTCACCTTCCCCACCATGTGTTTTCCTCTGAATTAAGGAGTCATTTGTCAAAGCTTTGAGTGCCTGCCAGAAAGAACTGATGCACAGAATGCCATGTGTTCCCTGTCTAATTCAGAAAGAATTGAGTTGCCAAATAAAGAGAAGAACAATAAGACATGGGAGACCGAGACCGAGAATTGACTTTTTAAGATTGTGGTACAATACAATAACAATGTTCAGTGTAAGAATGCAATATTCCTTTGTGACGAGGTTAAGCAAGAGGTTACTAAATCATAGCGAGGAGGTCTCGCTATGCGATCTACAAAACAACCAAAATAAAATAAATAGTTTTTAACATTAATATCAGTCTCAATTGCAACCTGACCCCTCACCCTACCCACTCTTCCTACATTTGTGTAAAGCGAGCACCAAATCTGCGTGTGCAATCAAATAAAAGTGGAAAATAAAACCCTTCAGCAGCGGGCCCACACCGGTGCAGACTTGTAACCAGAAACATGGGTGCTGGGTAATGGGGCAAACTTACTCATTTAAGATGTGTCTTACGAATTCAGGCACATAAACCTGCAGCTACACCTCCCTAAATAATGTCAATGGTGAATACGTGCAGGCAATTAATTGTCTTTTAATCACATATATGCACCATCTACTTCATAGCACATGGAAATTGTGTTAGGTACGCTATACATTTACAACTGAACAGTACATGTATGTATGCAGTAACTCAGCAGTTGAACAATGAAAACATCTTTCAATATTCAGGGTGACTGTTGCTTCCTGTGTGCGTGTGGAGAGTGCATCCCACAGTTTGGCTGTTTATTGATCCTCCCGCTTAATGCAGAGTGCCCTCCAAAGACACTTAAGGGATTTCGGGTCTAGTGGATTGGGATCCGTTTGAGAAAGTGCAAGTTTCTGTATGAAAAACAGATTCTATAAAGATTACCCTCACACATACTATTACAGTGTTGTAATAATACAGTTATACTGGCAAATCAACCCAAGTACATAATAGGTCCAATCAACAAGAGTGTCCCGATTATCGTTGACTCATCGCTTCGCAACACTGTGTCTGTATTAATTATTCAAACTAGGAATGGATTTGGTGCTAGTAACTTAAAGCTTGTCTCATTGAAACACACTTTATAGAATAAACATACAATTCAGCTGCTGTTGTGTTGTGTTCAGCTCCTACGTCTCAAATTTAGGCGTATAGTTTTTGGAGCTGTGGAATTCTTCTGTGACCTGGGCCGCTGTGCGTGACAGCTTACCAGCCAAAGTTGCCGAGCAACCCCAAATAATCGCATACGCGCAAAGAACAGTAATAGTTTTTCCCTCTGCATTACGCAGCCACATGATGGTGACCCTCTCATCCACCGGGAGAAAGTCCAACTGTGCAGCAGCCAGCCACTGATTTGTCAGTAGTCCCACAACTGCCTGGCATGTCTCGCCATGGACAGTTCCTGAGTAGGAGAGTCCACCATCTATCAAGAAGTTTGGTGCCGTGCACAGAGGTGAGCCCAACTGCATTTTGTTGGTACCTCTCGACTCCACACACCAAACCAGGAAACGTACCCAAAATGGGATTCCATGTTCTAAGGGCAAGATTCATTTGCCCAGATCCACAATGTGTGAGGGCCAGCTGTGGCTCATGAGTGGAGTGGTTCCCATCCCTGGCCTTGGCCCATAGAGGCCCATAGAGATCAGTGCATTGGTATTGCACTGATCTCTACTTTTTGGCTTGCAGGCTCTGGAACAGTTTACCAGCGTGTTTGCCCCAAGAAGTTAATCATTCGGTTTCAATGCACTAGGGAAATGTCTTTCCCTTTTTTGCATGAAGTCAAGCACATTGAATGTGGGCATCAGACTATGACAAGAGTGCACCCTGTTCCCTGTGCTGTTTTTGAGATTCATTAAGGCGCAGCTGAGGTCTGTCTAGTTCAGTGAAGATAGGGCGGCTTTTCCACTGTATTTGGATGATGTTGGCTTTCGGCTTCATCGCGCCGTCTCTGATCTCTGATAGAGTTTGTCGCTGAGTGTGACAATATGACATATCAATATCCCGAAGTCTGAGGTGGAGAGGAGGAGAGAGCAACAGTCTTTAATAGCAAATAAGTGCAGTATTAGACCAAGGTTGTGAAAAGAGAGTGGAGACATGAGGCAAAGATCTTGATTTGCCTATCAGTCTATGTCCTGAACACACAACTTAACATTGGTTAGTGTTCAAAGGAAATATAGTGATTAAAAAAAAAAGCAGTCTGGTTGTCCACAAGGTGGTTGGCCTCTCTCTGAATGATAGGGTTAGAAGCTGGTTTGAGGGTTCCTACTCCACATTGAGACAGGTGAGGCGGTTCAGGATTTTACCAGATAAGAATGAGCCCTCGGTCTGTCTTATTTGGAGGTGTACACCAACAGAAGAGTAGGACCTAGAGGTAGAACCAGGAATACTTCATCTGTCAGCCTGCCTGGTAGCACATGGTGGTACTTTTTTCATTCTGGCCTATGTTTAATGTAAATATTGAGAAAAGAGAATATTGAAGAACAAACAAATGTGAACTTTGCTGAAGTTTTGGGGTATTCTCATGTTATGTATTTGGAGAGTTTCAGTTCACATATCCTGCAGCTATCCTAGTCATGCTAAACTAAACAGGACTGAATAAATATAATTGAATACATGAATAGGAGATATCCTGCAGCGGCTGAGACTGGTTGACCACGAGGCTAATTTGCCAACCTGTTTAGTAAAGGCTCTTTATTTTGCCTCAAGACAGGCATGCTTGGCTACAGTAGAGCTGCTCGTGTGGCCAGTTAAACTGCAAACTGTGATATATTGCAAGACAAAAATGGTGTCTTTAAAAGGTTGCATTTGTGCAGCAATCTTGAGTACTGGGAATTACTGGGTGACATCAATACTACTAACGCAAAATGGCTCCGCCGTAATCACACCACCAGTTTCTATTAGGGACCATAAAACATTTAGTCTGCTGTGAACAAAAGAGGATGCTTAAATTATCATAACATATTTTACTATTTTACTGTTTTCCTTTTTAGTTGATCTCATACATATATACATTAAATGAATACTCAAATCAGATGGAGCATAGGAATATTGAATTTAGTGGGCTTTAACAACTCTAAAGTCAAAGGGCTACTATATACTATACTATGCCATACCTTATGAATGATCTTTGACTACAATAAGCAAACAAAACAAAAAAATCCTGACCCCATTAATCAAATGGAAGACTATCCACATTTTGGCGTGATGGATTGATTTTCTTGACTCATTTGGGAGACATTTTTTATTTATATTCGCAGTGTGACATTGAGTGATTTTCCATCAGCGCAGCACTGTCAGGAAAGGTTTGATTTTGCAAAGCCGACAGTACCTGTGAGCCCTAATACATCTACGCTCAAACAAGGAAGATGTGCCAATTATGAGCTGATATGCCAAACATCTAACATGAAAATATAGAATCCCTTGCTGAAAACAGTGTGAGGGGTTAAAGAGCTTGCCAAATGCTGATCACACATGGGCAGACACTAAAAAACAATACAAAAAAGAAAGTCTTTTTGTAAATGGAAGGGGAGGTATGTGTCTGCCCACATATACCCACAATGCATCCCTGCTTATATTAATAAGATTTTAATTTTGAAGGTTTTTTGTCAATGCTGTGCACAGAGCATTCCTACCTTTTCTGGTGAATTGTAATGCTTTGCCTTTCATCTTTGCCTTAAGCCAGTAACAAGGTTATTAAACTATTCTTTTCACAAAAACAAAATATTTTACAGTGACTACTGAGTCCATAAAAATCAGCTTTGCCATCTTTGCTCATTGAAGAAACATTGCAAGATACATGACTTGCATCTACTTTGAAGAGAGGTTTAATTTGAATAATTTGAATCAAACTAATCACAACATAAATAGTTATATTGTTGCCACATAAGCTCCAAAGTACATATAGAAAGAGACACACCAAAAAGCAGTGACAGTGGAAATCCTCCAAAATCCTCCTCGCTCGGCAGGGCATCTGTCTTCACATCATCCAAGATCGTGTTGCTGTTTGTAGAGGCGAGTCACCATCACAGCACACAGAGGTCCCCGTGGTCCCATTGCAAGAGACAGTGCTTTTGTTTCTTTGCAAAGAAAAACACAGGGGTTGCTTACCCCTCCGTTCTGTCTGACAGCAGGCATGCAGAGCTCAGTGTATGGGCTTGGCTGAGCATGCTGAAGTGAGCACAGCAGCTGAGCTACACAGCCGTGGTCAAGTTGACATTTCTCAGAAGAAAGTATAACGATTCAGCATTCGGAAATGGCAGATTCCTCCTTTGTTTCTAATGATTTATTTCAAACAGAAGTGGCCCTGTCAGTGGCTGAGTGACACACACACATGCTGTACACACGTCAATGAATCTCTTATCAGATCTCACTCTGAACTAAAAACACTTTTTTTGGGCTCCAAGGTTGGCAATGAAGGTCCGTCCAACGCGTTGGTCGAGACGATAATATATCAAATACTGCCCATTCTTTGTCCCCAGAAGATGAAGCCTGTACTTACATTTGTAATCCCCTGACTTTCCCTCCAGCTCTACCACGAGGTCGACGTTTTGGTTTTTGAGTGAAATGTCTCAGCAAACAATTGGATGGATTGCCAATATAATTGGCACACATAGTCATGTCCCTTCCAGGAGGATTTGTAATCACTTTGTTGTTCCCCTGATTTTTCATCCAGCGCTAACAGCAGGTCATAATCTTCATTTGTCCAATACTTTGACTGAATCCCTGGAAAATGAATGATATCCTTAGCCATGCCTTGTGTTAAGTGGTAATTGTAAACGTTAGCGCACTAACTCGCTCATCTAAGATGGTGCACGTGATAAACATTACTTGCTGAACATTGACATGTTAACATTGTCATAGCAAGCACGTTAGCATGCACGCCGATGTTAGCACCCCGATGTTAGCATTTAGTTCAAGGCACTGCGATACCCCAAAACAGGCCCAGAGCTGCTAGTGTGCCTGTAGACTCTTAGTCTTCTTATAAATCCATTGCTAATTTCTATATAAATGAACAATAAGTGTCATTTGAATAATGTGTTATTATTATGGAGATTTAATAAAAATGCAGGCACATCTCGCCCTCTATGGAATTCCACTAATGAAAAATATCATTATAATGCTATCCTTTATGTCAAAAAAGAAGAAAAAAACATAAGATTAATTTATTAAAAAAAAAAGAGGAATACATTAACTTGACCTCATATTGCTTCGGTTTGTGTATGCATGCATTTGTCTGTGACTTTCCTTTTTTTGCTCTGCTGCTGTCTCCTTCAACATTGCCAGCGAGGGGCGGGGCCGGGACGCCTCGGCCTTGGATGAGTCCTGTGAGTTAGTCGATGCAGAGTGATGATTGCCGAGGCTTTACATCAACACACCGTGACAAACGAGTCCAATTAATACCAATGCACCGATTAGTCGCAGACATGAACCACCATGACCCAGCACGAACCCCTGCATGCACATTCATTCCAGTGAAACCTTTACAACAGCTGTTTTCAAAATGCTTGTTCGCCTGTTCCAGCGCAACACAAGCCCTAGGGTACAACAGTTTTGAACTACTATTGGAATGGGTTTAGTAAGGCTCGCCTTTGTACTGCCAGCCACAAAATGAAGCTCTGGCTCACAGAGGGAACCTGTCACGATGATAAAGAATGCTTTGATGTATTCAATAACAGCTCTGTTATTCTTCGTGCTTGTACATTTTACAAAATAAACCGTGAGTTGCAAACATTACAAGTAGTTGTGAATTGCAGATGGAAGGGCGCCAACACACCACAATGTCATCACATTATGCACAAGCATGTAATGTAGCTTCTAAATTGCACTAGAGACAGCAAGGCTATGGGAGACTGATTTCCACGTGGTGAGGATGTTCAGCTGCTCAAGCATTCTTTCCACTTGTCATTACTTTGACTGGTGCACCTATTCACACTGTGAAAACATATGAAACGGTATTTTCTTTGTGTTCTTCTATTCCAGGGAAGAGGCCATGATGTCTACTTACTTTGAGACAGTGGAGGACCTGCTGGCATCTTTTGGGCCGGTCCGAGATTGCTCCAAAGATAATGGTGGTTGCAAGAAGAACTTTAAGTGTGTGACCGACAGACAGCTCGACTCATCCGGCTGCATGGTAAGTGGAAGCAGAGGTCATGTACTGGTTTTGTTCTTAAATAACATGCTGACATGAACACTTTGCTGTAAATATTAAGCAAATAGTATAATGTATGCTTTCAACCAGGACTAATTACATTAACTGTATCAATGCCAGCTGAACTTGTGCTGAGCTTTAGCTAGCTAGCTGGCAGCGCTCAGCTAGCTAAACATGAGCTAAAGCTGAGAGGGGTGTTGAATACCAATTTCAGTGGCACAGCGGACTATAGACACACTAGTAATGCACAATTCAAGCCTTTAGTCTGGCTAACAACACGGGATATGCTGTCTAGGCATGCTGGCACGCAAGCTAGTCACGTGACATGTACTGTAGAAATAACTGCCCACCTAAAATCTCCCAAAGGTTTCGGGGACATTAGAAAAATGAGAAATCTGAATAAGGAGACCCATAACAATAGCCAATTGTCTGAATAGTTAATGAAACAAACAACAAATATAGGCTGCTAACATATAATGATTAAACTGTCAAATCATGATCAGTGATTTTGCTGCTCAGTAGTTAGTGCAGGACTTTGCAGCTAAAAGACTGATTAAGTATTGGATGTATTCTAAAAATCATTCATTTACATAATCACCTCGTTTTTTTAATGTTTCTTTCCCAAGATAATGCCACTCATAAAATTTGCATGCCATCTGCTACATCCTAATATGGCTTTTGTGATATTTGCAAGCAATTTATAATATTTAATGTGACATAAATAGTATGCTTTGCTCTTATCGTAGACTCTTTAGTGTATGTATGGACACTATGGGGCCTATGGTTAGAAGCAGTTATGACTCGCACTGCTTTGGTGTGTGCCCCTGTATTCATTATCGACAGACTCTGACAGTGTGATACTGTCTGCTTTAGTCTGGGCATATGCGGCATGGTTCTTATTCACAATGTAATATGGATCAATAGGAACTAGCCCGGTGACAACAGAATCAGTGCTAATAATATAATTTGTAGAATGCTTCTTTGGATACAACAATTATGGGTATTTTATACCTTTTATTGGCGGAGATTATTCTTCATTCATAAACCTTAGTTTAATTTAAAATGTAACATTGTAAACAGCAGTGCAATAAAGCTTTTCTCCTGACATATTTACAAGTTCAGGGTGACTGGAAACTTCAGATGCGATGCTTTTGACAGCATGGGGCGGGCCCAGGGTTGTAACTTAATTAAATTGATGAGCCATCTCAATTGCTGGAGGACGGTTGCTGGCTCATTAAGAGCTTGGAAAGGGCGATAAATTGACTGGTCTTTTCGTTGTTTGTGTCGACCAAAGACAAACACTGATAAGGCAATTGTCCTGTTTTCCTCTCTTTTTTCTTATCTTTTAACTGAAATAACGAAAGGCCTCTACTCTACAAAACCTTCTATTTACAATATTCATGAAAACCGTGCTGGCCTGACACTTATCACAAATGTTGTTTAGCATTCCTGACACTGTGGTCCAAAGCTGATGGACTTTGGAACTAAATACCTTCGTAGAGCGTGTAACATTTTCAGCATTTTCTGTACAGATGAAGTTTTTCTGCACATTCCCTCTACAGCTCATCCCTCACAATTTACCTCCCACTGTGTTACCATGCCAACTAGTCCATATTAATAAACCTGACTCACATTCCCCATCTTTCATCAAAACCAAGACAATTTCCACCCTTGACATATTTAGTAGCTTGTGGCTATTATTTATGACTGAGATATGTATTTGTGTACATATAGTGGTAATTGCTTCTGGCCCCAATCCTGTTGACAGTATGTGTATCATTCTGTTACTGATAATATGACAGCACGTTATAATAACCCAAAGGGCTCTGCATGTTGTTTGGTGTTCCTCTTGTGTTTCGGCTGACCACCTCAACATGGATAATTTATTAAAAATATGCATGAACAGCGATGGTTCACTGTGTCACTCTAACGAATGTCATGCATCCAATGCCTTGCGCTGTTTTGTAACATTGTAAAGGTTGCAAAGCTTTAGTCGATTTTCAAGTCAAGAATTATGTTGCCTACATTAGTGGCATTATTACATTTTGGCACATGCAAAATTTGAATGTTGGAATATTTGAATCAATGATAATATCCAATGACATACTGTTTGTGCTATCATCATATCATAAAATGTTGTGTCTAATTTAACTCATTCCATAATATATTGGCATTTATTCAAACAAAAAATATATTGGCATTTATTAAAACAAAAAATATATCTCATGGGGGTTTGCTGTATTACTGTAAATACAAATGTAGTCTCCTTTGTACATGATGTGATCGTGTGAAATAGCTTGTATCTGTAAGATAATTATAACGACATCTGTAACAGTGGTCCCAATTATGTTTTATGCATTTTTACAATAGTAGCATTTGCATCCTATACAGGGGCTGGAGACTGAAATTGAACAGGAAGTCTCTTTATTAGACCCAGAGGTGGAAAGTAGCAGAGAGTGTGGATAAAATATGAATGAGTATATGCTAATAAGCAATGGATTGTTTATCAGACTCTATTCCACGTCAAGCCCCTGGACATATTGTGGCATTTTTAATTAAGGGTTTTCACACATGTGTAAGCAAACTCATATGGACAACACACTATTTTATTTTGTGGATAGAATACTTACCCACTTAATAATCAGCATGGAAATATTTAGTTTCAACTCACACTTTTCAGAAAGTATAAATATTACTTGAAATATTACTCTCAAATGATTCAGGACAGTCTCACACCTCCATGTGCCGCTGATTAATACGCAGACAAAAGAACTGACAAAGCCGTCTACTTTTCAAAGATTAACTCCAAGGATCACAGGCACAGTGGTATTATTTGCTTTTCTGACTCTTTTCCGTCTGTGTTATTTTAAACACCCCTGTCAGAGTGGGTGCTAACACAGAGCAGCGACATGCCACACGGAGGGCTTAAAAATCCATTATCAGAGTCAGTCCCTCAAGGCTGTATGCCTTTCTTAAGACAGTTGAAATGCATTTGCAATGAATTATATTTTAGTTGGAGCCAGCGCTGAAGTTATAGAGACATTATTAATTCCATTTTTTTGTTTGCCTGTGTTCCACTTCTCGCTGCTTCTGAGCCGGAGGAGATGACAGGTGGTTCATTCTTGTGCTCGATAACCTCGGTTTATAAAAACAGCTGTTGTAAGTGCAGGTTAGCGATTTCAGACAGGTAATGTTTTTGTATGGTCGCCTTCCTTTTTTCATCACTTGGCTCATCAAACACCAGTTGGTCGTATTATACATTACAGTAGCAATATGCTGGGTAAAGCTGTTTGTTGTTGTATGCCGTTAACATTACAGCCTGCGCTGCTGTTTCCACGGTCATGCTTATTTTCTTTCCCCCTGTATGAAATAGATAGTGGTGTATGAAAATGTGTATACTGAGTATGACTAAATTGATTTAAAAGTGAAGAGAGAGGAGAATAATATATATTATATTTAGTGACATATAAGTAGACATAGTAGTCTCACTGAAATTATTATCTTTTAAAAAGAATACAATAAAATATACAGTAGTATAAGAAGACTTGAACATGCATACACAAGTATTACAAGTAGAAGTTATTACAATGTCAGAATATTATGTTGCAAAATCTTTATTTTATGAATGATATTTTTTCTGTTATTGAAAGGAACATTTTAAAAACATTAAAAACTAAAGATCTAGGACTTGACATTATAATTGCATGATTTGATACAATTAGAGAGCAGAGATAAAAAGCCGTATTGTTGGCTAGATGCATGATAATGCACAATACAATTCCCTTTTTGTTGCAGAAAGATATTCCACACCACTCTCCGTACAGACTCAAATGCCAGACATTATGGGAGTGTGATGTGTATCTCAACACACTCAGCAGGAGAACTCTAACTTTCCATTGTTTTGCAAATCTACCTTCTGTTGCTAAAGCAGACAAAAACTTGACAATAAGTTACCATAGTTATTACACTACAGGACATAGTAATATAAATAGAAATCTCTTCTGCTCAAAAACTGAAGTTACATTTACAACAAACCCCGTGGCCTAGAAGTATAGGGAACTTCATTGGGCAGATGTGGGTTGTGTGAACAGCAACAATCCAGCATTTACCCAGTGGTGTGGAATGAATGGTCAAATTCTCTTGTTGAACCTGTGGTCAATGTAGCGTGTCATCCACTGTGTTTGTGAGAGGAAGGGGTATTGCTGATGCACTCTGTGAACTCCCCTGAGGCTGCTCGGTGAAGTTCAAAACTCTGTAAACACGGCTTTTCCTGGTTGCCTGGTAGCTCGTCATTTTTAAAGTTTGAGTTTGACAACTGCAATATATTGAGGTTTTCTGTGCTTTACGTAAATGGTAGAATGTTTGTCTTGATGGCACATTATTGTATCCAGCTACAATATCTGTCTTCTTAATGGACGTACTCGGGGGCTGAGCAGATGGTAGCATATTAGTGCCATATCTTTCATCAGTTGATGTCTCTTTTGGGACATCTCTGTTACAGTTGTTGTGGATGCAGGCTTGGCAAAGATGTCATTTTTAACTCCAACCATCCAAAAGTTAAATTTTGGCCCGTCAAACTCCGGTGGTTTAGAGTTCAGAGAAAACAGATACCGTTGTCTCCAATCTCAATTTAAGGTGCTTGTATTGTGTCCCAGTATGCAAGAGTTTATTAAAATGTGTTGCACACTCCAAAAGTCAGGAATTAAATGATGAGTTGTCAGTGTGGAGCCAGATTTCTGCTTGGTTGCTTCTGGTTTGCATAAAGAGTCAGCAGGGAGGAAAAATGGCAACTCCACCCAAACAAAAGTTTTGTGCAAAGCCTCATCCCCAAAGCGCGCTCTCTACCCAGCACCCCCTGTATCCCCTCACAGCCCTGTGTTGCTGACAACTGATGACTCCCCCCCCCTGCTCCGCTACAAAGCTCAGTTTACCTCATTACCATTGAATTTCAACGCTTTATGGTTTAAAGCAAATTATAATAATTCTTTCATCTTTTCACTCTGACACCGTTGGTTAAATGTCGGATCAAGTGTGTCATTTGTGTACCGCAGAGATGCACATAACACTGCGACAAGGGTGGGAGTTAAGATCTGTGTAAAATAGAATACAGTTTAGTAAGAGGCCTTGAGAGGGAGGGGAAGTGTTTGCAACTGAGCAGTAAAACTAAAACACATAATATTCGGTAGATTACTTTTATTTAGTCTATTGTGACTGATCATTCCAGAGAGCATGGTTGAAACAATAGTATGAGCAACTTCAGTGAACAACTATAGCTATATAACAACTAAAGCTATACCTTAAGGAGACACTTATGGGGGTCCAATATTTAATATTGTATTTGACGGTAATTTTTTAAAAATCTGAATCAATTTCATTCAATTCAACCCGGCTCCAAACCCAAGCAATATAAAATTGATTAATACATAGTGTTACATCACACAGGCTTTATTCCCAAGTAACAGGTTAGATACTCAGCGCAAGATTAGTATTTCCATTTCCTCTCCCTTTTTAATAATTCAAGAGACGTAGGTGGACTGGTTTTTGGCATTCAATGCAGATAATATCTGTTTTTCTTTGTGGCATGATTGAGATATCGAGAGGAGCAGAACATTGTTATTGCTCGCTTGTTGCAGTAAATCGTTGCTATTTTTGCAATAACCTTCAGTAAACTCTGCATTTGTATATCTGTCTCTCTTCATAAAGACCATATATCCAAATGTATTGATTTTATGTCTTAAAACCATCCAATCCATCCTTCCGAGACCAAGCATTTTTCCTTATGTTAACATTGACAGCACTACTGTTGCAACAAGTGTGTATGTTCTTTATATTTGCTTTCCTAACATACGCAAACATAAGTCATCATTAACAAACTCTCATGTCTCTATTGTCTTCGTCTTCAAAGGACGCCCATAACAGCAGCCCTTAACTGCCTTTGGCAATCAAGCTGAGCTGAGAGCGCCTAAGTCTGGCGGAGTCGTAGAACAAAGCTATCCTTCACTCTCGTAGGGGGTTGCATAATCATCTGTTATGCTGTCACTACTGAAGAAAGGTGCTGGAGCAATGGAGACAACATGGCCTTTAAATACAGTCAGTCCCCACAGTGTGTATAGAAAAGAATCCCGATCAGCTGATTAGCACAACATTGCCACTGTACAGACGCGTGAAGACGAGTGCTCAATGTTAAATCCCCCTGTAAGAGAGTGAAGCCTGCGTCACAGAGACCAAAGCAATATGGATTGACGTATATCTATCCAGATATACTGTATGTGTGCAAATGTAAACCATTCGCACATTAATAAATAAATAAAAATAACTGCATCAAAATAAAAAGCTAAATCTATTTTAAATAGCAGTCTATTTTTTGTGTTGCCTTTGGGCAAAACCGTTCCCAATGGATGAGAAATAACGGTTTTCTCACTGAAGATTAAGTATGAAATGTGAATTTAAGGAACAACGAAACGAACAGCTGGGTTGAAACTTCTTACTTCTCACTGGGGGACTGCATTGCACCCTCACACGCTTTTTGCTCTTGCAGCAATAAAACGGTTGTGCCTAATTTAACCCATTTTAGCAGAGTTGGAGCTGCAGGGCATGCATCTCTGCCACCTCTAAACCAGATTAGGCTGTCAAATATGCTTTTAGAGTATTTGATCCCCCCCATCTGTCAGTGTGATTTAGGGCTGTGCTGTTTCTCAGACTTTTTCTCGTTCTGCGTGTTGTTTTGGGAAACAGTCAGCGCACATCTTCCTTATATTGTTTCTTTATCACAGAAAATATTCCTTCTTGTCTTTACACTTTACAGCATTTCCCTGGCTATGTTATGTTCAAAATGCTGCAGTGGGACTATTCAGTGTATATACGTCCATGATCAATGATGTTTCACACTCCTCTCGCTTTCTCTTTTCTCTCTGAAATCTGTAATAGCCACTAAGTACAGACATCTGTGCATCTTAATTTTGACAAGATCATTAAGAGACAGAGTTCTCAATAGATATTGCTCAGTTCCTGATTAAGCTGAGGGCACTAATGGGTAATTAGGAAAATGAATAGCAATCATTCAGAACGTGTGCACTTCAATTAGTAAGAGTGATCTAGTGCAGTATATAATGTGTAAGAAGATGTATGTGTAGTTGTACTATTCCTTGCATACTTACTATTGAATGTCTTCAAACCTGCTTTGTCTTTTTAACCCCATATAGATGAATGAAATGCCATTGCTCTGGTACTTATTTGTGACATAATATTCTCATTAGTTTTTGCCCGCTGGAGAATACATGCACATTCAACCCTTGGTGTTATATGTTACATATGTAAAAGACAGAAAATGTAAACATCCAATCCATCAGATTCAATCTAATAGTTGAAACTATTAATTATTTGATGAATTTACAAATTTGTAATCACAAAAACACACACAAACGAACAGCAACACTTGGGTCTAATGCATCCTTTTGCCTCTTCTTTTAAGCATTTCATTCATTCAATATGAAGTCAATTGCCAGAATCTAATGTGTTTTTAATGTCTTTTCAATCAATTATAGTAACAACGTCTAAGTTGTTTCTGTATTATCCAAAAGGCTGTAGCAGATCTCTCGGCCTGTTCTCATTGTGTTGCCATTAGAGAATCACTACAGAAGACCTGACTGAAAGCCCCTCCCCAACCCTTGTGTCTTTGGAGAGTGGTCCGACCAGAGATAACGAGTAGCTAGTGGCCAGTGCTAATGGCTAACCTTAAGTCCTATTCATTCAACCGTGGAGTGATGCATGACAGTTCTGAATTACAGGCAGCTAGTCCCACAGCGCTGCCTCAGTGTGACGAATGGCTCCAATCTTGTTCTGCTGAGGAAGTTAGCGTTACATTCATGAGATACAGTAAATGGATCTGAGACTGCAGAGCTTTCCCATTCAATGTTGAACATATTGGACTTTGTCCAGAGCACATGTGTGATCAATGCACAATGTTTGCTGCTCATCCATCTTTTTTAAGTGCTTGGCAAAAGAGATCAAATATGCGATTGCTTAGTTATGTAAAATGTCTCCGGCCCAGAGAGCGCTGATGTAACCGTATTTCCAGATTAACCCTTTGTCCCCTATTTGGGAAAAACGGCATTTATTCAGATTTATCAGATTGGGGTCTTAATATGATAACAACATATTGCAATTAGTAAAAGGCTAATTACGAGGAATAAATCTCATGAATAAAATAAACGATAGCCCCCTTGATTACTGTTAGTTGAGTCATTACTGGTGGTGGATTGTAAATCATGCTGATGATCATCAAATATTCTTTGGGTGAAGTCATGACCTGCCAGCAGATATCTATTCTATAATTGCTTTGGCAATTGTTAGTGCATACAATAGTGAGGAAACAACCTTGAGGTGAAAATTAGTCAATGAATTAAAGCCTGACATGAGTGTGAAGGTCTTCCAACTATCAAAACACGTGATCCTCACTCATTGAACTGTTCCCTCTCTCTAGTTTGTTCCCTTTCTGCATTCAAATCTTCTGCTTGATGTTTTTTTGGCTAAATCCTTGATTACTGTAGAGCAGCTGCTGCTCGGAGAGCATTCAAGGCTTTGTAGATTTCACATGTAGCAGTGGTGTGCGTTCCCTTTTGTATTTGCTGATAAGATGACACAAAGCATGCACTAAAGGTTTCAGACACCCAGCAACCGATTTGATTTGA
This sequence comes from Myoxocephalus aenaeus, assembly GCA_038501785.1. Lineage (NCBI taxonomy): Eukaryota > Metazoa > Chordata > Actinopteri > Perciformes > Cottidae > Myoxocephalus > Myoxocephalus aenaeus. The sequence goes on along the minus strand of JBAMJR010000037.1, from coordinate 299,667 downwards.
TCAGGGCCAGAGCTCTTCCTACAATATATCTGGCAGACAAACACTTTTTTTTCACTTAATTCCTGTGCCGTTAAAAGTGTTGACTGGAACTGGAACTAAAGTATTTATTAGAACTAACATTCATGCAAGCATACTTCTTTTTCTTGTCCTGGCCTGGCCTGGCCTCAGTAAAATGTTCATGCTGTTCCAAACACCTCTCACATTGGTAAACTCAGGCTCAATCCTCTGTGATTTCCCTCTTCATTTTCCTGTCCTGCATTACAAAACGATTATGAAAAACCCACCAAATGAGGCCTTTAATCGCTTTCCTGACCCATGGTTTATTACAAAGAAAAATCTTGTTTACTACTGATCTCGGGAACCTCGCAGAACAAGATGTATTGACATTCAAGATCCGTTAGTTGGGTTTCTTTTGTTACAAGGGCATTTGAACCCTGTCGAGCCTACAGATTTTTTAATGTCTTTTGGCACAGTCTGGTGTGACTGGAGGTCCAACTACAGAGCCTTTATTTCAGTGGTGTCTATGATATGTGACATGGGCTGATAAAACTATTAACCACTGATCATAAATCACAGCAAAAGGCTGGGGGATACGGTGACATGTACTGCAGATATTGACAATCTGCTTACATAATGCCAGCAGCAGATTAAGTGTGGCAAAAGCCACCTCTGGGTAAGAGTCTCTGTCGACAGTATGTCAGCCAGCCAGGATTCCATTAACAGAAAGTGGAGAAATATCAAAATGAAGTTGCATGGCAGCTGGATTCTCGTGATGTTTCGAGATCACGTGCGAATGGTGCAATCACATATCACACGAAAATGCCTCTTCTCCGGCTTCAAGTAATGCGCCTTTGTCTAATAAGCCAGAGCGCGGACCGATCAGCGACCCGCGTGGGGATACTGGCAGCTACGAGTCCGGTTGATATCTGAGGGCATTGGACCACTAAGAGCAAGGGAGATGCTTATTTTTTATCTCTTTAAGACTGGCTCAACCTTCTTCTTTTTTTTCTAGCACAGAAAATAATAAATGCGCCCTACTTGTTAAACAGTCCGAACATTAAGCAACGGCCGGCCTGCTTTACTTGTGTAAATACAGCAACACCTACTAGTTTGTGTCAGCAGGCCTCCAATCAATCCCACACAGGCACGAACAGAACATGAGGAGCCGCAGATGAGTCAGAACGGCCGTCAGTGAAAGTGGTGAACAGCGCTGTGCAAACTGTGAAATATAATACGTCTCTTACCGCCTTCATTTTAAACCAACAGAAGCGTTCCATCAACACGTACAAAGAGGAAATTACAGCGAATTGCAGTTCTGAGAAAAGTGATGTGCTCGTTAAAAAATGTTTTGTGGCTGATGTTTGATAGTATAAATTGAATGTTGGAAAACCCATCAAATATTCAAATATGATCATTTCTACAAGGAATATACACTGTTTAATATTAGTAGCCATCAAACAAGTGAATAACGCGTGTGTTCTGTTTGTGTGTCTGATTCAGTAGGATAGGATATACAGATATACAGCATGGCTCAGAAATGACACATTGCCAAGAAGATATTTAATTGTAATGCTTCTGGAAGTGGAATCCTGCTTCTCTTGACATAGTTGTTCCCTTTTCTTTAAAGACACTACTGCACCATCAACACTTAAACACTTCTTCCAGATGTAATTATTTCATACGTGGGCCTCTAGTTTGATAGTGGTAAACTGGCACAGTCGGCGATAAAACTGCAGAGCAATTCCAACGTAGCCATGTTATGAATATTTTGCTGACGGTCTGAGGTTGTCTAGTAGTGCGTTACTACATGTGATGGCTAACTTCCCTTTATTTACAGATCCTCTGACAGTAAAGCAATACCTATAATATTATACTGACACACAAATACCATCAAACCACTAAATGAGTTTGATGAAGCGCTGAGCCAAACTCGTTGCTCTTGTCAGTGTCAATAAAATATATTTGATAATATCTTTTACAGGATGAGCGTGCTTTCCCTGCAAAAAACTGGCTTAGTTAAATATGTATATGTGGATCATAAAAGCACTGTCATGAGGTATATACATAGGAACAATTGAAAACAACACAGCGATAGAGTATTTAAAACATGAAACGTTTTCATTCTGTAAGTCACTAAATCATATGCTAATTGCTTATAAGGATATTAAATACATATTAGCATTATATTGAATGATAAACAGCATTTTGCCTGCCTTTAACACATAAGCTGAGCCAGCAGGGAAGTGCATCAGGTGTAACCTCTTTGTTTTGTTTGCGTAACAATCTTTTGTTGGTATCCGAGTTGGATAACGTAACCCAAATCATGAACAGTAGGCCATAAAGTCTACTGTAACTAAAACAAGATGTCCAGCTGTGACAGCAGTGACTTCCTGCTGGCTCACAGACAATGTGTTATTTTCAATAATAATATCTTGTGCACATACATTTGGGTACCTTCAGTGGCTACCAACCCATAAACTATGAAATAAGACAACCAGGTCGAAAAAAAACATATGTTTTTTTAAACATGTAAGAATTAAACCAAAATTAAAAGTATAAACCTGAAAATGAGCATGATATAATACTTTTTATTTATTTTTTATATATATATAGTGCTTTTCTAAGTACTAAAGGACGCTTAAATGTCCCCTTTTAACTACCCAGCCTTCACTGCTGCCTGCAGCAATATGTCTCAACGCCCTCATTTAAAGTTTGTTGTGTATGAAATTGAGATATTTATGCTCCTCAAATTTCATATGTTTACAACATATAACAACTCATTTACTACCCTTTTAAAATTTGATAGTTTTGATTTTTCTCTCCAATTTGGAAAGGACGATTTCCCTCAAACTAAATTCCTTTTCATCGCGTGCGCTCCTTGTTAGGGAAGGTGTAGACTTCTCATGTCTCTTCTGAGAAACATGGAGGCCCCGCCACTCTTATTGTGTCTAACATTAAAACAAAAAAATAATGCACAGGCCTCAAGTAGAGAGATGAGCTGTAAATATGATTCCATGATGTTTGCAGCTTTATGATATCTTTATTCACTTAAAGACGTGATACCAGATTTCCGTTTCCTATCAAATAAAACATTTGCCATCTTTCATTCTTATGAAATATCCCGCTGCCCGATTCTCCTCTCTCGTGTTTCCAATGATCTCGCTGCGTTTGCCTCCTCTGTGCCGCCTCATCCTGATTAACATGCACACGCTGACCTCTGTGCCTTACTCTCTTCTTCCTCGCTCCCTAATTTATGCCTTCCTCCTCACCCTGTCTCTGCATCTCCCTCCCACCGCCTCTCCTCCTTTCTCTGTATCTCTTGTCTTGCAGTGTCCTGAGGGGCTGAGGCCAATGAAGGATGGCTCAGGTTGCTATGACTACTCTAGGGGCATTGACTGCACGGATGGCTTCAATGGAGGCTGTGAACAGCTGTGTCTCCAGCAGCTCGTGCCCCTGGAAGATGACCCCGGTTCCAGCAACGTACTCATGCTTTGTGGGTGAGAATAACTAACAGTAAATAAATTGAAAGGTGTCTGCAGGGTTTATACAAAGCTTCCTCGTGAAATTGGCTTTGTGAGAAATATTTCCGGTATATTAAGAACTTCTTCCTCCGGCAAATACCCACATGAAGGGAATGTGATATGCAAATAGGAAAACAACCAGAGTGTAATCACCAAATGATGATATGTCACTAGACATTAGCCAAAGATTACACATAAAGAAATATTGTTTTAATATAATTATGTATCCTATTGACATTTTACAATAGTCCATGACTCACAATTGTGCATGCGGTATTCCCTGGCTGCCCAACTCTGATGGCAAGCTTTTATAAATCCTTTCATGTTTACAGTTTAAATGAGCTTGAAACGCAGATATTCAAAAGGTGCGTCTGTGATCAAACCTGATTCTTGAACTGCGTCGACTTTACTTGCCGCATATCCAGTGATACATCCCTGTGCAAAGGCCCTCGACTTCACCCCGCACATGTTCCACTGAGATAGACTCAGCTTTTTTGCACCTTCCCTCGAACTAGATTGTGTCACATGGATTAGTAGTCTCCAGGGAGTTACCATTTTAAAAAGGTTTATACTGTGGCCATAAGGGCCAGGAAGCTTGGCATTCCAACCGTTCACATTTTTTCTTTTTTTACTAATGTGTGGCAAGAAATCCTGTTCCACACCATTACACCAACAAACCTTTTATACTGTATACACCGAGCAGAATGGATCACTGGGTTCAGGCTGTTTGTGACTTGCCTGTCAGTGGAATTTCACAGCGGAAAGCTTCTTAGCAAGACTGCAACAGGTTTTCTATGTTTCGCTCTCATCGCATCTCTCATCTTTGTGGAGAGGTTTTCTACTAATAAGACTGTAGTGTAGAAAAATCCAGTGGGTCAAACCATGATTGATTCTAAAATTGTGCCGTGAAATAAACGGATGGCATTAATGCAGTATACTGCATGGCGTAGTCAGTCTTCTGTGGTAGAGCAAACCGCTGGTCTAAAGAAAGAGAAGACTACGTCTGCTGCATTTTCCGGACAAGCAGAGTCCTCTTTCCCACTGTGGCACTGAGTGAGACCTGATCAGCTGCAGCAGCCCAAACTTCAGCACCAGCCATCAGCAGCAGATACTCCACCTCGTCTGGAAGGGAGGATTGTGCAGGAGAGATGATAATTTGCTGAATTCTGCCTCATTGGAGTGCTGGTTACCACATCTATAGAATGATAATGGCAAGTTCACTGCTTCTATAATTTAAAAGACATTTGGGCCAAAGCTCAGAAAAATATGAGCCAGATTGTTTAAAAAAAAAGAAGTAGCAACCTTGCTTTTGCACAGCCTGGACTTATTTTGTATATAGCGTTAATAACGTCTGTATTTAGCCGGGTGGGTGCTGTCCATGGATCGGTGGTAAGTTTTTGCTCATCAACCTTTCATTACATCTTCTAATGTTCTTTCCAGCAACTATACATTTGTATCCTTTCACCTCAAGCGTATATAGTTTCACATACATCACACAGTGCACATTGCATTGACAGCTTTTCCCTCCTCCGTAGGTGTGTGCAGGAGTACAAACTGGCAGGGGATGGGCGCTCTTGCCTTTTGCTGTCAGACAACTGTGAGGGACCAAAATGCCCAAGGCAGGATGTCCACTTCAATGACACCCTGTTTGGTGAGATGCTACATGGATACAACAACAAAACCCAGCAAGTCAATTTGGGACAGATATTCCAGATGACCTTCCGGTAAGTTCACACATTTACACTCGCACGGCTGCACAATGATCTACATTTTTAGATTGTTCCTGTCTATACGGCATATTTTCCTTTTCTTTAATTTGATTCTGACTTTTCTCATGAATTATTTTTCTTTCTATTCTTTTGTCTTTTTCTCTCAACTTTGAAAAGCATTATTTTATTATTTCTGCTGTTGTAGATCATGCCGACTCTCTTCCTTTTGAGACCTGTTGTTTGACATCTAAACTGTTCACATCTTTCTGCGTCTCCAAAGACACATCATCAGGAGTAACGGTCGTCTTTTATCAGTTTTGGGTTGGAGGAAAGTTAGAAAGCTTGTGAGCTCGGCGGAGAATCAGTAGTCAGGGTTTGCTGTTGGGATGCCGCATCTGTGTTTGCACAGATGTGTGTGTGTGTGTGTGTGTGTGTGTGTGTGTGTGTGTGTGTGTGTGTGTGTGTGTGTGTGTGTGTGCATGTCTGGGTCTGTGTGGAAGGGAGAGTGAGAAGGGGATGAGAAAGTGACGGTTGAGTGAGGATTGAGACTTATCCCATTGCAGTTCTCCCTAAACTGTCAGCCCTCTGAAAACCTGGCTCACTCTGATAAGTCACATGCTGTTTGTGGTGAAATGCTCCTGTAATCACAGAGCGATGATGAGGGTTTATCTATGCACAAAACACACTCGGCCAATGTCTTGCTTTCTCTGCGTCTGTCTTTTTATTTGAACACACACACACACACACACACATACACACACACATACACAAGTCAACACCTTTTCAAGTAACCATGAAATGCTTTTCATCTGTTCTGCCCTGCGGGTTACAATAGCTGTGCTTGGCTAAACATAAGTCCTTGGAGTCCTTTTGTAACGTATATTGTTGTGATTCCAGATTTCTGCAGCATACACGGCACACTGGATGCAACTTAGAACAAGTGAACAGTTGTTTTCCTTTCATGAATGTGTGTTAATAATGATTAAAAAAAAGATTATGTAAGATACAGATGGATTTTTTTTTAAGTTGTGTACTTTTTCGGGGTGTTTTCCTGTCTACAGTGCTGCACCATGAACATTATCATAAGAAGTACACCATTTGTATTCAAAGGAGCTACAAAAAAAAGGAATGTGAGTGATTAACATCACTCTTTGGATCTATTGGAAAGCTGCTTTTAAGTGTTCTGTCAGAAATGTAATATAATTCAGGTACAGTAATTTCACATAGTTCCTCAAAGTAGCGTTTAGTGTTGAAAAGTCCATGAAAAAGGCACTTCTGCCTTCATATTATTTCATTCTGAATATGAATGTCTGTCAGATGATGCAGTTTTAGATGACATTAAGTTGAATTTATTTACTAATACACAATTGTGTCTGCATCTGTCCTTGAAGATGCCTTTGGGATGTGGTTGCCTGTTAGAAAAAAAAAATACTACAAGCTGCTGCATGTATTGAGTTGTTTTTAAAAGATGGCCAATAATCACAAATCTTTCTCATAGAATAAAATAATATTCAGACGGAAACACTGGCACACATGCTTTTCCATGCATTAGAGAGATTTCAACCATTTAACAGAGCGTTACGGCACCTCAGGGGCGACTGTTGCTCAGTGGTGAGCAGGGTCGTCCTTCAATCAGAGGATCGGCGGTTTGATCCCTGGCTCCGCTAGTCCATGTCGATGTGTCCTTGGGCAAGACACTTAACCCCAAATGTCTCCCATAGCTGTGCCTACAGTGTATGCATGTTAGATAGTCCAGATGGCGGTGGAACCTTAGCCCCTCCCATCAGTGTATGAATGTGTGTGAAAGAGTGAATGATGACAAGTAGTGTTAAAGCGCTTTGAGTGGTCGGAAGACGAGAAAAGCGCGATACAAGTACAGTCAATTTACCTCCCTGCCTTGTCTTTGTATGGCTGTGTACTGGTTAACCGCATGTTGTACGGTGGGACACGTTGGAGCTCGGGCTGACGTAAGTAGAAATAGCATTTAATGGGGGATTACTAACTTTGATCACCAAAAGAGCTATGAGCTAAAGGGGGCTTAGAAGCCATTTTAAGAGAATTTCTACAAATGACTGACACGTCTACAGCCTAATATGGGAAAGGACTAAGAGCATCATGTTCCCCAAAGGTTCAAGAGGCTAAACCAGTTGGAGACTACCCTTTAATACACCAAACGTGGGCACAGTTTGACAGACAAAACAAAAGCACAGTTTGAGTATTTTTGAAACCAAGGGAAGATGACAGTCTCGATCCATTTGCCCTCAAACAGTGGAAAGCCCAGTGGGTCTTCTGCTTCCCGAAACCAGTTCTACACACTGGATTACATCAAACTACGGCCAGTAAAGGGATTTGCACTCAAGCCAAGGCTCTAGTGGGGTAATATACACACGACACGTTTGAACTAGTCAAACACCTTGGCAGCCCTGAGACGCACTAGACAAGCCATGAAAGATCTGAGCATCTTTATATGGGTGGAAAGGTACATCCACATTGCAACGCTGGGGAAAAACGTTAATTTCGTTGTTCGTTGACGGACATTTTTTGGCTCTTGTGGTTTTAAAAAATCAGCTAGTAAAATGTAGCGGAAGAAGCCACTAGTGCTTAACTTTTACATTTTTAGCATTCAATGGATTGGCCCACTTTTTTCCAGCCTGGAACTTGTTGGCGAGCTCTCAGTCCACACCCATCATCCTAACAGTCCAATCCATGTCTTGCCAATCCCTTCTCCCTCTGCTGCTCGATTCAGTTCCAAACATGCACTTGGAAATTATAAATAGTGTCTCTTTGACAGACTGTCATTGTGCATTACAACTCCAAAGATGCAATCCGGTGGTTAGATTGATTGTAGATCCCCTATCTACATCAAAATGCTGTGATCCTTCCTTTCTCTGGCTTTATAAATTGGTCAGGCATTGTGGGTATTTATCTTCCTCAGAAGGTAAATCAGTGCTGCTACCTCTCATCAGTTTTTCTTGTAGTGCACTTACACTTTGTCTGCTGCATGATTTCTGTATAATACAGCTGACAAACTAAATTTTCTCTCCGCCACCTCAAACTCTGTTTTATTACACCTGCCCAATTTGCACCTGTTCCTTGGAGCTAGAACCATTTCCATGCTAATTGCGAGATGCATACCTCATCGCACTTATCACGTTCCCTGCAGATGGAGGCGCACTTCACCGATTACATGCAGATGACAGACAAAGTGCACTTCCCGCTGGATGTGCCTCTTCAGATAAATAACTGTGTCTGTAGGTGCAGAGTGCATCTGGAAGGCAAAAGGCATGAATGCACTGTACACTGATCAGCAGTTATTGCAGAGGGAGCGAGAAAGGAAAAGAGGAAGAAAAGCAAGTTGTTCTCTGAATTCATTATTGAACTAAATGTCAAACTGGGAGGGGAAAAAAAAAAACTTCACTAGAAGCTATTTTATATGCATCACCCTTCTGTTTCCATCTGCATAGTATGGGCTTGATCAAATTTATTTCACTTAACATTTTGAAAGTCACATTTTTCCTGAGCTATTCATCACTCTAAGTCTAACCAGACAAGCTAAACACACAGGAGTATTATACTTGACTCCCAGTGCCTCTAATTAAACATGTGTATTACTGCACGTCATCTCTCCAAAGTGCTCATTCTGCTTTTCAAATCCACGGTGTCTTTTGTCAAAAGAACAGTAGCTTTGTCCTCTGAATGGCTCGCTCCCATAAGATTCCAAATCACCCTCGTTGTATTCATACGTTCTATATATTTAGAGCAATGTGCTATAGTTTTTATTCTCATGATTTCCTCCTTGTCCCCACCATGCCGGCTTTGATATGCAGATGCGACTCTTATCCCACAGCGCCGTATCCCTTTCATTCTCTCGCCTCTGCTGTCGGCTGATTCCTTCTCTCTAGAACACACACGCCCTATTCCCCTGCACCCGCAGCTCAAAGTGAAATATTAGATGATTAAGATGAATTGTATGGTTTGAGTCACAGCATCACAGGTAGTGTTTCAAAATGAAATATTACCTGTGATGTATGACTGTATTGCATACATTTGGTTGTAAATTGATCTCGCTTCGCTCAGCCTCTTGAGGCAGAACAGGAGTTCATTTGGTAAATTGCTGTCATTCAATTACTGAATAATGCAATGTTAGGCAAGTATGCGTTTGGGTGATAAAGTTACATGTGTTAATGTGAACATTACGGCTGAGAAAAATCCCGTTACAATGTGATCGCAACGTCGCTATGTAAAGATATGAAAACAGAGTCCACCCAACAGCATGTGTAGTTTCCCTGAACTCACAGTGGATGCAGGCTAATTACAAGCTATCATTTTTAGTCTTTTTGACAGCACTTTATATCCTTCAAATATGTAAAAGCTTACCAGCCTCTACATCCAATTATCAAATCACGTATTTCTCCTACAATCCCATCCTTTGTATTCACAGTCAGTGATTAATTTAGTCACAGCTTGCCAATCATAGAAGCATGTAGATACACACACACCAAATAAATAGGTGGAGAGTAGAGGATGTGGATGTATGAAGGGTGGTTGAGCTGTGATATTGGCCGTCCATCAGTCCTGAAGAGTACTTGTTTGGTCCTGTCAAATGAATTAACACACACACACACACACTATATGAGGAATTAACTTGGCTTGACTTTGGAAAATATCAAACAGGCAGCATTCAATGGTGGTGATTCATTGGAAAGAAACAAATTACCAGACACATAGAGTACATCGACACACTGGTGCTTAACCATTTGAAGCAGGTAGTGGGAAAAAAATTAAAAAAGCTGGTTCCTCCCAGGCCAGGCCAATTTGAACTTTTAAAATGCCCACAGTAGAGGTCGGAAGACCTGATCTGATACAAGGTCTTTGGAAAACCCATCTGAAGCAGACATGCATACATTGTCTTTTTTTAAAAGGGGACTTGAGCCAAAAAAAAAGACCCAACAATGATGTCGCAACAAACACTGACAGCAGCATGTTGCACCACCACCTAACAAGCTGTGGCGGTAGGAAAGAGTAGCAATGCATATCATCTTTCCGTGACCTTCTCTGCTCCCACTCTGTGTCTCGCCTGGTAAAACACGTTCTTTTCCTGCAATCATCACATGATCAGAGCGGATAGCAAGTCTGCTTGGATCCACTTGGATATCCGACACATTGGCAGAGGGACCCGAGACCAGCTGCAATAGCACAGCCCCTGCCCAGATTTGATAATTGATAATAATTATAATTGTGTTCCCATACAATTTGCCGTCCTTCCATAATGATGAAAATGCCCTGTTAGTATATAGATAAATATGACAATCAAATTGAAAGAAGTTGCTTCGGATAAATATTTCATCACACGCACCGTCCTGAGGAATCGGTCCTTCTTTAGTCGAGCTCACATGTTGATCTTTTGATGGTCAGGCACTCGTCCTGAGCTTTTTTTTCTTAAGGGCGGCTGTAGCTCAGGGGGATGAGTGGTCGTCCCGCAACCACAAGGTAGCCGGTTCGATCCCCAGCTCACATGTTGAAGTGTCCCTGAGCAAGACACTGAACCCTTAACTGCTCCCCGGGCGCCTCACAGGGCTGCCCACTGCTCCCTATCCAGGGATGGGTCAAATGTAGAGAAGAATTTCCCCAAGGGGATTAAAGTGCATGTTTCTTTTCTTTTTTCTTTTTCTTTTCCCTTCCCTTCAAACAGAAGCACAGGCATGAATGCACCACATTGAACGGTTGTTAGAAGTTTGGATTGTGACACATTTGAGAGGCAGTGGGTGAGAAAGGAGTAGAAAAAGAAGCTTCACCTGCTTTGTGAAGGTGACGCTGCCACTGTTGTCACCGATACCTAAGACACTTTTCACAAAAAGGAAAAGGTACAGTCAGGAAGAAAAGAGACAAAACTGCTTTTGATAGTCGCTCTGTGCGAACTCCTCATCACCGCTCACCTCTCCAAACTAAGAGGACACCGCAACATGAATAATTTGTGAATCTGGCAGCCCACAAGGCTCAAATGCATAAACACGCCCACATTCCGATGTAATTATCTCCTCGGTGAACACACGGTATAGCGTCTACTGGGTAGTTGAGTCAACAAGCATTATAAGGCAATTTCTTCCCACGTAATTAGTAGCCATGAGACAGTGAGCCAGACTGTTGAGGTGAAGGGTTAAGCTACTCAAGGTTGATTACAAGCATGTTTGTCAGTCACTCCCTAAAGTCCTCTGCTTGTGCCTTCCCTTTTAAGCTCCCAAAATTGAATTCAGTGTTTACCTTTTTTTATTTGTTGCAGCACATATGTGTGTGGGAGTGTGGGGCAGATTGGTGAACTCACGCAGATGTATATGAGTTTCTTGGTAGTTTCCAAACAATTTGAATAAAAACTTTTCAAAGACATGGTTGGTTGTTCAGATAAAAGGGTATATATATATATATATATATATATATATATATATATATATATATATATATGTGTGTATATGTTGACATTAATTATCTCAATTGCCTCAGCCTGCAATACTAAAGAAAAGAAAAAAGTCCAAGTCCATTTACTCAACCTGGGTGGGTGGCTGAGATAACCCTGAATGATTTCATCGGTGTTATCTATGCTTGGGCTTTGAATCTATGGTCATGGCATTTGAAAGATGTGGGTGTTTACCAAGTTGGGAGAGTCTCTTGAAAAGAGGCTAGTGAGTTCCACTGTGGGAAGTGGATGAAGTCATAATAAGACAAAGGCTGCGGTCGAATAGTCAAATAATTACCTCCTAACGTCTAACCCTAAGCACTTTTCCTTAACCTCTGTGGAAAACGTCACGGGGTTAAGGAAAGATGGGAAGGAGAATTCATAAGGAGTTAGGAGAAGACAACCGCGGTGTTTGGCAAATCCGACTCCACTTTCACTAAGCGACGTAGTTATGACGCGACGGTAGGCGCATGTTAGTGACGTCAGTCTGTCTGCAGCGGTGAAACTACAATGTTCTGAAGAAGGACTACAAAAAGCGCAGTTTATATACTTCGTCCGTCTTCTTACAGTGTTGCGTCATAACGACATAAACAACCCGGTTCATAGTCTTACTTTAATAACGAGGTTGGAATAGAAATGAACGAAGGAATATGAAAGTGAAACCAACGTACAAAGCTACTAAAACTGTCTCTTTGTTCAGTTTCAAACATGCTGAATTAAATACGTTATCCCACAAACGATGTGTGTCATATATGTGTGTCTCATATCCCTTTATGTTGTTATGGTTTATTTACATGCAGATTATAATCTGATCATAAAAATATGCATACAACAGTTTATGAAACATCACACAACTCGTGTTGACTTGATATGTTTTATTGTAATGTGACAAAATAGTTGATTAAAAAGATGATAATCAGAAACATGACTCAGACTGAAGAGCTCGTCCAGATTAACTCTTTCATTAAAGCTTCTGTAACTGAAGTCAAATAAAATAAAAGAATGAGGGCTGAAGCTGCAGTTCAACACCAGATAGAATATAAAATACGTCAGTTTGATCACTTTACAGCACTTTTCAGCAACGTAACGTTTTTAGTTTGCCAGCAGGTTTAACAGATTATTGAAAGTGTTTCCAAGTTATAGCAACAGTTATTTACATGATCTGCGTTTGTCGGTCATGATCGTCTGTACTCGTGAACGGCCGAATGATACGTCACTTTAAATGTTGCCGCCGCAAGGAATTGTGGGTCGGCATTATCTCCTTTCCTTTCTTAAGGAAGGTCCAGTGGTTCCTATGCTAAAGGAGCTAAATTAGGAAGCATTGAAGCTCCTTTCCTTTGCGTTTGGACAATTCGACCGGCACTTATCATGGCGGCCACTGAGGTACTTCCGGGTCATTTCACTCAGTTAGGAAGGTTCCTAACCAAAATGGACTATTCGACCGCAGCCAAAGACTCCTTTTACACCTACATGTGCTGGATCCTGTTTCGGGATATCATGTGGAAGGAAAAAGCTTGTTAATGCATCTGTAGCTGTAGAGGATGTATTGCGATAGGAGTGCTACTGGAAGGACAAGACCACATGTGTAGGTGGTTGGATCTCAGCCAGGTGTTAATGCGCTCTTTACAATCTGACCACATGCTTGGTAGCCTCTTCCCACCGTGTGGAGTGCAGCCTCAGAAAAAGATAGACTACCTCTTCCTTGGCAGAGTAAAAAATAAGTAGAGCCTATACAGCTCCATCACAGGAAAATGCAAAGCCCCTTGATGAGATGTGATTGTCTACATACAGTAACAAATCCAGATTCAGTTTGAATGTTAATACCAGGAGTAAATGGCTGGGTGAAAATCCTGTGTTTGTTCGACCCATCCACTGCCCCTCCCAATAACGGCTTATTGGACTTTCTCTCTTCTTATACTCGTTATCATGCCAATACTTCTGCACATCGCTCGTGTTACTACGGCACTTGCTCTGATCGTATGCAAAAACACTGACATCCAACGTATCCGTAGTTTGGAGAAACAACAACAACTTACAATTCCAACATTTTTTCCTGGCGACTGGGCTGCCTTACCAGAAGCAGGGCCTTTTCTATTGCTGCCCCCTCCCAAGGGAACTCTCTTCCCCGGCACCTCAGGCATTCTCCGTCACTAGGCACTTTCAAAACTGCAATTAAAACTCACCGATTTAAAATCTGCTTTTAACCTGTGATGCTAGTTATGTATGCTTTTGTTTGGTTTCTCACTGTCATCTCTCTGCCTCGTTTATATTATTTTTGCTTTTATTGTTTCAGTTTTTACCACGGAAAGTGCCTTTGAGTACATTTTTAAAGCACTATACATATATATTGTAAAAGCCTCCGTGATTTCTCCATTTTTTGGACTTAGAAGACATAAGGTGAGCTCGTTTGAGAGATTGCAGAGGCTTTGCGTGTGTGCGCTCAGCCATTCCCATGGGTGTGTGTTTACCTTTGTGCGGGTATGTGTTTGCTTGTGTGAGTCGGTGCACATGCATAGACAAGTGTGATCACTCCTGAGGCTGTCGCTCTCTGCTCAATAACTCACGTGGCAAGGCAGGACCTGATAGACCCTAGCCTAATATCAGCTAATGTCAGAGAGGCTTAGCGCTGACTAACTGCTGTTTGACTGGAGAGAGCGAGAGAGATGTGGATTCATTGGTATAGGCAGCGATAAGGCTTGAGAAAGAAAATGAATAGGAAAATAAATGGAAAGAGAAAAGGCTAAACTAAAAGAGCAAAGCTGAGCAAAGGTTAGAGAGCGAGACGCTAGGAAAGAGTAACTGTGAGAGAAATGCAAACGAGGAAAAAACAGATAGCAGCAGGGCACCAAATGTGGCTTCTTAAGCACGCTAGACTGTGAGGCAGTTGTCAGATATTGCATAGATCTTGTTAATCCAGCTGCAGATTGAATGGATGTAAGGAATAGGAATTGCTTTCAGTAGAGTCTGTATTCTAAAACTCATTTCACATCTTTATTTAACATCAAAAGACAATGTTTAATTCCGTGACGGATCTACGGCAGATCATCAGCGGTAACCGCCATATAAGCGGCAGCCATTAGCTAAGCCAGTGGGGCACAACAGAGAGACTCACGTGCACTAAAGTGCACAGCTGGGGCCCCGCTACATAAAGAAAGCACAACCAAGCGTGGAGTAGAACACATAACGAGGGCGAGCGACTTTATAATCTGCTCAGGTAGAAATTACTCAACTATATCTTTACATGGCAAGTAGTGGTTTGTAATTAGTGCATTACATTTCAAATGTAGCACATTTGAGAGACTGAATATAGATAATTCCCGGTCTCTTTATTATCTGTGGAAGTTTGCACATATCTGAATTATTTGCATTTGAATTGTACTATGTATTGTTTCATTACATTGATAAGGCAAGGATCCTGATACTAACTTGTAAAAGAAGACTGACAGATGTCTTGGTAATGATCAAGCGTGTTCTGTCACGAACCGGGCCGCACGGCCATGACAAAAGAACCCCCTACAAGTGAGTAGTTTAACAAAAAAGGGTTTGAACTGAGGTGGTATAAAACACAAACTAGGTTAACAGTGGCGTGTGGAGTCAGTGGCCGTTTCTCAATACCAAGTACGCTAAGTCCAGACTTGTGAACTTTTGGAGTTTGGACTTGGGAGTCCAGACTCTCAAGGACGGGAGGACACAGGACGGTCTTTCTGCAATTGGAACAGCAGCTGACTTGATGACGTCACCACCTCAGCGGTCATTGTCATGAGTGACTCTGATTCTTCACTGTAAAGTATTTTTACAGTTAAACAAAATATGACAACCCTGCTTTTTTTGCACTGGTTTCACAGACATACACATATCATTGTGTATATATATTGTGTGCATATATATATTGTGTTCATAAATATGTATTTTATATACTGATATAGATACACATAATTGTATATATAATATGTTTATAAATGTTATATATATATATATATATATATATATATATATATATATATATATATATATATATATATATATATATATACACACACAAGGATATGTGTATATATATATAATATATATTTATAAACACAATAATATATATGTACATACAATGATATATGTATCTGTGTGTGTGTGTATATATATATGTATATATATATATATATATATATATATATATATATATATATATATATATATATATATATATATATATATATACACATATAATTGCAAACAATTCGGTCAAAAGTAATAAGACTGTAGTTCAAAGTAAAAGTTAAATTAAAATCTTAAGTTATAAATCGTAACCTTTCCCTCAGTCAAACTGATTTAATGTGACTGAATAAATAATACAGATTGCTTGTTAGATCCTCAAAGTCGATTTATATCTCATGTTTAATCGATACGGAGACATCGGAGCCAGCGGATCATTTCAAAAAGTCCAGCCGAGATCAAGCTGCTGTCAGCGGGCAGCAGAGCGCTGACGGCCCGGTGCTGACGGGGCTCACGGTCCCTCAGCAGGACCTCAACCCGTCGGCGTATCTTTTTAAATAAGATGAGTCTGGACAAACCGACCACAGATTTGATCCTTAAACAAATAACTTCTCGCCTGAAAACGTCCTAAAATTACATTTTGTGACTCAACAACGGTAGTATTTATAGAATGTCAACTTTCAGTTGTGAGTTTTCTCATCCGCCATTGTTCCCCGTTTGCTGGTCCGAAATGCATTCTGGGATATTGGCTCTCTCAAGTACGCTCAAGTCTGCTCTGATGCATCCCCGGTAAAATGGGCGGATCAAGTCACATCCGGGCATTTTCACCGTGCTTGGCGAGAAGCGGACTTTTGAATTGGAACAGTACTTGGGCCGCGACTGATGACGTTTCACGAGTCCACGAGAACACAAGTACAGAGAAGAACGCTGATTGAGAAACGGCTAGTATTTTCAGTAGTGGAGGCGAGTGCATGACTGGAAAGTGTGTGTGTGTGTGTGTGTGTGTGTGGCGCTAATTAGCACAGGTGTCTCCACTCTGCTGACGAGCCTTTGCCACGCCCACCTGCACACCTGGCCATGACGACCAGGTTTTGCCAATATCGACACGTACATGGATTATTTGGTATTATGTGTTTTTAAGAGACCGCAAGCAAACTTGAGAAATACCCCATTGTTCCTGTAACCTAATCAGAAATATAATTATAGGAGTGGATTCGGGACACAGTGCAACTTTACAACTACTTGTACGACTCCTCATGGAGAGCTGATGTTTCTTAAGTGTTCTCTAAACCATTGCTGTTCCTGATTTAAGTGTTTGCCACCTGTAGTCCTGCTGAAGTAGTTTCACATAGTCGTGTTCAACTAAAGGGCTAATTCATCATTAAAATGAAAGTCTATGTGTTATTGATTAAACAGCCTCTTCATTTCTCCACTTAGAGAGTTCGGGGCCATTACACAGAAAAGTTGACACTCAATTTATCTCTCTCAAGCCAACCTTTACCTTATGAAGTTCAAAATTTCTATTTCACATAAATTATGCGTTAAGAGCAGAAAACGGAGACAATGATTTTGTGTATTTAATTAGTTTAGCTGGTGATGCTGTTGTGCAGTCGCGCTCGACTGATAAAATCACTTGCATGTGCAGCAGCCGAGTGAATCAATAGTAGACTGGAGGGTGAAAAATGAGAATATGCAGCATAAAGCATTAAACCCTCAGCATAAGAATGAGATGGAGTTGCATCACAGGGGGTAGCTAACAATGCCAGTCCTCCAAAACAGCTTCAGCTGCCTCCCTCTTTCACCGAAAGAAAACCACATGGAGTAATTTGTGGACCGGGGCTAAACCCTGAATTAGCGGCTCGATGTTTTTAGTATTGATTAATGAACTACTGCTGCAGCAGGGAACTGCAGGGTGGCAGCACTTGTAATTTTGTGTCCCCTCTGGACTACTATCTGTCTTAACTCTTCCCCTTCCACATCCTTCTCTCCCTATCACTATGCCCTGCATTTCCATGTGCTGTACATTTACCATTCATAAATTATTCATAATATCAATTCATAAATAGATGCCAGCTTCAAGCCATTTGTCAACCGTATGAAGTTTGCTACACCGAGGATTCGCCCACACTCACCTCTCTGCAAGGCCGTGCTATGAAGCAGTTAATTAATACCTCTGTGAAGTGATTTCCAGAGCCTGCTTTTCAAGATTGGACTCCAAAAACAGCTCTACTTCCGATAGTCATATCACATTGATAGACAGAATACCAGATAACATAATAGCATTTAAATTGTGTCTTCATGTCAGTCATATTACTCTTTAATTACAGTGTAAAAAGGAAAGAATACAACGACTGCCATGCTGTCTTGGCCCATTACTGCTGATCAAATACAAGATGATAAGACGTGTGATGAGAGTCTTAAACGTATCTTTTATGTATCAAGGAGGCAGAAAATGCACCAGGCCTTGATAAAAAGTGCATTGCTAGTTGAAGGATGTTGGTTTTAGTGATGGATGTACACGGCTTGTATAGAAAGATACACAGTGACACACTTGCTTACGTACACCCATACAAATAAATACATCAAGGTCTTCTGTCAAGTTCCAGAGCTAGTTCCTGTTTTGTGCTTTACTTTTTGGGGCAAAGTCTCCCAGTTGTAAATTTCACAGTTGACAATCACCATTATGGCAGCGTAAAATTCGAAAAGCGATCGGCACTTTATTCAATTGAAAAAAGATTTGTTCTGTCTTTTGACTGCGTTGGCTTTAGAATAGAAGATGGTCCAAGTGCTCTGCCTCTTGGTTGTTGTGCCACATAAGGGAAGATAACCCCCAGTTGTAGTCTGTTGTCCTCTATCAAATTCTCCAAAAGTGCTGCTCTGCTGTCAGTGTGATGATGCGGGAGTGTGTCAGGAATAGAGTTTTTAACTGCTGGTAAGGGGCTCCTCGTAACAGCGTGGTGGCTGTGTGCGAACAAATAAGAAATCGAGGGAGACGAAGGGAGAGGGAGAGGGAGGAGATAAGAAAAGAGAGACAGAAGAGAGACAGAAGTTTGTCACAACAGACGGACGCAAATGGCTGAATTAAATGGCTGAAGTGAGAAAGTGCAAGTGGAGTCATAAAAATTTGAAAAGCAATGGCTCTAATCAGTTCTGCAACTAGCTGGCCTGCATGCCCCCTCACTCCGCATTACCAAACTTCATCTCTATGGTAATGCTTCCGGCCACCGAGTTCATTTCCACAATTTCCTAAGGCCAACGGAGATATCAAGGTAAAAAAAAACAACATGTCCACGAACACTCACGTTGCATTTCAGTTGTGTGCATGACCCAGGGGAATAAAAGTGTGTGTGTGTGTGTGTGTGTGTGTGTGTGTGTGTGTGTGTGTGTGTGTGTGTGTGTGTGTGTGTGTGTGTGTGTGTGTGTGTGTGTGTTAGTTAAGGGGACAGAGTGGCAAACACAATAAGTTATGTAATATTGTAGAACAAGAAAGAATTTGCATATCATCCCACTCAACGTGTCTCGATATCCTTGCGCCCAGACATATTTTATATCCAAATTTGTTGTGACTAAATTAGATTCTGTGTGAAGCATGCTACGGTATAGTATATCTGACAGGGGCGACAGTAATGACCGCTGATTTTGATTGGCCGGGCAGAATCCTGCTACTTATAAATTACTCAGTTGTCCACAGTGAATCTCACATACGAATACAAATGCACATGCACGCAATCTTCTGTCCAGGGACACCGAGCGTACTCTCCATCAGGGGCTGTTTCATTGACAGCATCTTCCTCCCAAGCCTAATCAATAGTGGCCATGAAGAGTCACCAGATCGCCTCCTCTCAGTGGAATCATTTATCAAGTGAGCAGTGGCTGCAGCTATAATGAGAGATTGTAACACAAGTCTCAAGGTAAACATCTCTGATTGTTTTATTGCGCTACGAATTAGCCTGTTTTCGGATGCCGTCCTTTAATAACTCTCTAATTCTTCATCTGGGGCCTGTGCCCCTGGGTGACATCGGGTGTTTTATCTTTGTTATGACTCATCAGACAGGCCCCACTCGCACCAAGCGTTTATTCAAATAACAGATATTACAGCTATTAAGCATATTACGTGCAATTGGATCGGCCACATATTCCAGGCTCATAAATCTTTGATTGTGCAATCCAACAAAATTGGTGGTCAATTTCTCGAAGTGTGGCAACATTTTTAAAGTACCAGTTGGATTGATTGATAATGTGAAGGGACATATTCAGTGTAATTAAGATCAATTTATTTCGTCATGAATGTGAATGTCCTAAATTTGAAATGGAAACTACTTTCATTGTATAGTTCCATCAAATGCTATCCACAACAGGTTATGAGGATAACTGTTTCTAAAGTGATAAGGGTCCTGGATTTGGTGTAGCAAACATCCACAGAAAGATGATAAAACTGAAATATAATGAATACAACATTGACAAAATCTTAACTAATAAAGTTCTTTCAGTAACTGCTCCCACGACCAATAGTAAGTGGTGAGACTCTCAAGTTGCCATGGCCTGGATACACTCAAGATAAGATTTGGGGTCAATCTTGACATTCAAACCAATTTATGAACTATAAGACCTTCTAAAGGCTGAGCGAAAAAGGTTTAAGGACCACACCGTTCCAGTTTTACGAACATCTACAGAGGTGAGGTACACAGAGACACATCCAATCTTCGTAAGTATATGTATGTTATATAGCTATTTTTTATCTACCTCAGAGTAACAAACTCACTCTATTTAAAACCATTCACAAATTAACTCTTGACTTTTTTGTTTGCATTTGTTTTGTAGTCATCAGAATCAGAAACTGTTTATTAGCCAGGAATGTTTTCACAAACGAGGAATTTTACGAGGTGGAAGGTGCATACATTGGACATGGACATGGGACTTTAGACGAGACAATCAACAATCAACGATAACGATAACAACAGTGCAGTGGGTATTAAATAAGTGTAAGATAAGAAAGTGCTCAGACAACAGATACGTTAATGTGAGTGTACGTTAAAGTGACATGTGTGTTTAAGTTAAAGTGTATGTTAAAGTGACGAGTGTTTAAGTTAAAAGTGTATGTTAGTGGCATGAGTGTTTAAATATGAGGTGTGCAGAGGAGTGAACGGTAAAGAGAAAAAATAAAAAGTAAAATAAGAATAAAATAAAAAGTAAAAAATAAAAATAGCTGGGGGTGACAGAGTCAGTCAGTGGGGGACCCGAGCCCTGTTGATGAACCCGACTGCCGACGGGAAGAAACTGTTTGTGTGGCGTGAGGTCTTGGTCCTGATGGACCTCAGCCTCCTGCCAGAGGGGAGGGACTCGAACAGGATATGTCCAGGGTGAGAGGGGTCAGCTGCAATCTTCCTAGCTCGCCTCAGAGTCCTGGAGTCGAACAAGTCCTGGAGGGATGGCAGATTGCAGCCAATCACCCTCTCAGCAGAGCGGATGATGCGCCGCAGCCTGGCCTTGTCCTTGGCAGTGGCTGCGGTGTGCCAGACGGTGATGGAGGAGCAGAGGATGGACTCAACGATGGCAGTGTAGAAGTGCACCATCATTTTCTTCGGCAGGTTGAATTTCTTCAGCTGCCTCAGGAAGAACATCCTCTGCTGGGCCTTCTTGGCGATGGAGCTGATGTTCAGTTCCCACTTGAGGTCCTGGGAAATGATGGAGCCCAGGAAGCGGAAGGACTCCACAGCGTCGACGGGGGAGTCACACAGGATGAGAGGGGTGGGTGGGGCTGCGTTCTTTCTGAAGTCCACAACCATCTCCACTGTCTTCAGAGCGTTGAGCTCCAGGTTGTTTTGGCTGCACCAGGTCACCAGGTGGTCAGTCTCCCACCTGTAGGTGGACTCGTCCCCACCAGAGATGAGTCCAATGAGGGTGGTGTCATCCGCGAACTTCAGGAGCTTGACGGACTGGTGACTGGAGGTGCAGCTGTTGGTGTACAGCGAGAAGAACAGAGGGGAAAGAACGCATCCTTGGGGGGAACCGGTGCTGGTGGACCGAGAGCCTGAGACGTGTTTCCCCAGCCTCACGTGCTGCTTCCTGTCAGTCAGGAAGTCTGTGATCCAGTCTGTGGTCATACAAAACTCATTATAGTGTGTCTTCATACATTAATTATGCAAGCTCAAAGTTTACCAAATAAAACAGATTAAAACTAATATAATATTACTTTACAACCTTTCCTGGTGCTTCTCAAACTCTCAACTGCTGAACGGTGCATAAATCTTTTGAACTAAATGTAATGTAAAAATCGATTGATTTTATTGATAGACATCAATCATATGAGTCACTGATTCTACCTTGTCAAATGCAATCCTTTTTATTTATTTGTGGTTCATTGTTATTCATTGTACTCTTCATCATATTCTGTATTCATCCATTGACTTTGTTTATTTTATCGCATATTCATTTATTTTCTGTTTAGTAGTTTATTCATCTAGTTAGTCTCATAAATCTAATGGATCCTAAATGTAATATTATGTTAAATTAGTTAGTTAAACTAATGGTGTACCATCATTATTTTATAGTAAATAAATTATCATTTAATTATTAATAACCGGTACATATTTTTATTTTTATTAATTATGATTCATTCAATTTGCTATCAGCAATCACATTACATTGGCATGACACAAATTCAATTAAATGTGCCTTAATGGTGTTGGGTCTTGGGCAGAGATCTCCGAGACAGATGTCTAAAAACCTGTGCTAATAAAGTTCTAATCTCTATAAATAGATTATGCATTTGAATGCAAGATTTTGGTATCGGAGGCATCCTGGTTTCAGCAGTATTGACCAATCACGTTTGCACATACTTTGGTTGCATACAGGTAAAAACGGTGTGGATAGCAAAAGAGATGGAATGTGTTGGTTGAAACAATCCAAGCAACCATGGAACCCATCGGCTATCGCCTCATAATTTAACTTTCTATTTAACTTTCTATTATCTTAAAATTAGCTCGTATACACTGGCTACTTGTGAAACAAGTAGATGCCCGTCTCTCAACTGCAACTGCTGATCGGGCCGTAAACAGTACCTGGCGCAAGGAAGCGAAGGACTTGGTCCGGAAGTCTGCTGGGTATACCGGAACCCCACAAATATTGTCTGTTGCCCCCAAGACGCTAAATCTTCGTCAGACCGATAGCCAAAGAGATTATTAAAGTACTACAAAAAGTCTGCATCGGTAGATACAACCAGAGGTGGGGTGCCTGAAGGTGTACCGCAGCTGCCGACTATAAACCTTTGCAAAATCCAAGGACAATTTGAGATGTATGATATTATTAGACAGGCTGCATACTCCCCACAGCAAGCTGGCCTTTGCGTGATGCTGAGTAACAATAACTATGGATTCAAAATTCAAGTGAACATTCTTGTTTCTGATTTGCAATAGCCATTTTTGCATATTGTGTATATTTTGTGGTAGAGACAACTGTTTTGAGCAAGGACCATTTTTTCTTTTGTCTATGATGCCTTTTGTTGCACACTTGTCTTTCAAATGCTGGGTAATTATCCCATTTAGGGAGGAATCCAAACAGCATGGCAGCCATAGAAATTACAAACACACTGTGTCACGCTGGATGACATATTTTCTGTTGGTTATTATGCGGCTCTCTTGTGTATGTGGAAGGAGAAGATTGGTAGGGAAACCACTGATGGGTGCACACCACAAGACCATTACTGATTGTGTGTACTCGCAGCTGTGCCAAGGTATATCTTTACAAAAAACTATCAAACCCTTGGTAGAACAACAGGGCATTATCATGGAAGATGTAGCAGGAGATGTAACACTGTCGAGTGCTTTTCTCCTTTTACTGTCGATGTTTTGACAAATCCGAGAGGCAGCGTTTGCCAGCATCATTTCACAGGGTTTTCACACTTTTTGTGTTCAGTTGTCTTATTCTACTTCCAGTCATATGTCAAAAGCAGAAACACGATCTGGTTTGTGAACATGCAAGATCGACATTGCTCCAAAATATGTTCCTTTTGTCAATCCAGAAAGGCATGATACCCCCTTAATAGTCAAAGCAAAGGCATGTCTTCCTCTTCCTTGGCGTTTGTGCAGCCACTCAGAATGCTGCAGCCCTGCTGGTCTTCAGCCTTCATAAATTCCTTCCTAACTGCACGACACTGGCACCTAGTGGCCGCTCACACACAGTTCAAAACGCTGTTGTGAGCCTTCCATGCAACCAAGGGCACGGCACCCCCACGTCTCCAGATCTTGACTCAACCCCACAGTCTCACGCTCAGCTTCTGCTTCGCTGTCCCTCCCTTCTCTGTGGTAAACCGTCGCTCTGCCCGGTCCTGAGTCTCAACGGTGTGGACTGTTCTGCCCTCTGGCATCACAGTGGAGAAGTAATCTTTCCACCTCAGTCACAACTGCAAATCACATTCTAGAAAGTCTCTCTTTTGCCTCCAGCTCACCTCTGAACTCCAGCTCAGTGTCAAGCCCTGTTATGTTGCATCTGTCACACAAACACAATTGCTAGACATGTGTGGTTGTTGTTACTGCCTAATTTGATTATTACGTGCTGTACCTGTTTATTAACTGATACTAATTTCTGAGGGATCAACGTGTCTTGCCCTGAAATATTTCATATTATCAGATGATATCATTTGTGCAGTCTCACACTCCTTAATATTTTGCTTTTGAGTCCGACAGAGCAGAAACAAGGGATCCTTGCATGCTACACATAAAGTGCAGTGACACAAACACACAGAAACATCGATGTTTCTGGACTGATCCTGATGCCATTAGTCTCCGTTTGGCACAGAGAGAGGGCAGCCTCTAGTGGTGAAGATTATGGCTGGTTTGTTTTCTCCTCCTGAAAGTGCAGAATCTTTGATTTCACACACGCTCACGGTGTCATAACGTCTGCACGCCAGTGTTATTCTGTAAGTGCTCATTAAAGTGTGGCAGGATGCAGTTCCGTCCAAACGGAGCATGACTATTAACAAATAATAGACTGACATTCAAATTTGGATGGGGAAATATATTTGGCCTTCAACTCAACCAAGCTCGGTTCAGAATTACCAACTCATATCTGTAATAAATTGTCCACGTTAGCAATAGTGTTTTTATATAAAACCTTATCATCCTGATTGCTTAAACCTAAGTGTTATATTTCAACCTTACTCTTAACTTTTTAAGTTTTTTTTTGTCATTTTTTTCGTCATTTGCAATAATATTTTACTTACAGTGCACATTTTATGAGGCATTACACACAAATCCAGTTTAATGCACTGGATGAACATGAACATTGAAATTACCTTCCAAACCGTCTTCTGTTTCTGTCTTTTACTTTTTGAAGAGGTACTTCCTTATTCAGCCTTGACCGAAGAAGGTTACACATGCTCAATTAGCAGCTGAGCAAGAACAGCAACTCTGATAATCAGAATATAGCCTTTGTAAGCTTGGCACCAAGGATTCGTAAGTGTATTCAATACTTTTATCCTCTGGGAATTAGGGAGTCTTTGTTAGTGCTTGCATCAGTCCACGAAGGCAGCCTCTAAATTAGCGGAAAAGAGCATCCTGCATGGCTTAGTTTGCTGAAACAGTTCGGGTTCCTCATTGTTTGGGGAGCTGTTCGAAGCCAGGACGTACAACCATCTCTGGAAACTATGGATGCACGTATAATTCCTTTTCTCAACCGATGGGTTAGCAGCCCGACAATTAATAAAATCGGATTTCTGAATTTCACAGTGTGTTTAAAACCTGCAGAGTAGGCCTACAGTGAGACTCTGAAACAATGGGCCCTCTAATTGGTTTCAGCTTGTTTAGCCAAAAGCTCACATGATCATTAGCAGCTCCGCAACAGCGACCCTTGTGAGTACGTGTGCGTGTTATCATGCCGAAATGGCACAGAGGTGTCTGTGACTACTTTACCAGGTGTTTATATGTCTGTGGACGGACTTTGTCCTCATAATAGTGTCGAAATCATAAAATATGGTTTTTACACTTTTACATTTGGCGTGTGTGATCTCATCCCAAGACGGCCTTTAGTTATTGCTATTTTTGGTTAGCCTCCTCTTTGGCAGATGAGTCACAATCTTTAAACGACATATAGGAAAATGTGACGGAGAAAGAATGAAGGAGCTCAGTGGCAGTTGTGATTTTCCAATAGAAGCCCTGATGGAAAAGCACTAGTTGACTAGTCCTTGAGGTAGCAGATAATGAAGTGAGATGCTGAATGGAGTGAGTCTGGTGTAATGTGTCCTATCAGGGCTGCGATGTGAGGATGAGGTTCCTACACGGACAAAACAGCACAAGAGCCAATTACCTCAGACAATGTTTAGATAAGT
This sequence comes from Myoxocephalus aenaeus, assembly GCA_038501785.1. NCBI lineage: Eukaryota > Metazoa > Chordata > Actinopteri > Perciformes > Cottidae > Myoxocephalus > Myoxocephalus aenaeus. The sequence goes on along the minus strand of JBAMJR010000037.1, from coordinate 273,675 downwards.
ACCACTCAATATCAGTTACACAGTCACAAACTCAGATAGATATACTCACTCAAACTATGTGTCTCTATCTCTTACACACACAGACAGGCTCAGGGATTTGAAATTAGGTGACTTGTAGATAGGCCTCGCGCCTATTATAAACTCAGATGGACAGATACAAGCTCAAACACACACAGAGACACAGAAACATTTTCCGGAACTGACTTGTAGAGAGCTCTTATCTGCGCCTTTCACCAGAGTGCCTGTGATTTGGGAGGACAGAGCAGGTTGTAGCTGAAAGAGTGAATAAGAGACAGCAGGAAGAAGGGACGCAGAGAGCAAATGTGAAAGGGTTACCTTTGAGGACAAGGCTCAACAAACAGGTAACACTCTATTAAGGGAGAAATACTGACAACTGGCTGGCACATAGGAAAAATAAAAACGACTTCTATGTGAGGCATGAGCCACTGTACGCTTTAATAATCAGATGTGATATATTTACTCTATTTGAATTCAAATAGTATACACAGAGGGCAGGAAAAGACATGGAGAATGAGAGAAATAAGGAGAGGAGAAAAATGAGTTGGAGCTTAAATTTATATGCAGGAACTGGTCTCGAATATTTAGTTTCTCACCAGATACAACTAGTAAATCTTGTGCTTTGGAGATTCTTATTCAGATGGGAAGAGTTTGCCACTCAAGTCGGATTGGAGTCCTGGCCAGGAGGGAGCCCAGTGTCCACTACTCGTAATGAGCACACACGGGTACTGAATGAAACATGAGTAAATACACGAGCATTGCCCGGCAAATCCAGGCTCACATGTGGTCTGGTGCACAGAAGGTTGTAAGGCTGCGTAGGTGTGTCAAATAATGGGCTGGGTACAGTACTGTGAAAGAGTCTATATTAATCCAGGAATGTATATTAGTATAGAAGAACTAATCCTGTCTAAAGCATTTTAATTTGTTTTCATTTCTTATGCAAATTAAATCCTGAATAAAGTGTAATTGCTTTCTATGAATTTCAGCCACCTGTGTTAATCCTCATTAGTGCTAGTACGACACACATCTCTGGCCTGAGCTGCTTATGAGAGCTTGAACAGATGACAAAGCCCATAGTTTTACTAGAGTTCAAGGAGTCAAATCAAACTAAATTATATTAATCGGGAATACGCATATGTTATCTCACTGCAACAAGTATTAGACAATTTGTCAGTCATAGATGCGTGAATTTCTCCGAGAATGTCTTTCTATTTCTTTAATGTTATTATATGCACAATACCAGCTAAATGGAATTTAGCCACCATGCATTTCTCTGTAAAGGTCTACTGGTAGAAACACAGTGCCAGTTAAGGGTGAATTTACAGGTATTCTTACATACAGCAAACATGTTGACTTCACTGAAACATAGGTGTAAATGATATTGGCTCTATTCAATTGAAGTCTCAATATTATTGGGTTAGCACACAGATTAGCATGTCTCTGAAACAAATGTAGTCACTATAAATGTTATTAGTTACACCTGCATTGAAAAAGTCAAAACGTCTGCCTTGAGGAAGCTCTATGTCAGGTGTGCTGCTCGTCAAGCTTAAGCTCATTAAGACAAGTCAATCTTGTCATTTAACAAATGCAAATGTGACGCTCCAAAGTGAGCTAAACTAGCAATGGCCAGCTAACAGCTAAACCATATTGTTACAAATTGTATAAGATGGAGATGATCTTTCTTGAAAGACAAACAGCTGACTCATAAACTGCATTGACATATTTGGGTTGTATTGACATGAATGAATGTCTCCTCTTCTAATGAGCTGTCTGCAGAATAGACGCTTCAGACTTGCCTCCTGCCGCATACACACACACACACACACACACACACACACACACACACACACACACGCAAACACAAAGAGCTACGGTCTCACAGGAACCACATCAACAGAAATCTTCAGGATTGACATCTTGACTTTTCTGAATTTTGCTGTCTCACCACTTAACCTGTGCAGAAATGGACCGATCCCACAACAATCTACGCTCGCCTCAGATGTTTTCCCTCAAGGGTAGAAGAAGAAGGTTAAGGACGTTTAACGATTTGCTGTGTACTCAGGCACTGCAATGAGGCACTACTCTTCACACTCTTTTATATCCTTCAAATAGGGCAAGTTTTGTTTTAAAGCAACACTACAGTGAACTATGAGATACATCACCCTCTTGTGTTTTGTTTTTTCAACTCAAATGTGAAAAAGGAGAAAAAGAAGAAAAGGAGCTCCTTGTAGAGTGTCAAGGACAGTCCACATCTGGGCATTAAAATCCATAAAGCAACATATCATCTTGCTCGACACGCCTCCAATGGCTCTCTGAGCCTCAGCGTGAAGCTGGCTGATTTAATTTAGCAATCAATATGTTTTCTGTGAGCATAAGCCACGGTAATCTTTTTACAGCACCTCTTGGCTTCCTCTCTCCTCTCATCCTCTGCCCTTGAGTCAACCCTTTGCATTGCCATTGCGCCTAACAGGCTTTGTGGATAGAAGAGGCAAAGAGAGAGAAAGAGGAACAGGATGACAAAAATGATATCGAGGAGAGTCTCTATGGCACAAGGTCTGCGCTCCGAGACTTGGTCCCATAAAAGTGGATTATGGGAAATAGGTTGCAGCTGCTTGCCACGCTCTTAGAATGCAGCGAGGCAACTCATCTTTTTGACAGGAAGTGCTTTGGTTCAACCCGAGCGGTCCATCTACCGAACAAAAATGGAGCGGAGCATTCACAATCTCTCTACTTACAAGACTACTGTTATTCATTCATTTTATAAGTGATTTGTACATAGAGCATCATTTCAAACGTATCAACGTTGTGTGCATGTGTGTGCGGTATTTGTTACCTCTCACCAGAGAGAAGACAGTATGTGAGTCTTCTTCTTCTGCCCTTCCCTCACACTTGCTTTCACATTACCATTCTTTCTTGCTCTTACCATCTCCAGCAGAGGGAAAAGGAGAGATTCCAGGGGGTCTGTCTTATCTTTGCCTGCAGCTGTCCATTCTGCCTTCAAACTGAAGGACACAACTGTTTTCTGTATTTGAACACATGCTCACATGTTTTGGCTTCGTACCCGTGTTTATTGACGTCAACGCAGACAGCGAGGAAATCTTTAATTATGTCACTCGTGGGCGGGACAAATTACAGCGACGACAAAAAAAGCATCGGTGTTTAAATATTTTCTCATTAATCACGAGCAACCGATGAGCCGAGCATCTTCACGCTAACCTCTGTGAATCTGGAGGAATATCAGCACATTAAAACATTCTCACAGAACATCTTGTAAGATAGAAATTCTCCAAATCCCCGTCTCTGAATGATTCAGGAGACCAGCAGCTCGATGGGTCACTGGAACATGAGGGGATTGGAGATATGTATTTGTGTTGAGTTGTTTTCAGGGAGTTCAGCATGTGTTGCTGCACCCCTGACGATCAAACACAACCTTTAGATAAAGCAGAGGTGCAAATCTTTGTATTCCCAAATGTTTGGTAACTTTTTGGTACAAACTTTTACTGGATAGTATCTGTGTAAATACTTGGCAACTAGTGTAGGTACTAGCATCACAAGTCTTGATGTTCCACAAACTGCCTGGTTCACTCATACAGGTAAAAATCTGTCATTTAAAAAAGAATTAAAGGCGCACCTCAGGCCATTACCACTTGACGTTTTCCATTGCTTTTGTAATCTTTTTTTGTAGTTTTTTCTTTTTTTTTAAATTATGGATGCACTGCACTAGGTATCTGACTGTACTCTTTTTATTTTTATTTTATTATTCTGTTTGTACTATTTTTAACTGTTTGTTTCACATCATGTTTTGCACGTTTTTGTATGTATTACATTTTGTCTTGTCTATGGACCCCAGGAAGATTAGCGGCCGCTAAGGCGTCAGCTAATGGGGATCCTGTTAATAAACTAAACTAAATATCCAATGATTTAATTGTAAAGTCTCTAGTTTGAGGAACTAAGTGTTTGCCCTTTCTTACATCTGTCTTTCCCAGGGACAACAACTTCATCAAGGACTTTCCCCAGCTGGCCGATGGTCTCATGGTCATCCCCTTACCGGTAGAGGAACAATGCCGGGGGGTGTTGTCCGAGCCTCTGCCCAACCTGCAACTCCTCACAGGTGTGTGTGTGTGTGTGTGTGTGTGTGTGTGTGTGTGTGTGTGCGTGTGCGTGTGTGTGTGTGTGATCACTGACTAAATTAATTCTGAACTCTGACAAAAAATAAAGCAGCATAATAAAAAATATATTTCTGTGAAAAACCCTGGGAATATCTCGGTCATCAGACGTTTTAACATTTTGTGAATTTTGTGAAATCCAGAGTGCAAGATAATTTAAAAAGATATGGGCTTGTCCTTGAGTATTTGTCTGTGGGATTGTGCTGCTAAACCTCAAACCCCATCTCAAAATGCTTTCATACATGCACACACACATACCTTTCAAACTCTTAACACTTAACATCCCTTTTCCGTTTCATCCGTTAATCTTTTCCTTGACTGTTCCACCCCATTTTGTTGGGGAACAGAGTCACTTAGACACTTGGCTTCAAACCTGCACCTCTGCTCCCTAATCCCTCCATTAGCTAAATTGGCATTTGATCCACATTGACCCCTGAGATTTTTACTTTGGTTCTGCTTTCACCAGAATTGGACACACACACACACACATTGAAACTAAATTGGCTTTTTTTTTCCACCGTGCATGAACGTCTCAGGTATAAAACGTTTTCCAGAGGCACAGGATCAAGGTTCCCATAAGCAGTTTATTTATTTTTCTCCCTCGGTCTTCACTTTTGTGGCTTTAGTTCTAAGCGGGTGTGAAAGTTTGATAATTGAATTGCAGAGAAAGGCAAGATTGCTCCTTCTTCTAATGTCAGCAATCCAATTGGAGTTCAAGTTGCACTATATATCTGCCATTGATCCGGGAGCAGCTGGGATGTGGGCTGTGGTAAGGAATGATGTTAAGGCAATAATGGATGACAATGGATCTGCAATAAATGGTTCAAAAGACAAGACGGATTTTATTTACGTATTCATTTATTTTTAATTTGAGATACTTTTTTATCAAACTGAGTTTTGGAATTTGTTTCAAATTGTCTCTGTGTTTCCTTTTCTCTCTCTTTCTTAGGGGATGCCCAATTCAGTGAGGCAGCGGGCTATCCTATGGTTCAGCAGTGGAGAGTGCGTAGCAATCTGTACAAAGTCAAGCTCAGCTCCATCACCTTATCTACAGGTCAGTGTCCATCATGTTAGGACATGAGAAGGTCAAATTATTTAAAGCACCACACGTTAAATGAAATATTAGAGGATAGTGATATACTATCTGCATATTGACCACGTATCTTTCTTTCAATGTCTCTATTTGTGCATCTGTCTGCCCCTGATGCATCTTTTCTTCACCTTAATTGCACATTTAAAATCACAAATCCCCCCCCATATCCTTCTTGATCTGGCAGGCTTTTCTAAGGTGCTGAAGACTCTGTCAGCGGAGAGCACACGTGAGGAGCTGCTGGCTTTTCTCCAGCAGTACGGCAGCCACTATGTATCTGAGGCGCTGTATGGGTCCGAGCTCAGCTGCAGCATCTACTTCCCCAGCAAGAAGGCCCAGCAGCAGCTCTGGCTACAGTACCAGAAAGGTGAGCGTGCTGACAGACAGGAAGGAAGGACAAAATCCCATTGAGATGCAATCTTCACGTTCCATATATTCGTTTAAAATGTATTAATTTAGATGAATATGGAGGCCATGTTTTGAGAGAGAGTAAAATATTGGTAACTTCAGGAGTGATGTGGCTACAATCAAACATAACCAGGACAACATAACCTTTTTCTTATTCAAAATGAGCAACCTAATACAAATACACAGCGGGAAAAAAAACAAAGAGCAAGAGCTACTGTATTAACAGGAGGAGGGGTTATACTATAGATTAAACTGGGTTATGTTTAAAGACGTCATCTTGCCTGAATTCGGCTCCTGGTTAAAAGGCAGCATAAGCTGCATGAATTGAATTGAACATCAGTGGGACTTAATATCCCTAAAGTATCTTGCAGCACTGTTCCATTTAAATGTTTTTGTTTTTTTATCCTGTTTATTCGGGATCCAAAAACAGAGCTCATTTTCGGTCTAGTTATTCAATGTGGTTGATTGGCACCTGGGTTTCACATAACCTGAACAAAAGCTGCTTTCAGTTGTACACTTCCAGCAGATGTGGAAAGTAATTGATTAAGTGTATGTTCACATACAAAACATAAGATTGGCTTAAACAATACATTGTGATAGATTAAACTACCTAACTGTAGATAAAGTAGTTAAAATTATCAACAAACTACACTTCTATGGTTAGGCCTAAATATTCCAATAATATATTGACAGGGACCATCCAACTGTGTAATTACTTTTTTTATGCTTGAAAGGCCTATTATTGATAATACTTTTAATTGTTTTGTAACTATTCTTGATATACTTTTACTGAAGCAAAGGATCTGCCTCTGCTTTTGAAAATTACACTCATCATGGGTTTCAAAAGCCTTCATTGTTGAATCATGTTTGTCCTTGTCACACCATTTATCAAAATGTTTAAATGGAAGTCTACAGCCAACCAATTATGGGGACAAAAGAGGTTTTCTTTCACTACCGTCACAGAGATCTCAGAATTGAATGAATACACATAATTGAGGGATGAGAACACAAATGTTAGAACGGCATAAAGACAAACTGCGACTGATATTTTGGTTGTTTGGTCAATTTTTATTGCACTCGGATAATCAACAATACAAACATTAATTTGACGACAGAAGTCTGTACCGTCTTCAACACATTGTAAAATGCAAAGCCTCCAAAGGACAAACCACCTTAAACACACAGGATTTTGGTTCATGGACATATTGGTATTACGATCCATTGGTATAAATGTAATGCAAGGAAATGACTTCTCTCCAATGACATAGAATAACACATATTCAGATGATGTGAGACACTAAAGTTCAGCCTACCGACACAAGGACACTTGATTTTTTTTAGCATTGTATGCATTATTTCAGTCACAGTTAAAGTTTGAATATTCTCTAGTGATAACTACTTTTAGTGACAATGAAGAAAGTGGTTTATGGTTCAGGTTGACATGCAGCTAAGACTATCTTGAATTACAATCTATTAGGTTAGTGTTGAGATAGAACATGGCCTCACAATGAAACAAATACATAATGTCAAACAAAAATGCACGAGGAAATGACAGATTTCACCTGATGCTTCAATTTGGCTTCATTTTGTTCTACTCCAAATATAAAAAATACTACATTTGTATGTTGCTGTTAAATAGGGTTCCGGGTGTATAATGAAGGACAGCTTTGTGAAACTATTTATTTTTAAGGCTGGAAGAAAATGTATTGGAGGGAAGGCATGTTTACTATTCACGGCTATATGGACTTAGAATATGTTACATACATGGGTGGGTTTCAATGATTAACTTGTTTCCCCATATTTAGGCCACTAAATTTTTGATTAAAGGTTCCTTCTGATGTTATTTTAGCTGAAAGAATCATCTTTCTAAAGCTTCATATGGACTCCGAAATTCAATTAAAATTAATCAAATGCATGTGGATATAAATCAATGAAATGATGACTACCTCTAACTTGGAAAACACTGTACATGGCTGCTGTCTTTCCCATATCTACCAACACTGGAGAACAAGTTGTCCGATGGTGAATGTAAACCTGAGGAAGACAGAGCAACAAGAAGACAACACATCCCAGTGTACTAGCACCAGCGGGTGGGATACTGGATGTTTCACTCCTCATTATAACACTCCTGAAAAAAAAGTGTGTAACCACAGGCCAGTTGTGAGAAAACAATGGCATAAATGTCAGGTTCGAACAATGTATGTAAATATTATTAAAGTTGTAGATGCCTGCTGTACCCATCAACGTTTAATGTGTTCAGATGTTGGCTGTACTGGCATTGCAACAAAAATAAATGTATAGATGATTGTATGATGTAGCTGAAGGTGAGCCCAGAGGGCATACAAAAAAGAACAAAGCCTTGAAATTGTAAGCGCCTTCTAGTGTTACAAAAGTAATCTGGAATCTTTGCTATTCTAATAATTATGGACACAACTCAAACCAAATTATAAGGCCAGCAGAAGGAGATGTAGAGGCTTCTAGTGAGAGGTACGACTGAGCAGAACATCTGGAGTAGGAGCCAAACGGATGACAATGATGTTATCTTACCTCAACCTGCCTCCTCGTGACATTAAGGGAGGCTGTGGCTGGGAAGTCACCAGGAGAGGGAAGAATACAGGAATATTCAGAGAATAGGGTTTGTAAAACAGGCAGTAGATTTTAGTCATATTTGCTCTGAAAAAGTCATTTAAGCTCGATAAAACTCAACACACAGGCTAACTAGGCAGTATTAATAGGTACCGAGACTAAAAAAAATACACGATAATGTGATCTACAAATTAAACATCAGTAACCCCAATTCTGAATCCATCAACAGAGGCTTTAACCCACAGAGCCCCAATAAAACCCAGTACAACCCAGTAAATGACAGATCACCACATCCCCATCGTACCCAGCTCTCCTCCAAAGGCTATCGTGTTGTGATTGTATTGGTCAACACTATATCCTGTAGGAAACTTAATATTCTACACTTAGTGCTCCCTGAATGCAACTCATTGAATGCTGATACTTGGTTATTCTTTTCCCATTCGGTAACTGCACTGTAAACTTTAAAGGTGCATTCAGCAACATCAGTGCTAGTTTGTGCTACTAAAACACTCGGAAACAGTGCTGTGTCAACAATAAAGTGCTTCATAGGCCAAAAGCCTTGGTATGCTTTATTCCAAATGTAAATACGTTATTTCGCAAAGCAGAGCCAGATCAGTGAAAACCGAATGTAGCAGTATAACAGGAAGGAAAAGCGTCTGTACTTTGTACATTAGCTTTGACATCAATGGCTTGTTTTGTTTATTTTAGTCTGACAACTTGTGCAAGTATTTCTTGTAAAAATGGTGCACAGTCTGTTCATTTAAATAACCAGATAGAAAGCAGCTTAATGTGCATATCTTTAATTTGCGGTATTTAATTAAAATCCATTGGGTTTTAAACTGAAACAAACTGCCTCGAACATTCATTTAATAACCCAATGAAAGCTGGGGTGAGACTTGTTTGGACTGCAGCCAAACTAAAGTGACATAACAGTGTGATTCTACCTTTCCCAAACGCTCATACCAACACATACCTACTAAACCTCGCATGTGTATGCATGTGCAGATACACTGGATTGTTCCTCTAGGAAGTGGAGGAGTGCCTCCTCTGAATGTATGTGTAGACTTTGACACAATGGTCCCAACAATCCAGCACGAGCAGTTGTCCTTTCTGGGTGGTGGCTACTCCTACAGGGCACGTCAGGCCTTCCTGGATGAGGATTTTGAATCCACCCTCTTTGGGAAACTGCAGGATTTCTTTCCTGCCACTGTCCGACACAAGCAAATCCCCATTGGCATCCACACACATGCCAGTGATACAGCGGAAGTCCTCTCTCTCTGAGAAGAAGTGGCTGAGCTGTTTGCCTAGCTGGCCATCTTTATCAACTGAGCCAATAGAGAAGCCACCTTCCAGGTGGGGCTCACTGAGACTTTTTTCAAAGTTCATGGCGAGGCCCTGGGTGAAATAGACTGTTCCAGCTGCATCACATGTCACAAACTTTGGCCTCACAGCAGAGCATAAGCGGTTGTAGTTGACCACACCTACGTTGCGGTCCACTGTCAGACACCACAGCTTGCCACCTTCCACATCTGACACCACGAGCTGACCTGATGGCAGAGCAGTAATGCCCCAGGGTTTAATAAGCTGGTTTTTATGGCAAGCCACACACACTCCATCCATGGTGTAAATTTTGACTGAGTTGTCGTAGTTGTCAGTGACCCCGATCAGCCCTTGAGGGGTGACCGCAATGGATAGGGGGATGAGGTTAGGCAGATCGGCCCCAAGGAAGCTCAGGACAAAGTTGTCAATGCTACTGGCATTGCGGCGGATTTCACGCTGGAAACCTTTGCGATTAAAGATCTGGATGCGGTAGTTGCCACGGTCAGCCACCAGGACCTCACCTTGTGGCGTTACGCAGACACCGACGGGTAAATTGAACATGCCAGGTAGCGTTCCCTTGCAGCCCATCTTCTTCACAAACTGGCAAACTGGAGGCCCTGCACTTGCCCCAGCTCCTCCAGGTGATCCTCCACCTGCATCCAATGACTTTGACTTAAAGCTGCCTGGTGAACCACATACCGCCTCCTCTGCAGCTGCAACCATGTCAAAGTCTCGGTAAAGATCCACTGGAGCCCCCCTTTCACCACCAATAGCCCCCATTGTCCCAGCTACACTCTCTCCATCACCCTCGAGTGCAATCTCTAGCCCACTCTCCTCTGTATCGACAGTATGAGTATTTGTGGTCACTCGGCCCACTTCTAAAGGTTTCAAGTGTTCTGTTCTGACCAGCCCTGGCTCCTGCAGCTGAAACATTGTGGGAAAGCTACTCCTCAAATCCAGCTCTTCATCATCACTGCCTTCGCCATATCCCTTTAGCAAAGCAGTATCGCTCTGTCTCACCAGCATTGTCAGATAATCACAACGTGACACAACTTTGACCTCTGCAATGTTAAGGAGATATGTCTGCTCTTCCAGGACCTGCCCGTTTAGCTTTTCGACTTCTGCCATGGAAGCCGCGAATGTTCTTCGAGACCTGCCGAGTTCCTCTTGAAGACGGAGCTCAGCTGAAGCATAGTCCTGCTGCACTGCCTGGTACTTAAGTCTCAAGGTCTTTGAAATGTTTTCAATAGCTGTCTTTTTCTTCTGAATTTCGCCCATCACATCACGCAGCGAGGCCAGCTTGCCACCCAGTTCTTTACGGCGCCGTTCAGCGGCCACCCTAATCGGCTGGACTGAATGGCCTTGGAGCAGGTGGCCCTCCCCTTTACAAAGCTCACAGAGGACTGTGGCGCAATCATGGCAGTACTGTCGCGGTAGGCGGTTGCAGCAGGACTTGCACATCAGGGCGGCAGCGGCAGCACTGCAGGACATCGTACAATCTAGGATCTTGAGCACGGTGAAATTGTCGGCCAGCTGGGCGATACTGCTCATACGGGACACCCTGCTACAGAAGGGGCAGCGCACGCCATTTATGGTATTAGCCAACAGCTTCTCTAGACACTGCCGGCACACTGTGTGACCACACTGCAGGAGTTTGGGTCTCAGTTGATCCTGGCTGTAGGTCTCCAGGCATATGGGGCATTCAAGGACCTCCCTCATTAAATCTGGGTCCAGCGGGGAATATGCTGCCTCCATTGTGGTTCTTTCCTTGAGTTGGAATAAACAAAACAAAAAATGAGTCGGTGTAATAGTTTAACATTCTATGTGACATTATCCAATGAGTATAAAAAAAAAAACAGAACAGTGAGGAAGTAATTATGTATTATGATACATTTCTTATCCATCGCAGCTGCATAGAACATTGATACTCAAATTACAAAAGTAAGCGATCCAATCACTGTGACAATAAATGATGCAGTGTACAACATTGTCCCTGACTTCACGTCAGTGTGATACTTTGTAGGTTATTTGCAAGGAACATTAATAAGTGTGTACAGCAAGTTATCTCTTCTGTGTTTCAAAGTAGCGAGTTGCAGCAGTGGACAGTAGCAGACTTACCGTCAGACATGTGGCGAATATTAGTGACTGGGTCAACAGGAAACCATTTACTTAAACAGGACGTGTTGGTAACGCTAACGTCGGCCATATCCTCTTACTGCTGAAGAAAATAAGCTTCCACAACAAGGTGCTAATGGAAAATAACAGAATTGTTAATGTGTTGATATTTATCCATGACACCCGATCGGTCCACGCCATAGTTGCAAGCACTAACTAACGTAGGTCACGTCTAAGGGCACGACTGTGCTCGCTTGATGCTTAAAAATAGGTTGACCGTGCAGTCCAGACTGACGAACGCATTGCATGGACAAATTCCCTAATTTTAGGCAAGCAAATTGGAGGCCTCTCGGCAAGACAACAGACGTGAACGCTGCCCTATGACACACAGCGACAATGTTGACTCAACACTATCACAGGGCGAGAGGGTTGTGGTGAACGTGCGATGTGAAACTAAGATACGCAGCTCATTGTACTGCTTCTCTTTTCACATGTCGACCTGAAAACGTTACCTTTTCTTCAAACGTTAGCTGTTTCGAAGTTCAGAGGTTTTCATGGGCGTGCTGTGGCTCTGCTTCTGCAGCTACTCGCGAGGAACTGCAGTGTTGACGACGTGACGCATTACGCACGGCTCTGAGCGAGGCGGTTTGGATTGGCTGCTGTGTGGGCTGGCACAAGGACTCACCAGGGTCCTAGTGCCGACTCTATTTTATACAATGCAGTTCTTGTTATTTTTTGTACTTCCTGTTTGACTTCCAACGTGAGGGGAATACATTTTATTTGCCTTATTCCCAACATTCCCATTCACACAACAGAGGGCAAAAGAGATTGCCAGGCTAAGCTTTCATTTCAATTGGATTTAAATATATTTATATTATTGATTTCCATGCACACAAAAATATGCAAAAAGGCTATTTGTAAAACCTGATTTATAATGCAACTTATCCTGAAATGACAGTGGTCCTTTTAGTGTTCATGAATACATACTTTATTATTGGACCAGGCCATCCTTTAAGGAATACACAAATATGATTACTTAACTTGAGTGAACAGGTAAACAGACCTGTAACTGAGAAAATAAGTCTCACAGAGAACCTGAAGTAGGCTACTGCTCACAGGTTACAACTACATTTGAATGTGTCCAGGTGTGGCGACATATTTCAGTTTTTAGACACAACCGTAATTATAGTAAGAGACCACTAGAGGTCAGGATAAGTCTTCGAGAAGATGTCCGTTCAACGCCCCTGTCAACAAAGTGGTGGAGAGTAAATGTGGGAATTTGGACCATATAATAAACTGCTTTTTGTTGGTCAAGCACAGCAAATAAGTTCATAAGAAATGTGGAATATGCAACTGTATTGTCATTTAACACATTTAGTGAATGTTATGTATTGTATTCTGGCCTGCTATCATCAGACCCTTGTAGAGTAACTGCTGTTACTAGTTGATATTGCAAGATATAACCAAGTGTAATGGTGCTTTGCAGACAAAACACAGGTCATACAGGTCCACATTTTATGAGCATGTGTCACTTGCAATACTGTGCAAGGCTGTGGAAAATTAATATGAAATATGAGCTACTGTAGATCTGTTAAGATCAGAAGACTGTGGTACATGTACCATGAGCAGCTGTTTTAATAAAGCAAAAACAACAATGACAACAGTAACCACATCTAACAACAGCTGTATTAAATTGCTATGGAAGATATCTGACACCTTTGCTGTTGTTGCCTGGGCAACATAACCCTGGCCAGAACGGATGTGTCCCTCATGAGTAATTATACTGCAACCAGTCCACAAAGACATTTTAATTAACAAAGGCGGTGCAAGATCAATGGCAAGGAAATTCACTCATCTATCTCTTCACTATGTTTGGTGACAGGCAAGTGAGCATCACATTCATTCCACACAGCAAAGAGACGTGATGGACAGATGACAGGCCACTCCTTTAACTGCACCAAAATACATACTGTCCTACTTATTTTAATTTCATCCCTGGGAAGGGTGTCACCGTTAGTCAGATGTCAGTAAAACTGTGTGTAACGCAAATAAATAGAGACACGAACAAAATATTTTCGGGATACCAGATGGAAATTGTTACAGGAGTTTGCTAATAGTCTCAAAACAAGTCAACAAAGAAAGCTTCATAAAAGATACAATATTAGGGGAAAACTAAATTATACAGGTAGAAATATACTGCACACTATTAATATCTAATTATGGACACTCGCAGTACCGTGGAGTATATTTTCTCCTGGCTATTATCTCCGCCAATACGTGACAGTCCCAGATCTTTCATCAAATGCAGTTGTTTACAGAGCTGTAAACAACTGTATTGAGTTAAAGAGGGTGAGAGTGAATTTGACTGACTAGCCAAAGCCAACCTGATCTGCAGGGCTTTATTGTGAGAGCTGGGTGATGACAGCTCTTTTCTGTGTCTGTGTTGCCTCAAGAAGTGCGTGTAATTGGGCTCTTGGGCCACCCCTTGAGCCTGTTTACATACTGTTGCACATGAAGTTACCACCCACCCTTTCAACTGCTCACCAGTGTCTTGCAGACGCACACATGGAGTAAGCTGCAAAGACGTACATCAATAAATGTATGCACAGACTCCGTTCTCTCTCACACACACACACACACGCAACAGGGTCATAGCAACAATTGTGGGGGTCGTGTCCTTAGATTTGGATTTGTGTTTACCTCACCAGAACCTCCACTGGACTCATAACCACAGTAACCCCCCAAATTGTTTACAGTCAATTATTCATTATATGGCAGTGAATTGCCGCGACAGATTGGTTGTTTAGTCTCGCCTATTAGCTATGCAATCATTTATTTCTTTTGGTTAGACTCCTAATGCACTTTTAATTGTAAATTGTTGTTATTCAGCCAGCCAAAAAGTCAGTTGTGTGAAGTAAAAAGCAACTTTACTTTTGTCTTTCTTTTTATCCTTTACAATGGACAATGCATTCATTTGCTAAAGCATGGAAAACATTTTGAGACTTAGTTAATTATTCAAGTTAAGTCTTTTTATTATTAGGCTTTTAACAATAAAACATAACACTGGCTTAATAAAGTAGTGCATTCTCAGTAATCACATGATGTTTGCTTGCTTTACATTGTCAGACCTTTTCAAAATTGAAAACTAATTTCAGATGTATTTTATTAAATCATTTTGGAATGCTTTATTAACTTTGGTTTACATGTCACATCAACTTGATACACTGAAATATTAGTTTGAAAACTGCCTCACCCGTGTTCTGTTTTCCTTGGAGCTATTACATCACATGTGTCGGCATCTGTTTGTATTTGAGAAACAAATAGTTGAAATTTAACACACACCCTTTTCATGTCTTGGGTTAACTTATTAAAATTGTTGATATTACAGGAGTCCTGTAACGCATGTTTCTGTCACATTTGGGTCTGTCACATTTGGGTTCATGTGTTTTTGACACTGACAATAGTTTTAAAGATCTTTAGTTTCACTGTCTTTAAATTGGGAATGAAGGAAAACAGTAATTAGAAATATTAACCCTAATTGGTCCAAAATACCCCCACCTTACTCCTGCTGTCTTACCCACTTCCTCCAGGTTTGGGCTTCCCTTCTCTTTTGTATGGGTGCACACGTGAGCTTCTGTATATATTGTATGCATTGGTAGTTTCCTCCATCCATCCATGTGTCTCTCTATGTATGTGAATGGGGGTGTGATTGTAACTTAAACATTTGTACATTTATATGTTTAAACTCTCGTGTCGGGCCTCATTAATCTGTATAGGGCATAGGTTACTCATGCCAACCTACATTTAAGTACGAAACATACTCAGTGTTTTAACCCTTATATCAGTGCTTTGATTGGGGAAATCATACATTTGCAGATGCACATTTCTTATGCATTGGGTTATGTGCTGACTGATGATGAATCGTGTCTCAAAGCAATATCAAAAGCCAGTAATTCCTACTTGAATACACATGTTTGCCACTAGAAAGAACACTATATTCCTAATTTGGAAAACTCTCATATGTGGCCGTTCGTGTAAAGCAAATAGAACAAATGCTGCCACATCGGTACAGATGGCAAACAACATGGCTCCACTGTTTACATGTGGCCTGATGTATCCTCCAAATGAAACACTCAACACCCAAGTAGCATTCTCTCCTGTTTCTACTCCTCCCCTGCTTCTGTCGTCACCTCTTCTTTGCACATGGTGTGTCGTTGTCACTGAAAGAGGAAATGATGAGGAAGAATCCACCCCAACTAGTGAGAACATCAAATAGTGGTAATTGACAATCAGGAGAAGAAGCCAGTGACACCCTTTCCCTCCCATGCATCCTTTGTCTAAGCTGATGACTGAGGGATTAGTTGTTGTTGTTTTTTCTTCTTTTCCTTGGCAGCAAGCAAAAGTACATCCAGATGTGGACGCTTTATGCAACTGAGCGACTGTGGATGCTCTTTGCTACTCCAACTGAAACCTAAAATAAATGTAAATAATTACTGTTTTTAACTTAATTTTTCTTTATCTGCACCCCATCACTCCACAACCCTTCCTTCCTCTTCTGACTACCCCTCCAGAGGCAACAGACCAGGGGGTTGGTGGAGGTGGGCGGCGTGAGCTGAAGTCGGTTCCCTTCATCAGCTACCTGTCGGCACTGCAGAAGAGCCAGCTGTTGTCTGACGACATGGTGAATGGCGTGGAGATCCGCTGCGAGGAGAAAGGCAGCTGTCCAGCTGGCTGCCACCTGTGCCATCACCAGGCCATGATGGGAGGAGTGTCAGGAAGAGGGCGCACTGGTAACAGCAGGGGTGGAGAGCAGCCTTCCCCCATCCCTGTGCTATTGGAAGTCAGCCGCGTGGTGGCCCTCTACAGCCTGGTCCAAGACAACGTCACCAAAGAGGTGAGAAATCAGCATGGGGGTAAGAAGACGGTGTGTGTGTGTGTGTGTGTGTGTGTGTGTTTGCTTGTTTGCACGTGCATGTGGATGTGTTTGTAGAAGGGGAGGGGGGAGGCTGGGAGAGGGACCGTAAAAACAAGAAAGAGAATTAAGTCAAGAGATCTGAAGCGTCAACATCGCCACTGGATTTGGAGGAAAAAAAGAAAAAATTATAAAAACATCCACATCCAACTATACCATCAAAAGTATTTCTGAATGAGAGGAATGACCCATAATGTCACTGAAGCTAAACTACATTCTGGATTATTCATTATAAGGGTATAAACTGTGTCAATTTACTATTAGACCAATTATAATTGGTTGGGATGTGGTTATACTTTCATTTCTGCAAACAGACAAAAGGTATCATCTGTAGGAAGCATATGTAAATTCTTCAGTATGTCTTTCTAATATACAATCTCATGATGGCGTAATCCTTCCAGACTGTACACATCCATTGTCCTCTGAAGCGTTCGCACTGAGGCTGTTGTAACAAATCGCCTCTAGGTGGCATTAGTTGGTTAACTTTGACCACTGGAATTGAGCACTGTAATACGGAAGCCATAAAAAGATTACATCATGGTTTTCTGCTTTTGCGGGGAAGTCAATGTGGGATATATTTATATATATATATATAAAAACTAGTGGCAGGATATCAGCATAATGGCCGTGTTGTGTTTATGATTCACCCTGTATGAAAAGTCGTTGGATCTTTGTGCAATGAAAGTTAATCATAACAGATGTCTTTTCCATAAGGTAATTTAGAAGGGGGCCCTGGCTCCACTTGACATTTAATTTACCACATTTTGCTCTTTTTGGGCTTCCTCTTGACTTGACAGCCGGTACATGTCTTCTCTGTGCGTGTGTAAGCCAAAGCAGAGCTGTTTGCAGGTGACTCACACCCAACACACACGCACACATGCACACGCCATAGGGAGCAGACTGGTTCACGCTTCCCCCAATCAAGAATCTAATTACCTTACCTTCAGAAATTACCAGGCACCAATGTTGTTGTACATATATATATATATATATATATATATATATATATATATATATATATATGCAATCAGAGGCAACACACACACACACAGCAAAGCCCCCTGTACGTGCCGCCCATGACAAGCACCACAACCCCAAAGAAAAGAATGCACAATCAATATCAGACGATCCCTACTGGGCCTCATCAATAGCTAAATGTGAGGAAGAGCAAAATGTATCTTTCCTCTCTCTTCCAAACACCTCGCTATCCATCCTTCTCCCTCCCCACACCCAACACGTGGGCTTCTGGGGATGAAGAGAGTGAGATGTATGAGGATGAGGAGAAGGGGTAGACTGCAGTGGATCGCTCTGGCAAGCCCTTCTGAGCTAGCTTGAGGCAGGTATATTCGCTTCTTATCGATGTCGTCGACCTCTTGGGAGGGAGGGGAGTCCGTCCCTCTGCTCCTCTTTTCCTCTCTTTCTTTTCTTCTCTTGGCGGCAACGGCTGCTGCTCGTCTGAAAGGCACATACCTATATTGCATTAGAGACGGACGACAAAACAACCTGCCCCTACACACACACACACACACACACAAACTGCTCATTCTGCCTCTCTCTCTCTCTCTCTCTCTCTCTCTCTCTCTCTCTCTCTCTCTCTCTCTCTCTCTCACATTTTCTTTCTACTCGACTGGGTCTATCTGGGAAGACAGCTGTCATGTTGAAAACGTTTTCTGAGACATGAATTCCTTTTATATATATATATTTTCTTGTTACACTAAACTCCCCAAATCCATCTAAATGGAGGCTTGGTTGTCCATCTTATGATTAGATATACCCAATCCCGGGTTTACATGGACATGTCACTCTTCTTTGGTCCCCTTCCTCCCTCCTTTCTCTGCTACCTGCATCTTTCAGTGGCCGCTCCCTGACTGTTTGACAGGACATGCCATGTCTCTTTCACATCAATCTCCTCGTTATTAAGCCAGAGGGGGGTTTTGTTTCACTGAAAAGACCACAAAACTAAATTATACTGTAGAAATAGCTTGCTTTGTGTGGCTTTGTCCAATAGGAAAATAGGGAATAAAGTATTTATTCCATGTGCCCATACTGACATTACTAATGACTAGTTAAGGATTTGAGGAAAATAAGGATACCAGGGATACAGGCTGTTTGCTGTAGGATCACAGTATTTGACTTATATATAAATGGTTTGTTTACCCAATAGAGAAAATCTATCCATGTTAGTAGTTTTTTATCCAGAAGTTTTTTATCCAGAAGTATCCAGATTATAAAATGTCCATCCCTGATATATTTGCCTCCATGGAGATGGTAACACTGAAACATGACATTTGTAAAATAAAAAAACCAGCAACAACTCTTTCCATAGACAATGCTGCTTCTGGATTAACCACAGGCCTCACTGTCCAACAGTTTCTTCAGTAGGAAGAACTTGAAATGAAAATGTCTTCCAGTAAAGTCTGTGGATTCTGTAGAGCATGTGGGGACACTTTCTTCTGATGTTTTCAAGTGTGATATTTTTGTTTTTGTTTCGTTAACACCACATATAATAAATGCCTTAGTTATGTATTACATTTTTATCCCCAAATTATAGCAAATAAAAGCAAAAGTACCCGCATGGCTAGATAATGGGAGGCATGTGAGATTTGTATTTCCATTGTTAGATACTTATTTTTTATTTGGAAGGAAAGGTTTGAGGTTCATTCCTTCAGTGTCTCTGTATTGAATTCCACTCAAGTTGCTCTTTTCTTGGGCTTGACTTGATTGAAACCTGTTCTTGACTTGAATTTGACTAAAACCAGTCTTGGAATTGGCTTGGACTCGACTAAGGTGGTCTTGCTTACAGGCCTGGGGTGTGCACGCAAATGCACACACGCACACAGACACTGCCCTGTTTTAGTGCCAGAGAAAAATACCTCAGTGGATAAATAAATAAGCTAACGCCTGGGGAGCTCGCCAGTGGTCCTATGTCCTGTGATGCTGTGACTGAATTATGCCAAACCTTTTGAACAAATTGGTTGTGAGTCTAATGGGTCAGAATGCTTTATATCTTGCAGAGTGGCCGCTGTCATGCTCTCACCGTAACGCACTACTGCAGCCCCTCGCAGGACTGTGTCTCGAACATTCTCAGTGGAGGCAGGAGGGGGCACAGACGTAAGAGGGCAATAACATATTTTCACCAAAATGAAAGCAGTCGAAGCATTATACAGAAGGGCAGGTTAGGTATACTTTTAATGGGTAATACAGCAGGTCCCCTAATCTGATGCGTACATCAGAAGAAGAAAAAATGAATGTTTTGATCCCAAGAACATCACTTCAGTACCAAGGAGAGCGCACGCTCAAACAGATAATAATCAAACAGATACTTATACCAGTACACATGACACTGAATTACCAGTTTCGGACAGCTAGCTAGAACTATTGCAGCCTAATACAACAGCACTGCAAAATTATACAGGGAGGTGTTTCTGTTTTTTTGTCTAGCCTTGTTGACATGAATGGTGGAGGGGGTCATAACACCAGTATGGTCTTCCTGAATGTAGGATTAATTGCATGGTTGTTTTATTAGACTGCCTTAGTTTTAGCTAGGCAACTGAGTCTATGTTGTAGTCAACATTTGGTCGATGAAACATTAATTACATCAGCAATACATGTTGTTTGAGGGTCCTTCAGTGACATGGCAATAACCCTGTCAACCTCTGGGTGAACCAAACTGCCAGTGTCCAATTTCCTGGAAGCACTACTTCTGATAAGATTTCTTGAAGCAGCCCATTGGTTCCATTGTTAACACCATTAGTCCTGAATGATTGGAAATGCTACATAAATGCATTCACATGTGCGCACACACACTCAGTCACACGCACACACACACACACACGCACACACACACGCACACACACACACACACACACACACACACACACACACACACACACACACACACACACACACACACTTAGGTCACCATTGATGGTGTGCTGACGTAGATGCTTTACCACCACTGGTGATCATCTTATAAATCAATACAATGGGCCAGCTGGCTAATGTTTTCATGTATTAGTCTCTGAAAATGGACAGTGATATGGTCAGCTTAGACTAGACAAACAGACTAATTAATTAAAGAGGTCACAATGGCCTTCCTTGCCTTCTTGTAAGTCACGACAGGCTTCTACGAAAGTGAAAGGTCCAAATAGTGTTTTGGTGCCAGTGAGTCTGCTGGGTTTAGAATGATGTCAAGGCTTGGAAATTGTGGCTGGAGTTGTTGCTGACGCTCAGTAGCCTTGCTGTTCTCATCTTGTCCTCTGTTAGCAGGGGGTGATTACATTTCAGCTCAATTTGTTCAGTATCGATAAGGTCAATGGAGATGAATCGTGGCATATTTGTGAAATGGTAGAACCATGTGTTATTGTAACCATCGGGGGGGTTGCTGGTTTCTGAAAGGAAATATGTTATGACTGCTCAAAAACTGTCTTACACTGTTACAGTCAGATAGGACCATCTTTATCAAAACACTTGCATTGGTTTGTTTATTACCCCTATCCGGCAAGCACAGAATATATATGGATCTATAGTGTTCTTGGAAATGCAGGATGTATGGTTAATCAATACATTGTAGACTATCCTCCCCTTTTCAGCTTTGACTTATCTCTGCATTGAACACAGAAGTACTCTTTCCTGGAACCCTCAATGTGTCTGTTCATCTCACTAAAGGATTTTCCTTACTAATGCCAGCCGGATATATGGTTGTCTTCACAGCCACGCGATGACATATTATCACTGTCTATGTATTAGCAGTCCTTTTCTCTTGCTTTCCTCTAAATCCTCATCTCTGCTTTACCTCCCGTGCCCCCCACCCAACCCCCCACCCCATTCTCTAAACCACAATTAGATTCCCTGTTTACCCAGTGGAGACCGGCTTGCATTACTCTTCAAACATAAACACGGCAGTAATCGCTTTGTCTATTTTTCACATGTGCAGCCATGCAATCAAGTGCGCAGACCCATATGGGGTTTTTCTAGGAATCTGGTGGTGGTATACGCATGGCGGTCCTGTGGTCTTTCTGTCTTTTGCTCCTAGCAGTGGAGGTCATTTCTCATTTCTCATATTTGTCTAGTCTGTCTGCGTGCATAGACCTTGAGTCCAGCTTTTTCTTGTTGCCTTTGTCTATGGCCTGCTTCCCATTGACATGAGGTGGCAAGACCCCTGCTGCTGTTGTTTTCTGGCAGCAGTTAGCCACATGGGTTCAGGCAAGGGGGGGAGGGAGGAGAAATGTAATTACCTTTTTCCCCTTTTTTGTTTTCCAGGGGTTTATTATATGGCCATGGATTACAGTGCTTGCCTACTCCCTATAATAACTGCTCATTCAGCAAACTCATTTAAAGGGGCTTGTATTGGATGATAAATAATGGGAAAGCCTTCACCGCTAAAGGATCCTGATCCTGTCCCACAGTAAGGCGGGGAATGCTTTGGGAGTTCGGCGTCTCCCTTTTTCACACCTTCGTTTGTTTTGTTGATTCTTTGCTGTCCTTTTTCCTTTGGTCTCTCCAGCCTCTTTATCCTAATCTGCTGCTCATTAAACTCACTTTCACTCTCAAGACTCTTTGCCTTGAGTAAAAGCAAGTGGTATTGGAAGAAGTCAGTTCCCATGAAAGACTGTTGAGTCTCCTCTACAGCTAACAATGCAGCGTTGTGGAAATACTAACATCAGCTTCTGAGTGCATACCCTGACTCTTTTGTTGGTCAAGCTGTCTGCCTGGCTGGACTATAACAATCTTAAATGTCACTCTCACTAATCAACACACTGCATACATCTGTCTGTTTGTGTGCATGTTTGCATGTCCCCGCGTGTGCACACTCCGTGTTCGCAGTTGTCTTACAGATGTGTGTGGTCTCATCAGTTCCTTTGCTTTTGGATCTGTGAATGTCATGGTGTAGTGGAACAAAGGAGTTGCTTTTCTCTGCTTTTAGTTGGATGCCTGGTACCGAGTGATAATGTTTCTGCATGATTCTACTGTCCTATTTTTGTGACCATGATCAAGCACATCTCCAAAGTTGTCTTTGCGAGATAGCACTGGCAACCAGTTAGAGCACATAAATAACTGATTGCTCCATTGATCCATAGTGTGACATGGGGAACCACAGTGCTTGCAAACTCCCTTGAACTCACTCTCTATCATGCCTGTGGCTTTAGGAAAGCCCTGACATTATACTTTATTGCTTTGACGGTTATATTGGCATTTTGCTGCCTTTTAGAGGATGACTGAGCTTCTGCCTTTGATTTTTCGTTCGCCCGTTAATGAAGCAGCACAAGGAGATGTTAGGAGATGATGTCATCTCCTAACACACCCCCTCCCATCCCCTTCACAGACAGACCGACATCAACATCGACACTGACACTGACAGATCCGCACAGAAACATACGATTGGCACAGCTTCCACACCTCCATCATAAAAGTCACAGTTACTCTATGATATCATAGTGTAAGCGTGTCGACGTTAGCGAGATGTTTCTGCCTCAGTAATTGGGTATGGTGGGTATGGAAAGGTCACTCTGTGTGTGGGTGTGTGCATGTCTATCTTTGTGAGACCTTTTTCAATTTTATACAATCAGAGAGCGGGCATTTTCGCAAAGTGAGGACATTTTGGACAGTTCTCACTTCATTGTGGTAAGGCTAAGATTTGATGTGTTAGTGTTGTTTAATTTAGGATGAATATAGTCAATGGAGAGTCATCATATGGACAGAAGTACATACTGTGTGTGTGTGTGTGTGTGTGTGTGTGTGTGTGTGTGTGTGTGTGTGTGTGTGTGTGTGTGTGTGTGGATGGGAGATGGGGGTGGGGTAAGTATAGATGGATGGGGAGCTTATGTTTCAAGAGATAATTGCATTTCTCTCACCTGTTACCCTTTACAGGCCTTCAAGAGCGCCACAATGAGCTCATACTGGTGTGCTGGAAAGGGCGATGTCATTGATAACTGGTGTCGCTGTGACCTGAGTGCCTTCAGCAAAGATGGCCTGCCTAACTGCAGTCCCCTCAGGCAGCCAACGTGAGTGTGAGGTGACACCACCCAGGAATTCATGCACAAGAGAAATTTCATGGATGCATGCACTGATGCTGCACAGGCACCCTCACATATGCACATGGACATTCACACACATATCTGTCTCATCTGACTTGAGAAAGTTGTAGACACAAGCACAGTCCCCAAAGTTATAATAGCTGTCAGTCCGTCCTTACACTTCTCTGAAAAGAACATGCTCTCATTCAAGGTGTCCTAATAATACTCTTGAGTCATCCACCCTAGCCATTGAACTTTTAAAGAGAAATAGGAAGTTGAAAGAGCAATAAGTTAGATGATAAGTTTACAAGGAAAGCCTTTAATCAAGAAAAAATGCCTATTTGTATAT
This sequence comes from Myoxocephalus aenaeus, assembly GCA_038501785.1. Classification (NCBI taxonomy): domain Eukaryota; kingdom Metazoa; phylum Chordata; class Actinopteri; order Perciformes; family Cottidae; genus Myoxocephalus; species Myoxocephalus aenaeus. Next base: position 249,635 of record JBAMJR010000037.1, on the reverse strand, counting down.
TACTTTCAATCAGGGGAGAATCAGGGCCAATCTTTATTGGCACCACTCTTGAATAATAATAAAAGCTCAACATGGATAAAATATAGTTTAGCTGCAAAAGGGGAGGCTGGTCCATGACCTCATGATATTTGCACACAATATTTATTTATTTTTGCAAAGGTCCTCCACACATTATCAACTTTATCCAAATATTAAACAGAATAATTGAAAACATATTTAAAAGGGAGTTTCCTCTGAATTAATCAGAAAATGTCCTCTTAGCTAATGAAATACATGAATGGCTTGAAAATAATTCACTGATTTGGCTCGCTCTGACTTATATTAGTGGACCAAATAGATCACATTTTAATAATGCAAATGGTCATTTTGTTTTTTTTGTGAAAAAACATCTATTGCTTTAAAAAAAAAAAAAAATACAGCTGGGAAATGTCTTTGAGCAGTGTGCATCTGTATCTTGCAAAACCAACTGTGGCCACAACGACAACATCTTCAACACTGTCCCTGAGGGCTTGAATACATTGTTTTACAATGCATACTTTTTTCATAAACATTCAACCTTAGCTGTTAACAGATACAACCGGAATATTTAACATTGGAAAAACATTCTGCTGATAAACTCCAGAACAGCTATTAAATTGACCTTGTGGGGAGATTGGTCTTAAGCAATACTTTACCAAAAATATGTTGCACAAGTATTGCACAAGTTTTAGACGCTATTATGTCGGTTTTGGTATTGATGTGTTTGTGGATTGTGGTTGTGGTTGTGGAATTGGAGAGGACGGGCGAGGTGCCACAACCAAAGTTTTGGTCATGCTTTCCCTGGGCCCATGCCTGTTGGCACGAAAGGGTCAATGAAGAGTAGCTTCAGCATCCAAATCTCCTACTCTGGCCAGTGCCGGAGTGTAAGACCAGTAAGAATCCGCAGGACTTATTATTATTATTATTGTCTGTGAGGATAAAACCGAGCAGCAGGCTTTTTATGAAAGAGGGATAACCTTTCTCTCTCAGCCATTGCCATAGACACAGCTGGAGGGTAGGCAAAATTATAATATAGTTATTGTATCTCTTTTGAGGGATTAAAGAAGGAAAACTGCACAGGAAACACTTATGGAGAACAGGTGGCATCGGAATGCTGTTTTGTTCAAAGTTTCTGTTTGCCATCCTGTTGTCCAATGAAATAGTCTACAGGAAAAGGTGTGACAGTCTCTACTCTAACATAACAACGACCACACGGGAGTCTTACTTTTTTACGTTCATGCCCATATTTTATGATATTGCACACACACAGTATCATTTAATAGTCCAGATGAGGGCAATAAACTGTTGTCTTAACTTTGTCCTTTCTATGCTGCTCCATCAGTGTACGTCTAGCCCCTTACCTGGAGCCCTCAAGCACAATGGTGGCCCTGGAGTGGATGGATGTGGAGCCTCTGATTGGCTGCAAAGTTTCTGACTACATCGTCCAACATAAACGAGTTGAGGATCCCTCGGAGGCAGAGGTCTACACAGGTAGGAAAACTTAAGCTTATGTGATGTACTTGTTGTAAATGTGTGATTCAAATACTATGATATGATGTGAGCTGTGTCTGTTTGCTTGATTTATTTATTGGGTAGTTGGTTGGTTAGTTGATTGCTAGATTGTTTTCATGGATTATTATCAGACAAAAAAAACAAAAAAAGTGAAAGCACTTATTTCCAGCATGGTCCATAATCTGTAGCCAAAGGTTGCTCCACACTATTGCACCAGTGCAAAACCTTCTGGCAGCATGATTCACTCAATTTACTTAACACGAATGCACACTGGCCCTGGGATTATACTTATGCTGAGTATGGACCATTTATATCTTAGAACACAAATATCAAAGACAATAATAATACATTGTTATTCAGTTTATAAATGTGTTTGGAACATTCTTCTCAATGCCATAACCATGCACACTCACATCCATACAAACCATACACATCACACACACGCACACACACACATGCAAGTACTGAGGAAGAGAATAAGTACTGTGTGGTTTGTGTGGAGTCTCTTCTTCCTTTTCCACATCTGTGAACAGTGGAGGGAAACCCCGAATAGAAGACACTCTAAATGGTCTAATTGTGTTAGTTATTTGTGATAGCCGTGTGACTCGCTGAATTTTTCACAAAATTCCACTGCATGTTTTTACTACAGATAGAAGGAATATCACATTGTCCACAGTGTTAAAATAAATAGAGTATCTGCTAAGCAGTTACAGAAGTTACAATTGGAGGGAATTTGGGTAAAGCTTTGATCTGGATAGAGAACAGAAGGAAGAGCTTAGACTGAAGATGGGAGAAGATGACGTATAGGGCAATTTATCAAGCGCCATAAATGGTGCTGACCATTGTGCCGGAGGGCTAGGGAAGCGGTCATGGTTGTGACAAGGCGGATAGGGTGAGTCAGCGGAAGGGCGATAGGAAGGAATTTAATAATATTGGAGAAATGAGGTGGTCTGGAAGAACCTGGCTTTAGTCATTGGGAAGTATGGACAGGCCATCAATCACCCCTGGGAGGAGTGCTGATGAAGAGTGGGCACCAGCGAGCGGGGAGAGGGTACAGACAGCTAGACACAGGCATGCTGGCAGAGGTGAGGTAGGAAGGGGCAGATGGTGTGGGTGACTCACTCTGCTTTATGCCAGTCACCACTATAAATCTTGTCATAACAGACAGTATAATACAGATTAGAAGTCAATGTCTTTGCCATTTGTCTTTTTTCTCCCCTTTATGCCTGTCACTGTTTATCTTTAACTGCTAGTCATGCTTGTCTTGTTTACGCAAAACTTCTTCTAAGTATCACGGCAAAGAACTTTGGTGAGTGAAAAAGCTAACTTAGTTGAGTGCATTGATATGTGTGTGTTCAGTTGATGACCCCCTTGTAGAGGACTAGGTTAATTGGCAGGAAGCTCTGGCAGACCATGCTTCCCCTTCAGTGGAAACATGTATTATGAACTGTAAGGGCATGCATCTGGATAGCTTTCACTTCCAATGCAAATACCAAAAATTGACTCTACTCAACCCCCTCAAAACCCTCATTGTTTTCAAAACGTGTGGGGGGTTAAGATTGCTGATACAAACTTGGAAGGCATTACAGGGATCGATTTATGAAATAATATGGGCCTCTTAAAATGATGAGATCTGGTTCTCTGGACTCAGCAAATAAAAGCCATAGTGTCATTTTCTGGCATTTACTCTGACTTATTTTGAAATTATTAGATTTGTACTCCCTGTACTTCCTGACTTATCATGTAAGGACCATATTTGAAGCACTTTGTAGGGAAATGTAAGTCTGTATAATAAAACCATAAGCTGAGATAAATAAGAAGTCCAGTTTAGCCTTGTGCCCTGCTCACCTCAGGGATAAAGTAACAAAATCATTCTGTGTTCTGTCATTCCTCCATGCTTTTTTCTCAGCAGTGTTCCTCTTTACTTTAACACAGACACTGAGTGTCTGACGGAGCTGCCAGTGAAACCAGTCTTCTACCGTTGGCCACTGAGCAGCTCTAATGGAGCAGTTTCGGGATAAGTTTCGAGGGCATCTTGGTGGTTTTTGTGTTTCTCCTTCATTTTCCCTGTTCATATTTTCCAAGACTGTGTGATCATTTGAACCAGCGAGCTTGCAGTTAAGCCTTCCTCTCCAACATCTAAGGGTGGGAACAGACAAAAGGATTATTCGGCTGATTTGCTATAAACTGTAATGGACCTTCAAGACAAAATCCTGATCCAAAGCTTGGTCAGGGCTATATACTGTAGATCAGTGATTCTCAACTGGTGGGTCGCGACCCACTACCCGTTTTCACTGGGTCGCGTTTTCAGTTGCCTGGAAAAAAAAAAAAAGCAAAAAAAAAAAAAACTCTTTTTTTATTTTTTTTCATCCTGTGGTTTTATTTTGAAAGGAGTTTTTATGCAGCGGAGTGTCGTTATTTTGCCGGCTCTGGTTTCAACTGGTTTTGCACTTGTCCCTCCATGTTTTCAGCAGCGTGGGCTAGGTTGGGTCAAACCATCCTGATATGAGGGAGACTCTGGGTTTTTAGGATAATTAAATTAAACAGCCTACTGAATATAACATTGACAACTGATGGCGCTGCCTGCATGACAGGAAAAAACTCTGGGGTTGGGAGGAGAATTGAGTGCTGCTTAATTTTCTGTAAAGCACAATGTTTTTCAGTATTTACTGATGAGGTAATCACAAGAGAAGTTAATGTTGTATATATGAATACTTTTGAATTCCACTTTTGTTTAATTTATTTTGAGTTAGTGGAAAAGCTGCTCCTCAACACAGTGACGTGTTCCACAGTAAAGTGTTTGTCATAGATTCGGTGAGTGTGTGTTGTCAGTTAAAGTTAGGTCATTTCAGTCTTTTTGAAACTACTTCTTAGTTGTTGGACTGTTTGTGCATGAAAGCTGTTGAGTCTGTTTAAAAATAGCTGAAGATTCTGAATTGTTATATATGTTGTAATACCTCGTGTCCTGAAGATGCAGTTTTAGTTTTTTTATTAAAATGCAGCTAATTGAGTGTAAAAGGGAATAGTTCCCTCTCTATCATCGCCACCAGCTGCTCGTTTTGGTCATTAAACTTGTTGTTGTGTTAGCATACATATTCTGTACTATCTCAGGTTCAAACTGCACCATCTTTTCATTAAATACATTGGAGAAGTTGAGAATGTTCCTCGATTTGGGTTGCGGCTTGTCATTCAGGGGTGATAGTGGGTCCCGGAGCCAGGCCAGTTGAGAACCACTGCTGTAGATCATTGTGAGGTGTTCAGATTTTATTTATAAGAGAGAGTATTAGAATAAAAACCAGATATTTATTATCATAATAATATTGATAACTCAACTAACTCCAATGTAAACCCATCCGTGTCTTAATTAGACAGTCAGCGCAACTGATGTATATTAAGTGGAGGAAAGTAGGGCAGATAGGTGGGTTGGACCGGTCAAACAAAGATTAACTTTCACCCAGGAATCCGCTGTTAATGTCCCGAGTGAAACCAACCACCCAACTTATTGTATTTAACTTCCATACTTTACTAATGTAAGACACCATGCATGTAACGAGCGGAAAACTGACACACCGTCCCTGACCTACCTAGAGCATCTGAAGAGTAGTGTGAGTCTAGGTAGTCTAGCCAAGAAAGAAAGAGGAGTTACCTAAATATAAAAAGGAAAATATTTGGGCAGGCCATGTCAGAGAGAGATGCCTGGGGTTATAATATGCACTGGGGTAAAAACATACAAAGGACAGACACGTGGACAGTGTGATTTGAAATCAGAACAGGGTCAATATTGTGTGCTGAAGAAATGGGCCTTTGACCTTCCGCGACATCATCAGTAGCAAGCGCAGCACCTGCTTCCAGGTGATGGGATTCAACCCGCGCCAGCATACGCTGAAGCAAGAGGCTGCATTTACATCCAAGTTGAACCAGTGCTTTGGAGGAGAGGACAGATAAACAGACAGCCACACACAGACACTCAGCCATGTTTGAGCATGAGTCACACACTCAGAGCACACATATTCAGCCGTGTGTACACTCATACAGATGGTAGACAGAGAGTGTGTGTGTAGATGTAGACACTTGGATGCAGCTCTCAATGAGTTCCCAAAGCCATGTTTCTATGTCAGAGCTGTCTAGACTAGCATAGGAAAGGATACTTTATCCCTCCTGAGATAGATATTATTAAAAGTAGTCATTTGACATATACCTTTGCTTACGCAGTTGATTTAGACCTTAAAGAAACATCAGCATTCATTCACAAATTGCATCACCTCTGTGGGTTTAAATTGTATATTTAAAACTTCCAAATCCCCCATCGTCACTCCCTTTATCACTGCAGATGAGGAATTACTTCTGTTTTAATTTTTCCACTAGCTGGGAGACAGTTTCATCTATGTTAATAAACTGATTCAAATGATGTAGTATGCCCCCCTTTTTGCTCGTGTGCTTTATCCGTACCAGCATCCTGCATGAATGGATGCAATCATAGAGTCCTTGAAAATCTTGACAGTGAATGGTATCTTCTTCTAAGATAACATCCATAAATGTAGCTAATGTGACTCCCTCTTGCTTTATGTAAATTAGAGAAATGATATTATGCCTAAACTCGTAACATACTGGGCTGCACATTTTCTTATAGTGGGCATCAGTGCTGAATAAAAAAGTAATTTGGAGGTGCCTTCTTATGTTATAAACCCTCCAAGTAGTAAGTATCAACCATGTTAGCTTACTGACGGACTCTAATACTCCTATAGGCCTCTCCTTTTTTTTGTAAATGTGTTGCTCAGTGTACTGTGGCTTACGTCTGATTCATCACTCATTTCCTCAGACTCATATTTTCTGCAGCCATTGACTAAAAATAGCTACAAATTTGACTTTAAACAGAAATAAACAACATGATTATGTCCACATAGAGTTGGACAGTTTGTCCTTCCAGCTGTGTCTTCACCTTGATACAAGGAAATCAAGAGCTGAAAGTAAACGCAGGGTACAACATAATTTGAGATAATGACATGTAATGTGTTAGGATATCATGCTGTTTTTCTCTTCTAGCTTGGCTTTCTTCAAGCTTTCCAACATCCTTCACATGGCCTCTGAAAGCAGGCACCACAAGGTTCCATTTTTCATGTTTTACATCCTTTGCTGACATCTCTCTACATTCCCTCTTGAAATGTCTTTGTCCCTCTTTTCATGTATCGGGAAGGCTTTTGAGGGGTCAGGTTTTTTATATTTTTTTAGCATCACCCTGTTCCTCTCACACATCTGTACAAACCATCAGGCCCCTGTCTCCAGTCCTCTTAGATCACCCTACTTATCAGTTCTGTTGAGGGGGGGGGAAGTAATCTTTGCTTGAAGGCTTCTTGCTGGTTGCTCGCAAATCTTCCTTCGGAGGTCAACAGTGACTGCAAGTAAGACTTGCTGCTTTGATATGCAAGGAGAGCAGCAGAGGCCTTAGTTCATATATCTTGTTGTTTATATGGCCATGATGCTTTACTGGCAGCCCAGGTCTGGTTCCATATATGCATGGTTGTAAAGCATGGGAGAGAGAATCATGCAATACCTATGATATTATGCAACACCTGAACCATCCCCATGTTCACCTTTTTAACTGATTGCAATTTCATTTATCTTAAAAATTGAACAACCAATTGCCGCTTAATCTGATAGGAAACCAGCAAAATAATCTGTTTAAAGATTTGACATGGCTTTTTCAAGGCTGCCGGTGCCAAATAGTATCAACAGGCCTCAGCATATTGTTAATTTATGTGAGAGTACTCATGTCCTCTCATAAGTACTCTGACATACACCAGGGTTGATCTTAGTGCTCACATTAGCAGTTAATCACATGAGGTTGTCTGCTTGCTGGTACTTGGAGAAAAAAGAAAATCCCATGTCAGTTCAGTTGCAGATACCTCTCGTTTCTGTCCTTGAATGCCTTTCATTTCCACATAAGAAAAGCCAGGGCTTGCTTTTCAGAAATGTACCTGGTAAACTTTGTTACCTCCTGACAACCGCTTGAACTCTATTACTGCTGGAACCCCCCAGCTCACCCTGTCACCTACATGATACCACAGAAGCTGGGACATCTATGCATGTCTGAAATAGCTTGGCTTAGAGAAACCATCGTCCTCCTGCATACATACTTTTTTAATTATTCTTATTAGCAATAACTACAATAAGATGTGCTGTTTGACTTGCAGAAAGATACAACAAAATGAAGGTTCTTGCTTCTACAAGTAAAAGTCTCATCCAATAAGATGTTTGAAATTGGAACTTGGAAAATACTAGTAAATAGGGGGAAGCCCTGTCATCAACAATATCATAAGGTGCCTTGTTCTTATGAAATAAAAGCCCTCTCTAAACCTTTTTTTGGTAACAATGGAAATCAGGATAACGACACTCATCCCGCCAACCGCTCATTTGTCAATGCAGTAGGCCCACAGGGAATCAGGTGCACACTTGAGACATACAGATTTAGCAATCATACCAACAAACATGCTCTTCATGAAGGTGGGGGCACACGCAGGGCAGGTCCATAGAGAAGCTGTGATCATCTCAACTCAGAACAATAGACCCAATCTTACAGTAAAGTTGAAGGTTTGGACACTGTGACATCAAACAGTCTCTTAAATAGATCAAACAAAACCCCCCAAAATAGTGCAATGAAGCTATCATCTAGTTTGGGAAAGTTAGTACCGAGGGATCCATGCTCAGGATCGTCCAACTGCATAGACAAAGATGCAGCTATACAATCGCTCTTCAATGAGCAGAGCAGTCTAAAAAATATAATTTCAGAGTGTGCTTAAATCGAAGCAAGAGTGTCCTGTTTGTGAGACACAATCCCAAACTATTTTGCTTCGGTAGGGGATTCCCAAGAACTCTGTCGCCGTAGCAGATGAACACCTGCTGTTTGCTCACAGAGCCTGTGTGCTCAACATAGCATGTCAGTATGTGCAGCAGGAGGTAAGTGATGCAGGGAAATCGAGAACAGCCGCCGCGTCACTGGAGGGTGTCTTATTCACAACATCCATCCTGTCATGAGCAAGGATGAGGGTATTGCAGACACGGTGGTTAGTGCCAACATCCAGGTCCTGTGGGTTTGCACAGAGGAAGCCGGAACACGGCCAGTGCCAGATGTACAGATGGAGCAGACAGAGAGGGATCACCTGTTCCTACAAGGCCGGGAAGGCAAGAGGGGCACTGACTCACTGAGATGAAGTGTGGGTGAAAATGAGGTCATCCCAGATTGCAGTTAATTGTCTCAACGTGGGTGTATACAAGTGCTGAAAGACACCTAAAGGTGAGATTTAATAGCCATACACAGTCTCCAAACATGATAACTCATCCCGATCGGCAGGCAAACTCAGATATACAGTTTGGTGTCCTGCTTCGCAGAGGAGATTAATTAAGCTTGTAGACCTTGTTAGTGGGCAGTGACTGTATAGACAAAACTAAAATGAAAGAAAACCCCAATCATCATGGTATTTTAACTCTCTAGGAAAAGCTATATTTCCCTCATACTACGAGATATGGAGCAAAAGTGAAATGAAACCCTGCTTGTGTCTGCCTGCCAATAGGATTCGACCCACACTATCTGGGGAAGCATCATAGTCTGGAATCCATATCTGTAAACCGTTTTTTACTTGTGTGTCAACAGTAAGCTACAGCTGTAAAATTATTATAACGTTATTATTTAGTCGTGGTGACGTCATGGCCTTGTCACAGGGACTCCCTGGGGTTCCCGTGGGGCTCGTGCATTGAGGCACCAGGTTTGTGGTTTAAACACCTGATGGGGGTTGGCGCGGTTCAAACCAGTTGTAGGCCTCCCTCTTTGTTTCACCCCACATGGTGAAGTCCCAACACTGTATTTCAAATTGAAGTAAGGTGTATGGCTTGCCGCAATGACTGCATTGTACGCACGCCAGTAATGCATATACCAAAGAATAGATCCAAACAATTCAGTGTTTTTTATTGTTATTGGAGAAGGGAACACCTGCATAAAGTAGCATGCATTATTACTACTATTTACCACATTGAGTCTCTCTTTTTCTTTTATTGCCAATGAATAAGAAAAGCCTATGAGGTTTTGTGTATTATACTCTATCTTACATACTAACGGCTCAAACCCTTGTGTAAAGTATTTAACACGTCTCTTTTCCTGCTCTGATTTCAGTCACATCAGTGATGGATATGAGTGATGCTCCTCACTGGGCCTCACACAGGCCTCTAGATGGCACACCAAGGCAGAGACAGCATTCACAGAGAAGCCAGATAGATTGGTAGTGCTGATGTATTAGTGTGGGACTCAGCATTCCTCTACAGCAAGAGGTCTCACCAACTTTGATATGTAAGAAGATACTGAGGATCACAGATGATATTAAGACATTTGACAGTATTAAAATGGACAAATGCTAGACAATCTCCAGAGGTAGCTTTAAAACTTGCAACAGCCCAAAATAATTGACAAAGCAAAGAAGAATTAGCTACTGCAAGTTGTGTACATTATTATGTAATGATAAGTAGGACATGTCCTTTTAATGTGCTTTAAATCTGTGATCAGATTATAAAAGCAACTATACAGTATGTTGACTCTGCATTTGTAACTGGCCCAGCGTGCTGCAGGGATGACGTATAGGCGAACTCTGGACGTTACCATCACACCAGTTCCCTCGACAAAAATCCAATGGGATTTTTCCCTATAATAATAATAATAATAATAATAATAATAATAATAATAATAATAATAATAATGATGATCTTGGATTATTGTAGGAAATAAGCTCTGTGGCAAACACAAGTTTATGATACTTGTTTTGTTCAGCAAGATAAACTTCACAAATAAACAACACTTTTATGATTTTTTTTAAATGTGAATGCAGTTACTAGAAGTAAAAAGCTAACAATAGGCTATAAAAAAATACTCACCACGAATGTGAGTATACACAACAACGCTGTCATGGTCTAGTCGCTATGATCACATGTTATAGTCTTATTTAGCCACATGTTAGCAACCACCTTTTTAAGACACAAAATTCATGAGAGAGGTATTTCCTGACATATTTTACAACGTGAACGTTAATATCTCTTCCGTTTTTGTAAACCACAGACTTTGTGTTAGGCATCTAAGCAAAAATCCATTCAAAAAACCTATTATCTCCAAGACGGAGGAACCAGAAGTACAAAGATGCTAACTTATCTTTGGGTTGTAGGACTGATTCATGCAGCACTCATAATAAGGAACTCATGTGGTTTCACTTAAACATACTATAACCAGGTAATCAAGCTTTACCAATAAAACATCTATTTAAAACTGAGTAAACACCTTATACAGAGACCGCAACTGCAGACTGTTTCGCAAAAGGATGCAAGAGTATGGGAATAATTAGTGGTTTACCTACACTGTAATATCAGACATCCTAAAGCTTTGGTTCCTGTCCCCTAAATTGGAGTTCCCAGAAAACAAAGCAAGGTGCCAAAAATGTAACCAAATGTACCCTAAATTGGCTGAATTTCTTTTACAGTCCCTCTATTATCTTGGCCAATTTGTGTGGCTTTCCCTTAATTCACAGTTACGCTGAGGTGACACTTTTTTTGTGAATGCACTCAACGGCATAGCACCGTTCTTCCCACTACTCTCGCACAAATGCACACACTTAGTGCTAATTAAAAACCTGCGAGTCTCTGTGTCGCGTCGCCGTTCTATGATAGCGTGATTTTGTGGCACAAAGAACAACCGACGGCGGGGCAGAGCAGGACAATTCCTGAAATTGGCAGTAATGACGGAATGAGAAGAGATAGTATGAAGTGTGGAAAGACAGAGGAAAAAAAATGGGCAGAAAAAAAGAAAGACAAAGGGGAGAGATCACAATGGAGAGGGATGGAGGAGGGATGCAGACAGCAGCAGAGGGTTACACAGCAATGATGTCACCTCATGCTGGCACTGCTGGACTGAGGAACAGATTAGCCATTTGATCTTTGCCCTTATTTTAGTTCCAATTTCCTCCTCCCCGCTCACACAGCCAGCTTATTGAGATAGATGCCATGTGGATCTTTCTCTGTTTTAGACTCCTCTTCTGTCACATACCTCTCTACTTTCCTCATGTCCCCTTCTCTTCTGTGATCAGCGGTATCCCCCACCCCCGTTTATGTAACGGCTCCATTATTGTTTGAGACCAAAAATTCGTCGATAAGCCCTCATTCAAAGAGATTGAATTATATGGAGATAAACGGTGTCCTTGAGCATGGGTGCAGATAACAGATTGGAGTGACACAGCTGACTCTCTTTGTTTTGTTAATTAAAGATGACCTCATCGCTAAAAATGGATGCTGTGCACCTCCTCGTCACGAGCCTCGCCATCAGCAGATTGCAGATTGCAGGCAGGGGGCCAAGGGCTTTCTGCATTCCCTTTCCCTTTTTGCATCCTTTCCCATTTTGTCTCTTCGACAAACAATGGGAGAGACATTGTTAGTCTCTCTCGCTTCGCCATAGGTCTAGACTTTCCTGGTTACGTTGTTTTTTTGCCTCTCCATCCCTCAGTAACCATACCACTCCCTCTACATCTCTTCCGTCGACATGGACATGTTCGTAGAACCTTCTTACTCGCCTTGATAGATTTGTGCTTACATTATAATTAAGACGTGCTGAGGATGCTGCCCCTCAGTGCCTTCCTTTTAATACATTACAGTGTGTTGGGGGGCATTTTGTCCCCATCAGTCATAACGATGATGATGAGATCTTTTGTGTGTAAAGAAACGCTGGCACAAGTCCTGGTTTTCTGGACTTGACGTTAGTTGAATTTGGAGCCAGCTAAAAATCTATTTAAATGCCTTTCAGCATTACATTGGGATTAATTACTCTCACTGTGCAATTCAGGGCATTGTAAACACTTAGAGTGGTAGAAATAAATATTTACTCAAGATGGAATGGCTCTCTGCGTTAATTAATAGGAAAGTACCGACAATCATGCATAGATTTATTTAAAGATATTAATATCATTGCCTAGACACATTTTGCTGCTGATAAATACTGGCCACAAAATGCAAAATTCTTAACTAATGCTCATGTCATGTATTGTCCCAGCTAGTATTTTCTGTTATTGGTTATTAACAACTATAAAATGTAATTATTTATATTAATAAAATGATCAATCTCAATATGTTTATTAACATAGATTACGGGGGCACCACCCCGGGATTAGGGAACAATAACCAAACTGTGTATTAGGTCTCATGATTGGTGGTCACTCAAAATGTCAATAGTTAAGATACTATTTCATATGTATAGAGTGAACAGTGAAGGTCTGAATCCGAGCACTAACTATAACAACCAGCTATTATCACAACACATATGCACACAACTAAACACAGACACTGCTCTTTAAAAATATAACAGAGTTGATTTATTTTTAACAATACGGATCAAAATATAAATAATATAAGTCAATAAAACATCTATTATACAATTACAAGCGTACTACCTAAAAAGCAACAAACAAGCACGTGGCAAGGTTTGTGTGTGCGTGTGTGTGTGCGTGTGTGTGTGTGTGTGTGTGTGTGTGTGTGTGTGTGTGTGTGTGTGTGTGTGTGTGTGTGTGTGTGTGTTTGTGGGTAAAGGAGGGGTAAGAGAAACGAAAGAACAAGATGATGGACATTGTTAGCGTGTGTCAATTATTGGATGCCTGGAAGAACAATAACTTCTCTCGTTCTCTAAATTTATTTACTAAATGATCACAAGTAAAGTAGCAAGCGCTGCAATTGCAAAAGCAGTGAGTGGTACAGCCAACACGCAGGTTGGTCAAAGAACAACTGCCCCACAACGGAAGTGGGGCCTTTCATACACAGTTTATCGTCACAGGTTCGTCTCGCCTCGTCCTAACATCTGATTCGCTCTGTCCTGTCAAGAGGAGGAGAATCCCGTGTTCTCATCTTTTCTCACAAGACTGGAACGTGCAACGACCAGTCTGCTTCCTTAATGTCAATATACTGATAAACAGTTGTGGGTGTTGAAGTGCGCAGGCGTGTGACTAACTTCCCTTGGGAACTGGACATTTCATAGACACAACAGCTGCATAGCTGTGTTATACTGACCTCGCTAGCCTGAACTTTAATAGACATGAAGAGTAATACAATGAAGAATATCTACAGAATATAAGGATTTATATTATCAATCCCCCTTTTTACATAATTTATTATGTAAACTAAACAATAATATAAAGCTACAACAATGGACTATATCAGTTCATAACTCTATGTGTGTGTTACTTAACAGAGTGGAAATCTCTAAACAAACACAACAGCACACCTATGTTATAAATGTTTTTATAAGAAGCTAACATAAAAAGTTATCAAAAGCTAATATAAAAAGTTATAAAAAGCTAAGCTAAAACCACCTATATCCAGGAGCTTATATATCCCTCAAACTAGAGAACCTCCTCTAAGCACATAATATGGCACAATCAAAAACAGTATAAAGTCACACGCCTTCTACGTGGGTGCATGTGTGGGAGAGAGAGAGAGAGAGAGAGAGAGAGAGAGGGAGAGGGAGAGAGAGAGAGAGAGAGAAAAGAGTAACTAACTATATGGGATATGGTCAACCATTAGCAAGTTATATGTACAGAAACGGTTGGTCTAACTCGGCCTCTTCCATCGATGTCGAGTCTTACCATACCATCCTCGTCATTCTCCTCCAACAACTGTACCTGTTTTGCTAACTAACAAAGGCTAACAACCAATTCAAACTAATCTATTCAACCACATAGTTATGTTATCAACAATCACCAGGAACCAACTGTTGATTTAATTGATCCTTCTACCTGTAAACATTGATTAGATTATTTATTCTTTATTACACCACATCTAGGAAAAAACCTGTAATAACCTTTGATTATAAGAATTATTACACAGAATAATCACTTTGTTATCCCTCCCCCTTTCGTCCATGGGAGGAAACCAGTCAGCATAGTGTTGCTGCAGGATCACTCAAACTATGAATATTTAGTTCCTCCTTTTACATTCCCTAAATTAATAACTAATTTCAATACTTTGATATTCATCTTATTTAATTTTCCCTCAAAATTTGAAATCCTATAAAGAGTTATAAAATGTTCTAAAACGTTTTTATTATCAGTATCTAAATGTTGCTTTTATTTGCTTTGATATTTGATATTTATTTGCTAAATCTTAATGACCAGTTAAACAAAAATAATTATAATCTGCATTGAACAGTTACTCACGTATTTAGATTTAATCTCTCTCTTATTACTGCACTTTTTGCTGTCTTTTTTAGAGTGCCGTTTACTAAAAGAACTATACAAAATGTGGATCTATCTTTATAATAACCTACATATACCTATTCTTACAATGCCCTACATATACATATTCCCCCTTTTGCTAAATTACCTCTGTAATTTAGCAATTTACTCTGCAATTGTCTGGTCCTTCCATTCATCATTATTAAAACCGCACCAGAAGAGGCTCATCCCTTCACTCTCTGGAAATACGTCACATCATCCTCTGTAGGCCTGATGTCAGAAAACAGAGTCAGCGTGTGCAGCCAGCCAGTCATGTCCTTTCACTCCATTCCTAGGCCTCATACCAAGGAAACATGCAGGAACTCCCCTCCAACAACTCAGATTGTCTGGAAGACAGAGAGACAGAAACAGCGGCAGTATTCTTGGTCCAACATTATTATCTATCACGGTCATTTTCTAAAACCTTAATTCGTATTCAAATCTATCCTATATGTGGGTGTATAGCGGGTTTGCCTAATTTCTAATGTGTGTATCGTATGCACATGTTTGTCATAATCCAAATCAGAATTTGCTCACCTTCTGTGCTGAGGTGTCCGTCACATGGTCCTTCTCTAGGGTCCGCCCCGTCGCCCTACTCCTCTCAGCCGGATCCTCCCACCAGCGTTGTCTTTAGTCCATGAGGCCAGCGGGCAGTCCCTTCTCCAATGACCGGTTCCGCCGCACATGTAGCACAAAAAATCTCTGGTTCGTGAGTCAAAGTCTCTTCCCCTCTGTCTTCCTCTTCGGACCTTGTTTTCTCTCTGGCCGCCTCTGTTCTCACGCCTGCCCTCTCTCTGTCCATGTTTTGGGTTGCCTTGTTCTCTATCAGCTTCTCCATCGGATGCCATGTCCCAATACATTGTCAGCTGGGCATCCTCGAGTTTGCGATGAAGAGACTTGGTTTTTTCCTCCTTCCCCGGCTGGTGGTTGGATGGACGGTTTCGAGGAGCGTAGGACGGCGTCGCGGAGTCCAGATCAGGATCCACATGACCATGCACCTCGGACAAAGAATGATACAGTTTAGCAGTGCATTATTTTCCCTTTCTTTTATCCATTCCTATTGTGTTTATTCTATTATCACACTCATTCTTTAATATTTTTCTCTCCCTACGTTCTGCTTCCTCTCTCCACATACTATACGCCCTCCAGTACACTCTAAACGGTTCACAGCTCTTTCTTTCTTTCTTAGACTTCCTCTCATGTTCTACCACTTCGTCTTTCTCTCTCTGATCCAAACACGCTCGGAGTTGCTCCAACTTCTCCAGGCTGAAACTGCCCTTCTCCGGGAACCCCATTTTCACCCATTCACTCAATTGGTTCACAGTTTGTCTGTCCTTCTCCCACATATGTTGTATCACCGGAGATAAGACTTTGTAAACATGCACACTCCCAGGCTGGAAAAGCTGCACAGGCTTGCTCTGACTTTTACCCATACTCTTATTTTTGTGAGTAGTTTTCTCTTATTTTTTTTATAAAGACTCACTTTATCCCTATTTACCTGGAGTCTCAGATTAAAAGGGATATGTCAATCATAAGTATGTGAGTGTGTCGTAAATCCACTGAATTATCTATTCACTGCAGCACACAAAACTGCTATTTGTTGTGTTCTAGGTCACTCAAATGACTTATCTTGCTTCTGGAATTCTCAATTCACAGCAGCACACGAACCTGGCACATCTTAAAAACAATCCCGACACTTCAATCTTATTTTAGTATGAACTTGCCCAATGCCCATTAAATTCCCTGTATATGATCAAATTACTCCATCAATTCCCTTTTCCCTGAATATAACTTTGCTTTACTTATAGTTATTTAATTCCAGACCAAAGACAAAGAAAATGATGAACGGGAGCGTGATTAATCTCAGACTAGGCTCTCCTCGTCTCCACTCTTTTTATCTTATTTTTTATCAGGCAAGAAGCGCGCGTGCATGAACCCGTAAACTTCTCCACACAACACAGCCCCGCTTGACCTCACACAAATTCACCCCTGTCAATAATCACAAGATGAGTTTCGCTCAGCTTTTAATATAATCACTTCTTCCTTCCGTTCATTATTTTATAACTATTTAATCTTTATTATATGTATTGGATAACGTACAAACCAGTGCTTCTCAGCAAAATGATTCACAAAATACTTGTTGATTTATATTTACATATCTGTATTTAATGCCATTTAACAAGTTTCCAGCAAAAACTCGTATTCTCTTTTTTTCCGACCTTCTCAGCTCAAGATTTATATATAATCCTATTTATTTATATTTATTTATTAGTATAAGTATTATTAGTATTTCCCATCTGTGCTGTTTCTTCTTTTGGGTGCAATATCCACTCCGACCATTAATGTCTCCCTTCTATCTTTCCTGTGTCTTGAGATGCTCTTGATTCCTTCTCTTTTTTAATTCTGTTTCCGGTCTCGCTTTTCCTGTTATGCTAGGAGGGTTAGCTGATATGCTAGTCTAAGCCTCGTGGCTTACTGCTCTCTTGACCTGTATCTCTTCCAAGTCTCCACTCTGCAGCTTCTGGAAGCGTTTCGCAAAAACTCCGTTACGCTCAGCTCTGTTCTCCCTCTCTTATCAATCCTGACCTCGTCCAGCCGGCCACAAATCAGACCGTCAGAGGACACAAATCAGACCGCCAACTCCCACAGCACCAGAAAAACTCTTTTCCTGTTCTCTCTTATTCAGCACGCACAGCGACTCCCCGGTCGTGTTCTCTGTACGTTAGACCCTCTACGTTAGGTATTTCAACAACTCCGTCAGCACACGCCTCCGCGTCACCAGCCGGACTCTCTGTGAGACCGTACACGACGGTCACTTTCCACAAAGTTTATTTTATTTTTTACACGTATCCTTCGAAGCCAGGAGAAAAGGATGCATTACCCAATATTGTGAATTCAATCGAGAAGCTTCTACTGTATCAGAGAGATACAGCGCTCGATTGCTGAGGACTTATAACGCCAATTCAACAATATTGTTTTATTTCTCCCACTTCGTAGTACCCTTAGACTATGATTTTCCCTTTTATTCCCGTTCAATGCCCCACAGATATGTAGTCTGGTCGAACACCATTCATCCGAGGAATTTTCAGTTTCCTGATACACACGGATTTCAGGTCTCGTTAAAAACACCAAGATCCACAACAAGCCTCCCACACATTTGCCCACACAGCATATGAAAAATAACAAATCTGTCCCTGTGTCCTTTCCTCGCTTAACAGCGGCAACGCTACTTCTGCGGTAAACTGACCGTACACGTGGACCCAGTCTCTGCGTGCTTTGAATATAGTGGCTCAGTTGCCAGAGGTATCTACGTACCTACGGATTTCAACTTGATTTCACAGAGGTATCTACATAGCATACGGATTTCAACTTGGACTTTTATCAGAGGTGTCAACATAGCATACGGATTTCAACTTGGTTTATCAGAGGTATCTACGCACCTATGGACTTCAACTTGAACTTCTATCGACTAAGAGTCAACCTCCGGTAGCTCTCACGAGCGTACCTTTGTCCTAATTAGACTCTTTATATACTTTTTACCTAGATCCCTACCAGCGGACACTTATTGTCTCTCCCTATAAAAAAAACCCATGGAAATATGTGCTTTGTACTTTACGTGTGATCAGGGACAATTTTTTTTAAACTATTTCTAAACTATGGGTAGAGGCTTTTCTGCTGTTGACAACTAAATTTAGTTTAGCCAATCACAGACATTTTATTCATCTGAACAAAAGGTTGTCTGCTCACCTGTTATCTTTGAGGCCTCTCGTTGTCAACCGCCAAACAGCCGCCAGCCCTCGGCAGGGGGCCCGGGAAACGGACGTCACCGCTCTTTGTCTTTATCTTTGTCCAGATCAACCAACCGACGTCGGGGTCACCACTGTTAGCGTGTGTCAATTATTGGATGCCTGGAAGAACAACAACTTCTCTCGTTCTCTAAATTTATTTACTAAATGATCACAAGTAAAGTAGCAAGCGCTGCAATTGCAAAAGCAGTGAGTGGTACAGCCAACACGCAGGTTGGTCAAAGAACAACTGCCCCACAACGGAAGTGGGGCCTTTCATACACAGTTTATCGTCACAGGTTCGTCTCGCCTCGTCCTAACATCTGATTCGCTCTGTCCTGTCAAGAGGAGGAGAATCCCGTGTTCTCATCTTTTCTCACAAGACTGGAACGTGCAACGACCAGTCTGCTTCCTTAATGTCAATATACTGATAAACAGTTGTGGGTGTTGAAGTGCGCAGGCGTGTGACTAACTTCCCTTGGGAACTGGACATTTCATAGACACAACAGCTGCATAGCTGTGTTATACTGACCTCGCTAGCCTGAACTTTAATAGACATGAAGAGTAATACAATGAAGAATATCTACAGAATATAAGGATTTATATTATCACATAGTCGAATGAGTGGTTACACAAAGCTCCACAATAGCCGGGATTATTTAAAGGTGGAAAAATAAGACACAGAATGGAGGCTGCGCATAACACACCACGTGGGTATGAGTGAGCGTAACAACATATGTGTGTAGGTGTGTGTGTATAGATAGATGTCTGGGTTAGTTAAGAAAAGAAGAGGAAGCACTTAAAACAAGGCAGATCCTCACCACAGCAGTAAATAACAGAAACTGTAACTTTAGACACACAGAAGCCTGACTGGCATTGGCCTTTTTACCATAAACTATACAGACAGGTGTTTTACTGTCATGGGCAAATGGACCATGAGAACTCACGTGTAACCTGAGTTCTATGGAACCTCCACCTCTAGTCTTAGAACTAGAGTTACCATTTATAACCACTGTTTTATTTTCCACATGCTTTGCCACCTAATGTGCGAGGCCAATAACAACGCACTTCCAGTTACAAAACTGACTGACTGTCATTGTGTAGAAAAGTCATACAGAATGACCAACCCACAACACTTATATTGAAAAAGTTAGCCGGCACAAAGTGGGCTCAGCGTAAGAGACGAGCAACAATTGTTCCCCCGACACACTCTACAGAGCCAGCTGACCAATCATGTGGTACAGCAGCTGGAGGATGGCAGTGCACATCAACCAGTCAATACAGTGCAGCATCACACTAAGACACAAGCCAACACCCTGTCATCTCCCACAGGTCTATTCTTGGTGCGAAGTACAGACCCAGGGGGAGACAGAGCTACAGTAAAAACAGACAACACATGGGTCACATCCAAATGGTAGACATGGACTTAGGTTGTCATTAGTCCACAACAAGCCACCACACCTGACCCAATATCTTGTGATGCCTAAATGGGCGGGGTCAGCCCATTGACAAACGAGACGCCATTCTCATGTTCTTAATGCCAGTGTGCCACGATGTTCCGAAGAACAGGCGGGGCATCGACCATTTTGCCATTTAACATCAACACTCGCAGAGTTATGATGAGGCTATTCAATGTGGAAAATTGTTCAATATGTTTACGTTTGAAGATAATAAAATTGACCGTTGCTTGCATGAATGCAGTACAGCTATGACCTCATTTGACCTCATGCCTGTAAT
Organism: Myoxocephalus aenaeus; assembly: GCA_038501785.1. NCBI lineage: Eukaryota > Metazoa > Chordata > Actinopteri > Perciformes > Cottidae > Myoxocephalus > Myoxocephalus aenaeus. Next base: position 229,303 of record JBAMJR010000037.1, on the reverse strand, counting down.
ATCATCAGCCCACAGAGCTGGAGAAATATTACAGTAATGTGTATTGTTGACAGGGAATTTAAAATCATCAAATTTGTCCCAAGTAATTAATGAATAATGCTTTCCTATTATATCTTATGAAACTCACTTGCTTACTTATTGTGTTTTCTTTGAGACCCATATGCTACTTTAGCTTAGCATACCATCGCCTATCATTGATTATAACATGGCCTCAATTATTATTAGCTGGAGAGAAGTAGGTTAATCCTGTAATTGTAATCTGACTTACTTTTGCAGATGAACACGGTATCAAGAACAACAATTTACAATATCATCATTCAATACATTCAGGACATATTTTGTTAAATGTGTGTTTAGTGAAAATATTACTAAAAGAAACCGATAGATTTATGTGGAATGGCAGTGTGTATTCACTTTGGGAAAGCAATATTGTAGAATGCATGCATCAGTTTTTGCAATTGGCATTGGTTCCAATAAAATAACACATGGTTGCCACTATGTTGAGGAAATTCAGAGTGGTTAGTTGAAAACATCCACTGTAAGGTTGTGATTCAATTGCCATTCATGAAAATGTATATTATGTTTTCTATACAGTATATTTGGTATTTGTTAGCATTTCTCTCCGACACTAATAATAATAATAATAATAATGCATTTAATTTTTATCGCACTCTTCCTTCAAAAGAATCTCAGAGTGCCACACATATAGTAAAAACAGATAAAACCGATTAAAACATAGTTAAAGCAACCCATAAAGATAAAAAAATAAGAATGTAATAGCTGACAATAAATTAACTCAAGGTAAAAAATGCCTTCCTGAATAAAAAGGTTTTTAGGCCAGTCTTAAAAGAGTCCAGTGTCTGAGTTGCCCTCAGGTGGTCAGGGAGACCGTTCCACAAGCGTGGCGGCGCCGAGCAAAAGGCCCGGTCGCCCATGGTGCGGAGCTTGGTGTTGGGGACCCGAAGGAACGAGCGGCCTGTGGATCTGAGGGTGCGGGTGGAGGTTAGGGGAGTGATAAGTTCTTGTAGGTAGTGGGGTGCATGTCCACTATAGACATAGTAAGACCCAGCTTGCTATCAAATGCAGATGTGGATGCCTGCTCACTGTCAATGCTGCTTTGTGGAAAAATCATAACTATATATCATGGTAGCTCCATTGATGAATGGAGGTCAGGGATATGTTAGCATGCTAAACTAAAATGCCCTAAACACCAGCGTATTAGCATGGTAATTGTGTGCACGTTTGCAAACAAATTCAAGCATTAAGCCGAAAGCATCACTGTGGCTAAGTTTAGAGTCACAGAGCTGCTGACATGGCTATCAACTCGTATAGACTTGTCAATCAAATGTCTTATCAAGGCTTTGAGTTCATTCTGTCTGCTTCCTTGTTGTTGTTATGTTGTTGTTTTTTATTCTATATGCAATAAGTCATGCATATATAATCAGAATCAGAATCAGCTTTATGGCCATGTGTGTTTACACATACATGGAATTTGCCTCCGGTTACACGTTGCTCTTACATACACAATATACAATAAACAAGATAAATATAAAACAGTAGTCAAAAAAATATAACAACCAAAGTACGTATTACACAACACTTACAAAGTAATGGTAAAGTAATAGGACAGTTCAAACTGAGTATATATTTGCATAGAGCGATGCAGAATGCGCTTTAATACATGAATCAAATTGTGAGCACATAATACCTTTACAATCTATTTTAGCCTTTTCTCTCAAACCTTGAAAACATGTTTTTCATAAATGAATTGTGTATATTTCTGCCAGCATAATACCTCAGCAGGGTTGTCCAAAGGGATGTCCCTCCCTCTACCTGATTGGAAACACCTTTGCGGAACTCAACCTGCTTGGATAAATCGGTTTCCCACAGTGCTTTGTTCCGACCACTAAATATGTGCCAAGGATGAAGTTACTAAATCCCCACAACTCACTTGCAACCCCCTCCCACACGTTTTGTTTTTACTTTTCATTTCCTGCCATAGGTGGCATTGTGTGACATTAGTTTCCATTTGTGTGTACCTGTGTAAGTGGAGGGTTGAGTGCTGACAGTTTAACAGAAGAGGCCCAAGCCGGTTTGGCAGCACAGGAAATATAAAGCTTGTGATTTGTTTGTTAATATGAAGCTTGTGTTTTGTTTGTTTAAACAGAGTCCACTGTGCAAATGTCTGGACTGATACTAGGTTGACATAGAAAGAGAGAAACTGTAAAGCAAAAGGGAGAAAGAAGGTAGTTTGAGGACAAACATAAATGTAATTTGAGATATTAATTACGTATTAAGATAGAATATCAGATTAAACTTCAAACTTTTTAGTAAATGAAAGTGATTTGAGCTGGTATGATGGAAATACAAGACACAAAAATACGTTGACATATTGTGTATTTTATCATATCCAGCTATTGATTTACATTAAAGTATTGTTTTTTGTCCTTGGTTGTCTACTTTTTTTACAATATGAAAAAGTTAACAATTGAGGAGAAGGACCAAAATTATAATATTAATATCATTTTAAAAAGAACAGTAACGCATATACATGTTGTAAATGCACTGATAGCTGTAATGTCTACTTTATAGAACAATTTAATTACTGCTTCCATTCACTGTACATAAATATATAGATACATTCATAACTGAACAGGTAAAAGAACATTGTCTTACTACGTAATGTGTTTTCTTCTTCGAGCAGAAAAAAAGTCCTAATGAGTGAACCTACTGATCTTTAGGATATATATTTACACTCTTTTTCTAACTCACTCTCACACTCACACACACACACACACACACACACACACACACAGCTAATGGCTGAGGCAATTACACTCTGAAATCAGTGGCATAATTGAAAAGGTATGTCGAGGATAACAGTACAGCAAGTCTGGCTTTCAACATCAGACGACGTTCCACCGTGTACACACCTGTCTCCACATCCTGCCACAGAAGGACCAACATTTGCATATACATCCGTAACTTAATTAACATAACAAGCATACTTAATTTAAGCCAAACCTTGATGTTTTTACTCAACTTAACCAAGTAATTGTATTGTATTTTTGTTGTGTTTAACATTTACCATGTGTTTAAAACTAAGACCATATTCCAGGAGAAAACATGTTTCCAATCCATTCTCCTTTCCAACTTGTCAAATACCGACAGTTGGTCATTGCCCCTCAGCCTCAGAAATTGCACTGACCAACTGTTAGTGTTTGACAAGTTGGAAATGAGAATGTGTGGACGTTTCCTTCAAAACATAACTGAGAATGCAATTTAGGTCCTTTTGTTGGAGACATTGGGTTACTTTATAATCCCACTCTTATGTTTATATTTATCTACTCTCGCAACTTTCTGTTCACTCTTTGTTATTGCCCTTTCCCCGCCCATGGCTATTATTCACCCCATGCTGCCCACAGAGGAAGGAGCTCTCTTTAAATTGCCCACCCCCTCCTTTTTTGTGTTTGTTATGTGACAAGGATTTTTGAGAGGGGTTTTCCTTTTTCTTCTTTGAGAATTTGGGTGAGTCCGGGTTAGGGACTGTTGCCGCAAAGCCCTTGAAGACATAATGATATTGGGTCTGTACAAAGGAACTTGACTTGACTTGTTTGCAACGACATCATAGTTTCAAGGCCTGTGTGCGTTTGAATCAGACCAGTTCACTCTGTATGCTGTCTGTCAGTCCATCTCGTCATGTTCCCATGATTTGCTATTATTTGTTCCCCTTTCAGCTTACTAAAAAGGTCACCTGGCATTTACCATGAGGTTTTAATCGCCATATAAGCTGGAGAACACGCAAAATGGCTTTTACCGTAATTGAATTTCGGGGGCCTTAATTTTTGCCAGCTGTGTGCTGTTCTGGCTTTGGTATTGATAGAAATGTTGACGGACCACAGGACTACCCATGAGGAACCCCTCAGAAGGGTAGAACCGTTAATGCTACTTCTGGGTGGGTTGTGATATCTCACTCTGGGGTTAATGTATTTGATTTAGAGTATTATTCACAAATTCTAGATCGGTATGCAAGCACTTAAAAACTACCTTGGAGATGATTGAATGTCCTCAATAGAAATTAACACACTTCCAGACATAGCCATACATGTGTTCCAACTGCTTGTAAAAATACTTCCAGTTTAGCAGTTGAGTCATACGATCATTTTGCATGTGTGAACACTCCACATTCAATTTCATCACTCATTCCATCATTTCCTCAGCCCAGTCTCCACTCCCTCAGATACATTCTCGCAAACACGCCAGCCCTCTTTCTTACCTCTTCTTTGTTTGTGATAATGAAGGAAAGTAGGTATTTTCTTTGTACCTTCTCAGTTTCAAATGGACAACTTTAGTGAGCAGGACGGACAAGGTGTTAATAAAGGTAGTATGTTCACCAAATTCAGGGATTTTGAGGTGGTGAGTGATTAATAAATGAAAATAGTTATCGGTCAGTGCACTGTGTTTGAGCATATTGTCTTTGACACGGTTTGTAAGAACATGTGCTGCTGATTCAGAAACTGCAGTTATACAGCAAGTGTTCCTGATATGTCCTCTTTCTCTACTTTGAATTAAGCAACTTTTGACTCCTAAAGTTACTTATGCTGCATTTCACATAGAAACTGTTCATATTTGCTTGCTGCAGATGTGCAGGATTTTTATTACTATGACATTTTATATAAATAGTGTGGTCGGAATGCGTAGCAGTTCGGAACGTGGACTCGTTCGGAGCTGCTTCGCCAGCTCAACACTCATTGACACACTCATAGGGAAGTAAAGAAGAGTTTGGTTATAGTTTATCCAGTATCCAGCAGCAGAAGAGAACTGCAGGCAAGCCCGCTGTGAACAACATGCTCTGACTCTGCAGAGCCCTGCAGCCCTGCCCCCGCTGCTGCAAAGAGCGCTGTTTGCTTTATTCAAAGCTTATGAATATTGAAAGTGATGCTTCTCCAAATTCCACCAAATTTGACAATGCACATCCTTGGGTACCCAGCAATATACCCATCAAGTGTGAAGAAGATTTGATGAACGTTTTTTAAGATATGCAAAGGACGTATACCGACATACACACAGATACTCCTGCATAGTTCCTTGTGAAACAACCATCCTATTTTCTATGGTGTTAGTTTAGAAAGTTTCAGTATATGATTGTCGTTACTTACAATTGTTTGCTTCCTGCAAACTGACATTTAGACAAAGAAAAGGCCAATATCAGCCCATTTACTGTGTGTATATGATTGTACATTCTGTACCCCCACTAAGCCTGCATACACTGGTCATATATTTATGTAATTGCATAACAGTTTATAGCTTTGAGAGGGCTCTGTTTAAAGAGGGTTTGAACCATGGAATGTGTGGTAGAGTTTGCTAGGTGAAGGTATATGATTGTTAAAGAACTAAAACACACTGTGTTCTCCTGCTGAGTCCTTAAATTGATAATTATACAGTAAGCCACCCGAGAGCAACCGAAAACCAGACCGAAGAAATTTGACTTTTGTTTAGTCTTCCAGATGCATCAAAGTTACTTAGGAGCCTCCCAGTGCTGTCAGTGATATATGTAGCCTATTCACACTCGACATATAATATCAGATTATGACATATTGCATCACGTCACTAAACTAAGCCCATGATTCTCCTCTCTATTTATGCCTATGGAAGACATAACATCTTTCTAACTCTGTTAGGCCACATGAATATTGTCATGGAAAGTGCTTGTTTTGGACCCAAACTTTTAAAGAACAGTGTTGCAAATTAGCTACGATATAAACACTATGATCAAGTCATTTAATAATGGCATAATCAGTGCTTTATGTGTGGACGTTTGACCACTAGAGGATTTTCAAAATATGCAGATAAAGGCTCAGTAACTGAAGTTTTGTTTCTCTCTCATCGTTGTTCCATGCAGGGTCATAAGTTATGGGTAGGGATAAATTAAAACAAATTTCCCTAAAAGCTTAATATTGGCACAGGGAAATACCTCTTTGCTTGAGTTGGGAGTTCAAGTCATATTTTCTTCAGACAAATGTATACACATCCATCACCTTTGTTGCAACTTCTTTGCTTTCCATTGCATTTCATCAAATCACTGCCACTTTCCAGACATGTCTCCTTCCCAAAACCCTTTTCGTAATCACTTATCCCCTCTAAAATTATGTCAAGCCCATAAATAAAAGAAGGAAATGAAGTCGCCCGGTGTAGGTATGCCACACATATCTGAACACATTTGAATAGTGTTTCTCCTTTAGCTCGCCATGCATGCAGAAAGCAGCGGCAGAACTCAGCTGGCCAAACAACGGCTCCTTCCCTACTGTCCTTTTACAGTTCCTTTGTCTCCCTTTGTGTTGTCATTGTTCACTGTTCTGTGTGTTTGTGTGTGTGTGTGTGTGTGTGTGTGTGTGTGTGTTTGCTCATTTGCTCATTTGCCTAAGGGCTACATTTTCAGTCTGGCTTGTGAGCCAGCTATGAAAGGTTAGCGTTTCTATATGAGTATGAGTCAGTGTGTTTTGATTTGTGCAGGTCAGAATGATGTTATAATCACATACATCAACTCACCGCTACTAAAACAGTCACAAGTGGTTGCTTCTGACTCGTACTGTTGTACTGTTATCATCTCCTTGATTTATTCAGATTATCAAAACATCTATTGGCATCATTCTTCTGCTTGACAACATCCAAAATCATTAAAAAAAATGTAAACACTCACTGTCCTTTCTCCTTTCTTCTCTCATTGTTTTGACTTGTTCTCTCCCTCTTTTTACTCCACTTTTGTCCTCGATGTATTTGGAGTCTCTTTCTACTTTTATCCTTTGTGAAGTGGCAGAACTTTGGCATTTAATTGGCACTCCCCTCGTAGTTGGTTGCAATAGAAGGTGGAGGGATGGACTTTAAAGGCAGGATGAACGCAGGCCTAATCAGGTCAACAGTCGATCTTTAATACATCATTACCAATAATTTCTGCAAAAGATGAAGTGATCTGCTCTGGAAAATTGCTCTACCAATTTGAATGAAAATGAATCAGGGTGGTACACACAGCACAAAGGTTTGTTGATTCTGAATCAGTGCAGCTAACAATAACTGACTAAAAAGGTGGAGCTGAATAAAAAAACACTGATCCGGGTCGTCAATGTACAGCACCAGCTATAAGCTATCAGATACTGACACATGCATTTTATCACACATAAACAGTTTATAGCCATATTGAGTGACAGGAGCCCCCAGACAAATCATATACCTAAGTGTGCGGCTCTTGGTCGATACAATCTGATGGGAAACACTGGATTCAATATCAGATTTGAAATGCATCTACCCTTCGCCTTCAATTCAGCTTATTTTCAGTATTTCATTTTCCATGTGGGATTTTCACATTCACATTCCTTCAGCCTTAAAGTGAATGATTAGATGCAAATATATTCATAGATTTTATTTTATCTGGAACATTGAACATGGACATACAAAGTGCAGGACTTTGGCACTGGAGGTTATGGTTATGATAAAATTGTGGTTTTGATTAATTTTGGAAAAAGTGCATGTTTGTGCTGTTTTGTGCTTTATGTCAGTATAATTTGCATATTGTAATGTTCAACCAATACCACAATGTTACCCTAATCTTAATCAAGTGCGTTGAGCTGCATTAATATCATATGAATCATGTTCCAGTTGTTACAAGCTCAAATTTAAAAACAACAAATGAAACATGTTATTAGATGTTTGACATATATTTTCAGAATGAACATGCTGCAACTTTGCAGACACAGTCATCAAAAATGTCCCTTCATTATGTTCATAAAAAATATGATTGATGTAGCATTACATATGTTATTAGAAGACACGGTTGTATTTATTAGCAATTGTGTATGAGCCAGTTGTAAACCTTGCAAACTTCATTGTCACTCACGTTAATACCTAACACAAAGCAGATGGCAGCACTGAACGATAATTTAATAAAGAAGGTACATTTAATAAAATAATAAATACCTTATGTCAGAATAAAAACAGTAAACATTTCAGGTTACTTTATTTGTACATGTAGGGGGATGTGGTTTGCAGTGACAGAATAAAATAGACAAACATGGCAAAATACTCAAGGGTTCAATAATCGCTTAAACCTCTCAAATCAAATAAGTAAATATGCATAAATACAACTTGTTCATCTGAGTGATGACTGCTGGAACAAAGCTGTCATCCCACTTTGTTCTACACCTTGGGACGATAAACCTATAAAGTTTCTGTTCTTTTCCAAATCATGACACCAAAGAAAAAGATCAAATGTATCCAATAAAGCACGATAGAATAACCCCATCATCATGGTTTTGTCAATGTAAAAATAGGTCCGTTTCCTCAAACAAAACACACACTGGTGCTCCTTTTTGCACACGGCTTCACAATGTGCTTCAAATGTCGGTTTTGATACAATAATCGTCCCAAGATATTTGAAAGATTCCATACATTCCAAAATCTAACTATTAATAAATATGACTTAATATGTGTGAGTAGATCTTCTCAAATAATGTATCATGTCTCTGGTTTTACATACTGTATATTAAATCAAAGAAAGGACTCATCATACCACCTGACAAAGTTGCCGATGACCAGGCCAGGGCTGGTCTCATTATCCTGGAGCTTATTAATGATAACAGTCATCTCCATACTTTAATTCTTAGCAGGTTTCAACAACAAAATGAATTAATCCAAATTGAGATTCATGTTTAAAGTCTTTAAAAGAGCAACACTGCAACCGTGCATGAATGTGTTTAGGGGAAAACCTCCTATACACAGAGTTCTTTCCGTGAAAAGGTCAAGTCAGTCATTCGTGCAGTTCTTTTTCCTCTCTTCTGCAACCTTTTCTTACCATACCCTCGTGCCCTACCAGCCAGACGTTCTCCCTGTGTTTATAAGTTGGCGCATGTATCATAAGCTAAAACTAAGCTGCCCTTTACCATGTGAAGAAATAGTTGGGAATCCAACCATTTGAGGGCTTTTAAACTATTTTGACAGCTTCCTCTTTTTTCCATCACCTCCATGAGCACTGGAAACTGGCATCATGTATGTGTGTGTCTAAACGAACAAGTTTGCGTCGCTTGCCTTTCCCGTAAGCACACATGAAAGATATTTCACAACTTGTAAAGTAGTGTTTTGTGAGACGGCAGGGTGCTCAGAGAGATATCATTGTAACAGTACTGTGTGCCCATAAAGGAGAAAAAAACCTGTTTTCTTACATTACAGTAAGAAAACAGGGTGCATGGGCGGCTGCCCGAAAAAAAGTCATATTTAATGTATCCTCAGGCTTGGTGCTGAGAAATGGCTTCCATCGGACAGGGCAGAAGTGACAATCATAGCGCTAAATAGCATGATCATTGATAATGAAAGAACTACTTTCCTAAATGTAGAAATTGATTTATGACTGAGTTAATGTGGGGCGACCATTGTTTTTCCTTTTTCAATTAATGTGGTGGAACCAAAACATCTGATGTTTTTTTGTTTAACTAAAAACAACAGATGAAAGATAATGTTGAAGTGCTTGTTGTCCTCCTTTTTTTGTTCGAAAGTATGACAGATGGTAAGACTTTTGGAAGATTTTTTTTGGGTTTCTCTCTGTCTTCATTTCATCCTTCTTACTTTTCTTTATTTCCTTTATTTGTGTCTCTCTACTAGGTGAAGTTCTGAGCTTAGTGGAGGATCTGTTTTCTGGTTTGGGTTCATCCTGTGTTGTTGCTGGGAAGAGGACCGGAGAACATCCTCACTCTGTGATATACTCAGTGGTCTTCAAGTGCCTGGAATCCGACAGTCTGTACAAGTAAGTCTGCTTTTTCCAAGTCCATTGAATTACGGATTTATTGTTGCTGTTTATTTCTTCACCATATGAATAAACATGAGCCATACATTGTATTGTGTTGTAGGTCACTTAGACAGAGTTCCAAGGTTCCTGCACATATATGTGAATAATGGTCTGACCCTAATTATTTCTGCAATTCAGGGGTTGTAAATTTCAAAGAAAATGGATATTTCACTTATGGGGAAAATATACAGTACAATACATTATAAGCCGGAGGAGAATTGCTGCATGATCGTGGTGGGAGATTGTCTGTGCCCCTCAGACCCCTGTGAGCTGTGTTGTAAAGACACATTGGTCTCACGTGAGGGGCTTGACTTAGTCTTTCAAATGTCAATATAGTGAGCATCTTCAAAAAATGAGTACCCTTACCTAGAACTAGAATAAAACTCCTGCATAGGAGATGGGGTTAGATATTGTACAAGAACACTTATTTCTCAAATATCCATGATCAACTTTGTAGTTATATTCAGGCCTTTTTTAGGGGTCCCATTGTAAGTGTGGCCCGATGCCCATTTTGGTAGCAACCGGAGATCCTGGTGGACACCTCTGGAGAATAAGGGTGTCAAGCCAAACAAGGAGGGTATCAGACGTGTTTAACCCGGGGAACTACTTAATCAGTGGTCTAGTTTTTGGAAGCCTGAAGCACCGCGGCTCCGGGGGTCTAGGAAGAAAATGAGTGGAAGGAGTTTTGCGAGGCCCAGGAGAGAGACTTTTGTTTGGCTTCAAAGAGGTAATGGCAAACCATGACTCAATTCAGGAAGCGCAGGAATGGCCTCACCAAGGCAGTTTTCAGCCGAGGAGAACTGCTGCCCTTGACTTGAGGAACTACTGAACCCAACTGACACCGCTTTCTGTGGAGTAGGCAGACTTCGAGGATTCAGAGGAAGTCCATCTCTCAAGTAGAGGACAAAAAAAAGTGCCTCAGTAACAAGGTGGTCTCGGTCTCACTTGATTGTTTTTCTGACCACATGTTTATGTCTTAATTATTGAAAATGATGTCGTGGCCATGTTTGCATCTTTCCCAAACAAAAAGGACTGGGCAAATATCAGCAATACCACATCCTCCCTTGGGTGTCTACAGGTCCCACTGCAAATGCTATTTTGTTTCAGGGGGTGAATTTTGTTACCTTCAACAGCTGGGTCGAGTTAACTAGGGAAGAGTACTTAGTCTCAACTTGGTGAAAGTGGTGGATGCTTCCGTTCTTTTATGTTCTCTTTGGTCAGAGCAGACCAGGATTTTAGTGAATACAGAAGGATCTCTGTTAAGAGGTGGCATTTGTTAAATTAAAAGAAAAGATTTACCACTCTTGTAGATTTTGACGGCCATTGAGGTAACAGACAGACCTTGCCTTTAATGCGCTCATAGCCATCACCCTAAAGCATCACACTTTGATAGACATCCAAGTTTATTTGCTGTTGCTAATTGTGGATGTGTTAGTGAATGGGACTGCCCCATCCGCCGTTAGAATTAGTCTTCTAAAAAAAAAGAAAAAAGGTAATAACCGTAATCATGTCTGCATGGCGGTGTTGTTCTTTATTGGACTGCATTACACTGAAACCGGTTTCCTATATGTTATTCCTCTCATTTACATTCATGGAGGAGAAAGAAGCTCCATACAACATGTTGCATTTCATTAAAACAACACCACAAACGACAACATTAAAAACAGGTCTCTGTTAACAGCGTCAAAAATAAATAATTAATTACTTGACTGTTTTACAGGATTGCTCTACACTGATGCTGGGCTTATATTTTTATATTTAATCAGTTTATGGCAAGCAATTTAGAGGCACATTTCAGACTAGAAAATGTGTTCTTATCCGAGTGGATATTGCTGTGATGTGCATTTTCTATGAGCCCTATTTGCCCGCTACATCTTGAACCACCGTGAACCAGACAGGACCCAGATGTTGTTGTGGCTATCATTGAACACATGAAACACACTGTCTTCTCAGCTTTTAACTGTCTTCTCAGGTTTTGTTATGTAACTTGTGTTTATAATGCTTTTGCTATGTGACGGCCTTGGTTTGTTTTGGGAACCTCAACATTGGCAGAACAAGGTCTTCAACTGCTGTTTGTGTGGCTGTGTAGTCTGTTTGTATTTACCCTGGAGGGAAAGCAAAGGATGGAGTAATCCAATGCCAACCAGCTATTTAACATTAATGTCTCCCAGCAACACAGGTATAATAGTAAAATATGTTATTTGTTTATATAAATCTAACATTAACGATGGAATATGTCATCACAAACTAAACGAGTAAGTCAGTTTGCACCCAGGAAAGAGGATAGTAGACGGAGCAAATTTGAAAATAATTCAAGTGTTCACAACTGAGCATGTAAACAAGTAAATAAAGATGAAAAAATAAATTAAAATACAAATGCCACGTAGCAGTCAACAGTTATTAGTGACATTTCTAGATGATGTTAATGCCAACAATACAAGTAGCATCTGTTTCGTAAAATAGAAGGAAAAAAATCATGAATTTGAGTGTCCTACAGGCTTTGACAGTGAATGAAGAATAGTTGGGAATACGTAGTAGTCAGGCTTTCACTAACAAAAACCTGCAACAAAACCTTATTTCCAACTATCAGTGTTATCTTTATTTAGGCATTCTCCACGGTGTTGTTTTTCTCTGATAAGAGCAGAAAATGCGTCGGAATTACGTATGAGGGCACATCATTATTGCTAGGCAACGGGGACGCTGGCGAGTCTAACGCCGCTCCGTCTGGCACAGTTTTTGTTGATTTTCTACTTTATTCATAATTTTAATACACTTTTTTGTTCTTTTTAATTATTTATCAGTGTAGTTAAGTTTGTTTAATGTACATAGCCATTTTTCTGTTTTCTACTGCGCCGTTTTGTTTTGAATTTATTCGCTTATCTGTTGCACCTGCTACGTCTACTCCCTGGACAACTGCTACCGTCTACTCCCTGGACAACTAACTGACAGTCTCTCGCTAGTTGGTGGCTACTGAGTTCGAGCTAGCCGGCTCCCTGTACATACTACGGTTCTGAGGCGGGTTTCCTGGATAACCTCACAGCTGTCCTGCTCTGACCATCTGCCTGCTGTGGACTATCTTGAAGTGCCGTGCCTGTCACTTCTCCTGCTACCGTCTACTCCCTGGACAACTAACTGACTGGCCCCGGTGGTCTCTCGCTAGCTAGTGGCTATCGACGAGCCAGCCTTTCAACTGTCGTGCTCTAATCAACTGCCTCCTGACATGCCTGTCACTTCTCCAACTCTGGTCGTCAAGTTTGTGGCTATTGGCAAATGACCTCTGGCTTGTCATCTCATCCCCGGCTGCCATGGTTCTGCAATATTCCACCTCGCAGCTCCTCCAACTCAACAATTTCTCTGCTCCTCTGTTGATCTCAGCCATCAAAACATTTGGACTCCTCCGTCGGCCCCGTTATATCCACAGAGCCTCCCGCAGTAAGTTTCTTTACTCCCAGCCTGATCGCTCCACTCATTCCATCCCCTCCCTCTGGTCAGCCAAGCGTATCGCCGTAACTCCTGCACGTCATCGCCGCAACAACCTGCACGAGCAAGTTGCCTGCCTCCGCAGGCAACTCGCCTCTCTAAACCAAACCACCCCCCCTGGATACTCATACATGGACAAGCCACGCCACCATGGGCGTGGTGGTGGAATAGCCACAATTTTTCGCAAAAACATCACTACAAGTTTAATAACCATCCCGGCTCCCTCCTCATTTGAACACCTTGTTTTTAAACTGTCTGGTCCCAAACCCCTAGTTACTGCAGTAATTTACCGCCCCCCAAAACCTAACCCTGCTTTCCCCTCTGATCTGTCTGAATTCCTCACACAACTCTGCACCATCTCTCCATCCATTCTGCTACTCGGTGACTTTAATATACACGTCGACTCTCCTGACTCCACAAACTCTACAGAACTTCTGGACATCTTCAACTACTTCAACATCACCCAACATGTTGACTTTCCCACCCACAAAAAAGGACACACACTTGACCTGGTCTTCACCTCCGGCATTGCCACCAGTAATCTAACCAGCATTGACCTCACCATCTCTGACCACCTGGCTATCACCCTGGACATTGACATCCCCACCCCCCATGTTAAGCAGAGCCGCACCATAACATTCCGGAACATCAAGTCCATCAACCTCCACTCGCTCTCCTCCTCCTTGGCTGCCATCGTCTCTGCCTCTGCTCCTATTTCGACTGCCTCCCCCACTGCCCTGGTCAATCACTATAATGATGCACTCTCCTCCTGTCTTGACCTCATCGCCCCCAAAAAATCCAAACTCGTCTCCTTCACTCACTCCGTCCCCTGGTACACTGACCAACTTCGCCACCTCAAAGTGCAGGGCCGTCAACTGGAGCGTCTTGCAAAGAAAACTGGACTTACGGTTCACCTTGATGCCTTCAAACTCCACCAACAACAATATAAAGGTGCCCTCAACGCCGCCCACTCCTCTCACTACTCCTCCATCATCCAATCTGGCTCCAACAACCCCAAAATGCATCAACAAACTCCTCAAGCCCATGGACACCATCTCCTCCTCCTTCACCACCAGCAAATGCAACTCATTTCTATCCTTCTTTAATGACAAAATCATTACAATTCACAACCAACTGGCTGCCTCCTCCCCCTCCACTACCTCACCCCACAGCCCTCAACATGACCCTCCCCTAGTTCCAAGCCACTCACTCTCATCCTTCAGTTCAATCACTGAAATGGACCTCTCCTCCATAGTCTCCAGCATGAAGACCTCCACCTGTACCCTCGACCCCCTCCCCTCTTCCTTAGTCAAGGCCTGCCTCCCCTCACTCTCCCCTCTCATCATAAACATCATCAACTCCTCACTGTCCTCTGGTCTCGTACCCTCCCCACTAAAGCTTGCTGCTGTCACCCCTGTGCTGAAAAAACCTGGTCTTGACCCTGACATCCCCAATAACTACCGGCCCATCTCTAACCTCCCCTACCTGTCCAAAGTCCTTGAGAGAGCTGTTGCATCACAACTCAAGTCCCACCTCAATCTCAACAATCTCTATGAACCCTTCCAATCCGGCTTCCGTTCAAAACACAGCACAGAAACTGCCCTACTGAAAATCACAAACGACATACTTCTCTCTGCGGACTCTGGCTTCCTCACCATCCTCATCCTTCTTGACCTCAGCGCCGCCTTCGACACTATCAACCACTCCATCCTCCTCTCACGTCTCCAGCACTCCCTTGGTATAACTGGCACTGCCCTCTCCTGGTTCACCTCATATCTCTCAGACCGACATCAATTCATTGCCATAAATAACTGCAAATCCTCCACCTCCCCAGTGGCCCACGGTGTCCCCCAAGGTTCCGTGCTTGGTCCCCTCCTCTTCATCATTTACATCCTCCCCCTTGGACAAATCATCCGTCGTCATGGTCTTGATTTCCACTGCTACGCTGACGACACCCAACTCTATTTCTCCTCTAAGACCATCACCTCAGTCACCCACTCCACTCTCACCTCCTGTCTCACTGATATAAAATCCTGGATGCAGCAGAATTTTCTTAAACTCAACTGCAATAAATCAGAAATGCTCATCATTGGCCCTAACTCCCTCACCCGCTCAGCCCAGACCTTCTCTCTGAACATTGATGGCTCCATCGTCACCCCCTCCACCCAGGTCCGCAACCTCGGCATCATTCTCGACCCCACCCTCTCTTTCCTACCCCACGCCAACCACATCACCAAAACTGCCTTCTTTCACCTCAGGAACATTGCTCGCCTCCGGCCCTCCTTGTCCTCTGCCACCACTGAAATCCTCATCCATGCCCTTATAACATCCAGACTTGATTATTGCAACAGCATCCTCTACGGCTCCCCCAACAAAATTATCAACAAAGTTCAATATGTTCAGAACTCTGCCGCTCGACTGCTCACCTCCACCCGTCGCTATGACCACATCACCCCGGTCCTATGCAACCTCCACTGGCTCCCGGTCAAATACAGGATTGACTTTAAAATCTTACTCACCACTTACAAAGCCCTAAACAATCTGGCCCCTCCCTACCTTTCAGACCTCCTCCCCCTTCACGCCCCTACCCGTTGCCTCAGGTCCGCCAATTTGAACACTCTGAAGACCATCAAGACCAAGCGTCGGACCTGGGGTGACAGGGCCTTTTCAGCTGCTGCACCTCCCCTCTGGAACGCCCTCCCCATCCACATTCGTCAGGCTCCCACCCTATCGTCATTTAAGCAAGCCCTCAAAACACACCTCTTCAAACTCGCCTTCACCTGCTAACCCCTGCTCCCTACCCTTCACCTACTAACCCCTGCTCACTACCCTTCACCTACTAACCCCTGCTCACTACCCTCCACTACAGGACTAATTCCGTTGCAGCTTCTCCAGTTTTTTTTTTTTTTTTTTTTTGGGATTGTTTGTTTTGTTTGCTCCATTGTCTTTCTATATTTTTGTTTTGTTTTGTACTGTTTTGTCTCTGTCAAGCGTCTTTGAGCATCTGGAAAAGCGCTATATAAATTAAATGTATTATTATTATTATTATTATTATTATTATTATTATTATCTGTTTGCAGGCAACTCCGCCGTTCTAATCAAGAGCCTGATAAGACCTCTACTGGTATTGGCTTTTCACTTGGCCATTACCAAGGCTGCTAGGGCCCTAACATACCTCTGCAAACGTAATGCTCTTTACTCTGTGAAAAGTTCCACTCATCTCAAAAGTGCTTCCACCCCCAGGGGTGGATTGTCTTGCTGTTCCAGGGAGAACTATAGTGGGTGTTCTGGCGGTTGGTGAACCACTTCCGCTTTCCTGAACCGGGTCCACATTTGCTTTACCACCTTGGATAGACTCAGCCACAAGCTCTTCGCCATCCCCAACAGGGCAGCAGACTGAGCTCCACCCTGCCTGTTGATATGGGCTTTGTAAAAACCATGGTGGCAACGGCTTACCAGCTCAGGTGGAGGCAACAGGAGTGATCCCACAGCTGCTGGCATTAAATCTAGGGCAGTGCTTAGCAAGCACTACCCTAGCAGGGTAGTGGCTGTTAAACACCACTCTCTGCGCCGAGGTACTCAAAGCAGACGTAGCAGTCTGTCATGGTGATGAGGCCGTGAACAGATGGGCACTAATGATCTTCTTGAGGCGGCAACTCCATGGGCAAATGGCCATTCGTTGAAAAGAAAAAGGATGGCACACAATGGTGTGGGCTGCCTAATATACTGAGCTCTTCGCAGATATTTGGGTCGGCACGTCCTGATTTGCCACCAACATTAGTATTTTCGGTTGGCGAATGTGTGCTCTGCATGTGTGAGTTTGAACTTGGAAACCAACCTGTTGCATTGATAGCTAGTTCCAAGACAATTTACATTTAAGATAAAAGCCAATAGTTGTTGTCGTATAAGCTGCTGTAATATTACATTTGTGCTTTAGATTCTGCTCTTGTGCTCCCTCCTGTCCCACATCTTCCGAATTGCTCGTCAGCTGCATCCAAATTGTCTAAATCGCATCCTTTCTATGTTTATGCCAGCCTGAACTCCTAAATTCATGTTTTATCTAGTTTTTTTTCTTTTTCTAATAATATGTTTACCTCTGTGTTATTTGTGTGCCAATAGCATTTTACCAGTAAATAACTCATCTTCCACCTCTTATATTCTTAGCATTAGCCAGTGTTTATTAGCTTTAGGTTACCTTGTATTGGCTTTGTGAGAAAAGGTTTACGTGCATGGTGGCAGTAAAAGAACACATTTAAAATCATGCTTTGTAGCTAAAAAAGAAAATTAATTTGACACAGTTAAACATTCTACTTAACGTTTCACTCATAGCATCATTACATTGTTAGCATCAATGTATGTTGAATTGCTTGCTAGCTTTGTTAAACTTGTAAGCTAGATGGCTTTGTTAAGATTGAGATGGTACGTATTACTTATGTAAATGTGAATAATACAAATAATACACTAAATAAATACTAAGACTAAATAATGGGCAACACAACTACTAAGCTCTATGCAAATTAGTACACCATGACATCATCGTTATGCAAATTGTTAATTGGCATCATCTGATGCCTTTTTTGGAACTAGTGCTGGAAAAGATCTGCAGTCAGACTGCCTTAGGAGCAGTAAGTGGTCAGGTGCACAATTACATACCTTGATTTTGTCAATTGTCTTTCAAAGTATTGTTGGAATATGGTCGTGTCAATTTTCTCAGAGTATCCCAGTTCCAAAAATATCTTGAGCATCGATTCAAATCTTTTGAATACTTTTAATGTGGTGTTGTTCATTACATTCATTTGGACTGTGAGTCTTGCTCACCTGAGAGGGAGATCATTCGGCACTGAGCGAAGTATCTATTTTGAAATGAAATGCAAATTAAAAAAAATTGGGCTGTTTGGGGCACCAGTGTAATGCCACATAGATCTGAGGATTTCAAAGTCATGAGATACTGTAAGCTGCCACAAATGTTCAGGCAGTGAGAGACAATTCTATGTGGCTTTGCCTGATTTGTGGACTGGCTCAACTGATGGCTGTCCAAATGCTGATGTCATGGAAAAATCATCCCTTACTGCCCCAGCTTCTCTCCGCATGCCAAAAATACTGCCCTAATTGATCCTCTCTCACTTTCTCTCATTCCTCCTCTCTTGCTCTGTCTGTCTCTAAGCTTTCTATCTTGTCATCCCTTGTTGGGCTTTGTCTCCACTGTCTCATTAAATTAGAGGACAATGATTACTTTAATGACAACATTGTCAATTTACACAAACATTAATCTGCCATTTGTCCTCTTCATTATTTGCTGAGCTTTCAAAACTATTGGCACAGGGACAAAATCGAGCCGCTTCCAGATGAGCCATGTGCAGCCAGACAGCCTTGGAATAGATGTGAGAGACAAGGAATTAGAGAGAGGGATAGACAGTGCTGAGCTATATGCAAGCAATGTAGATAAAAAAAATAGAGAGAGACAAAGTAATGTGTATCAATGTGGGTGGGTGGCCGGGGTGGTTGTGTGTGTCTTGCCAATTCTGTTGCTTGATGTTTTGACATTCTCATGGCAGGCCAGACTGTGGCTGGTTCCTTTGTTCTCCAAGGCGATCTTTATCATCACTGAGTGCCTGCTCTGAGCTCAGACACTACACTCTGTCCATCCAGCCCCCTTTAATGGTACTATGTGTGTCTATGAATGACAGCCTAAGAGTTCGAAGGACCCCTCGCCAAGGTTCCTTGGCATGACTGTGATTAAAAAAAAGTTTTAATCTCTAGGCAAAAACAAATGTATTACTATACATAACAATCTTGTAATTGCTGTACGTTTTATGGAAGGGGGAACATTGATTGTCATTGATGCCAACCAACAATCAAAAAACAGCAATAAAAGGCTGGCAAGCTCACATTCTAGGTCCCAAACAAAACTTTTAACAAATTTCCTTGATACAACTCCTGTCTCGTGTTCCTCCTGCTCCCCTCCCCTTTCCCACCTCATTGTATCCATCTGCACGTTATGTGGCCACATAATTTAAACAGTGTGACTGTTACATGCCGGCATTGTTTTGTTGGGCAGAGAAGCCAGTTAGGCCTGTGCGTCTTTTGTGAGGTTCTTGGGGAATACCGCATCCACCCTGCTGAATAACAAGACCAGACAAACTATGCGAGCTATGTCCAAACAGGTCATGTTACAAACAAAACAATAATTTGACAGCACTGGGACAACTCTCACAAGTCATTACATGAAAACCCATGGTAAATGTTTTTAGGATGAAAAGCAAGTTTTGAAAGAACAATAATATTCAAATGTCTTTATTTTCATGTGTTCCTAAATGTATTTAGCAATGGAATGTCATCCCAGTGGTTCATTTTGTGGTTTCCTTGTTGTCATCCTGTTGTTTTTACAGTTGTATTTATGTGGGAATACTGCTAAAAGCTTACCGTTTTTCATAACTAGTTACAAACATTTCTCAATACTATGTTCACTTTTTAAAAGTTGTCCCTGCATTAAGAAAAACAGTGCTTTTGGATGAGTCTTTGGAAGGAGACAAATTCACGCAGAACACACACTTAACCACAACTGCATTACTTATCGCATACTTAACATGCAATATCATGCTTATGAGATATTCTTTTTGAGTTCTTCTCAGGTTGAAGTTGCGCCGTCTGTACACGCCCAGGCAGAACTGAGGAGAGGTCTAATTAGCTAAAATATTGAAAATCACTCATGTTGGTTTAGCATGAGGGTGCAGGTCCTGTAATATTTAGTTTTAGTTATTGTAATTATTCACCAATTGAATCTGCATTAATGTGGCATTAAAAATGTAAGTCAATTATTTAATTTTTTTGTCAATGAACGTATTTACCTTCTAGAGGAGCGTTACGTAAGAAGATTGATCAGAAGATTGGTGGTTCAATCCCCAGATAGTCCATGTCGACGTGTCCTTGGGAATCACTCAAGGCTGTGCTATTGGTGTGTGAACGAGTGAATGACATGTAGTGTAAAAGCGCTTTGAGTGGTCCGAAGACAGGTCCATTTACCATTTACTTAGGAGCGGTATCAATCCAAAATGTTGAATTTGTACTGAAAGTCTGTGAATGCTGTGTAGCCACCAATATGCTGCAGGTTGCTGCCAGCCATCTACTCCAATCTCATCACATAGCCAAATGCAGACATTTTGACATATTATAGTAGGTAATGCACTGGCGTTACTAATAACATTACGGATGGCTCTGTTCTATGCAAGTGTCAAGTCAGTGTGACAGAGTACGCTAGCATGCGCAGCAACACCAGGACCCTGACAAATAAGCAGATAAATGGAATAAAGGCATAATTAATTCGATTATTTATACTTGTGCTTTATGTTACATGTCAACAAGTCTTCTGGGAAAAGGCCTCAACAGTTGGTTGTAGCTTAATATGGTGAAAATATGACAATATGACACTATGTAACAAGTTAGGCTGAACAAACATCAGAGCTAATGCTATTACCCTTTTTCAACGGTGATAGCATTAGCTAGTTAAAGCAGTTTGTTTACTGCTTTGTTAAGGGGTGTATGTAGGATTTAGGAAATTCAGAGACCAGCAAAAGCAGCCACTGCGTTTTCCTTGGTGTGGTTTCTGTGGTTGCCATGGTCACACAGAGAGCCTAAGTGGCAAGTTAAAAGTTCAACCATCATCAAGACAGCGGCTGCAAATAGCCGTGTGCATTCATGGGAGGGAGTGGCAGCCGCCTTCTCTCTCTCCTTGCTGCTTCAAGGATATTGATGGATTTAGCTGTGCCACCCTTGATCCTTTTTTAGATTCAATGTGACCACTTCCTCCTTGCACTTCTTCTTATTCAGAAGTACACAGATTGGCATTTTCAAAAGGACATCTAAAGGTCATTTGTTTTCTATTCCGTGCCATGTGGCCCTACATTACTTGAGATGCGTTACATTTTGTCAGTGTGTCTCGTCTCCTATTGCAGTGTCTTGAACTGCTTGCTGTGGTATCGTATCACGGTACTGAGTGGTCCTTCATGGAACCCCAAAAATGTTAATGTTTGACATTTTCAGAGAGGGGAACTTTGTCATTATAGAGTCCTTAGAGTCAAGCCAGATGCCCGTCAACTTCTGTCTCGTCTGCCTCTGTGGTACTGGCTGCTCCCATTTTCAAATATAAATCCCACAATCCTAGGCTACTCATTCGCAAGATGTTTACTGAAAACAATATGTGATGTCAGTGTATGGTTATATGATCAAATATCAACTATCAAGACCACAATCTCATCCAGCACATTATCCTGCAAACAAAAATACACTATACAACGGCTTTGTCAGCATATTTCTGTCAGCATATCTAAAGGGCTAATCATATGTGAAGTTGATGTTTTAAGTGTCCTGGTCAAGCGTAAGCTGGTAATGGCTAGCACGCTAATTTCTGGCGTATTTTTTTGCTCGCTTCTGGCACTGTATTACTTGCTCTTGGGATGTCATGATTAATAAAGGTTAATCTGCTGCTTTTTTGTCATTATATTGTCATATTAGGTTTACCCTCCATGCAGTGGATAGCCGTGGCAGTCCCTCTGAGTCAACCTTTGTCTCAGTAAGAACATCCTGTCCAATGGTGGATGACAGCCGCGCTGAAGGTACCCCAACCTTTTGATTGTCTCTTTCTCTTTCCTTACAACTCTTAAGTACCCTCACAGTATGCACATGCTTGATTACATATTGTGATTATTAAAACATGTCAAATCCAATGTACTAGTTCACCAGGCATAAAGACTACTTCTAGTTGCATTTAAGGGAGTTTAGCATCTACTGTGTATTAGGGACTACAAATCCAGACATCTCAGGTTCCGCTGCATTGAGGTTCAGCATCCTTGTTTTTTGAGTCCTTTAACCTTGTCAAAGTGCACTACTAAACCGCAGAAGTTTTCTATAACACTTTTATCTGCTTATGGGCTTTCCCCTCATATCTCTACTGTCTGTCTTTCTCTTACCTCCTTACAGAGATAGCAGACAAGGTGTACAACTTGTATAATGGCTACACCAGCGGCAAGGAGCAGCAGATGGCCTACAACACACTGATGGAGGTCCCTCCTCCGCTGTTATACAGAGTCCAGCACCACTACAATTCCCACTATGAGAAGTTTGGAGATTTTGTCTGGCGCAGTGAGGATGAGCTGGGCCCCAGGTGAGAAGATCGAGGCAAACGCACAGTTTTGACACTTTTAACACTACATTTGATAGTCAGCGAACATCAACTTCAAACCCATTTCCTATTCTTTCTCATAAAAGGTTCCTTCGTGTCCACAACATGCCACCCCAACATCCCCTCAACCGTGACCCCGCTGTACAGGGATATTGATAGTTTGTTGTCTGAAAAAACATTGAGACATTATGACAATATCGAAACAATAAGCTCACTGACTAACAAAACTTTTAAGGAAGACGTATAAACAACACTTAAAAAAAAAAGTATAGAACAAAAACATTGATGTATGCAAGACTGGCAAGGAAGTTGGTCCAGCACTGATGATAGCAACAAGAAATCTGAAGTCACGGCCCAATGTTTTGTTTTGTCCACCCCCACTGCCTGGAAGCACTTCTTTCAAGCCATAAATAATCATATGATAATTGTGGAATCATTTTGGTTTATAGAAAGATAATGCTTCTCTCTGATTGGTGAAGGGGGGTGGGAGGCAAGGGTTAGCCATTGGGACTTAATATGGGGATATGGGGTGGTCACATGGTGTGTTTGTGTGTGGGCAGTTATAAGGAAGGGGGGAGGGGGAGCTTTTGGATGAGCGAGCACGGATTATTTACTGCCTGAAGTTGGCAGAGTTGAGCCTCGTTGGGGTAATTTACAAGCAGGCTCTCTTGGTGGTGCCTTTTAAAAGGTAACAGAATGGCCAGCTGAAACGTAAGCACAGCCTCCAGGAGCCGAGAAACCTATGAGCCCAACGTGTCCACGAGCATTGTTACTGAACTCTGAGCTCTTTTCATAATTATATTGTTTTCTGCACATGCTGTGATACTTGGTTGCTGCTCTATTTACCTTCACTGTAAACACAACTATTATCTTGTACAGCAACGTACTTTTTCTATTTTCAGTTCAATCCGTCTCTTTGACTGGTTGTTGTTTTCACCTCTGGGTTTTCTTTCTTTGAAGCTGTGTTTGTCGAAATCAATTACTTAGGACTCCGTTGCTTGAATCGGATGAAGCCAAATTGTTTACTTAATATTTTAAATGTGTCATTTTCTTTTTCTTTGTAATTTCCTTGTCCGTCGCCATGAATGGCATCAAACGTGTTTAATGTGTCCATAGCCCACATGCTCGTGAGTCTCCCTTGATTATGTGTTTGGTATTCCGTTGTTTCAGACATAAGAATTTAAGGGAAATGAGAAGAAAAAAAATCCGCCCCTTTTTTCAGCAAATAAGTGAAAAGGATGTCTGTACTCCTTCCTTAACTAAAGACAGATGTTGATGCTCAGCAGACACTGCTTTTCAAAACAAATGGAATTCTGCCCGTCTCTGCGTGTGTTGTCCTCATTTTAGTATTTTAGTATCCATATGAGCTTAACAATCTCAAAAACGTAAACTGTATATGTATTCTGTAACGGTGTGTGCGTGCGTGTGTGCGTGCGTGTGTGTGTGTTGTGAAGTATCTTCTTTATATTGAGCTAACCTGGTATATGGCTCCTTGATGTTGTAAACAGAAACTCCTGAAGACGAAAATTGTTTGTTTCACGCATATAGATGTAGATATATAGACTTCCGCCTCTGGTGTAGAGAACAGATTCGGTACCCGACAATTTAAAATGCAATTGCATGTGGTGGTTTTGACCCAGACTGGCAGTCCTGTCAGAGTGACGAGAGAGACATTGTTGCAATTCTTTCAATCCTGGTAACATTTAAAGCCGTGTTTTCATGCAGCCACAAAGCCAGTAGTGGAGGTGCAAATAAAGGGACAATGCCATTTTCTTTTTTTTAATTTCTTTTATGACTTTGTGGCACAAAATTAACCTTCAACACTGAGGTGGGTGGAGTGGCATATATGACGTTGTGATTATGCAGATCAGGTGACTTAAGGAATTTGAAGGTGCTCACTGTAAATCACTGTCCATCAGCCCGAGGGTCCCCCTTAAGGGATACCCTAGGGCTTCTACAGGTGTTCTACAGCTCATATGACCTTGATATGAATACCAGCCCCTATTGTCCTTGATCTCTAAAGAATCAGCAACTCCTTGCCTTTAAATATATATATATATATATATATATATATATATATATATATATATATATATATATATATATATATATATATATATATATATATATATATATATATATATTTATTATTTATTTTCTGCATAAATATGATCAAAAGTCAAGAGTCTGATTAAAAAAAATGAGTCCTCGGTCGCTCCCCAAGTTTTTTGAATTGTATTTTTGGTGCCTTCCCATCATGCCCCAGAGTAATACTGCACCTCTTTAGAAAGATTAAGACCTACATCATCCAAATCTGCAATAATAATCACAATAAACACAAGCAATGACATATTTTCAAGCCTTTCCAGTCCAAAAATCATGTTTTTCGGTTCAGAAATAAAGAAATGAGCCATTTTTACCTAAATCTTCGTCGCACCATGTGGTTGATGATTTAGAAGCGTTTGAGTATTTTAAAACCACTTCCTCATTATCGAAAAATCGGGAAAAAAAACTCGGGCGGATGGGGTTAATGCAATGAGGCAGATTTGTGTACTTGTTCATTATTAGATAATAAGTGTGCTATTATTTTTAGGAAAGAAGAGGGAGAAATCTGTTTCGGCCTCCACATTGTCTCAATGCTGGATGTCAGTTCCAACTTGAGAGAAAATGTAATGTTGATGTGATGAAATAAAAACAACAACATTTGTGTGATGATGTTAAGCTTGTATTTTTTCTTCTTCTTGTCTTCTCCCTCAATAGAAAAGCCAACCTGATACTACACAGGGTGGAAAAGATTAGCCACTACTGCCGATCCCTCCTGCGCAGCACCCATATCCAGAGCCGCACCGACACCATGGCGTACGTCTACTGCCGGAGTGAAGAGGGTCGACCTCCAAGTAATACGTGGCATGGCTCTATACATGAAAGTCGCACCACCTGCATGGAAAAGCTCATTTCTGTGCAGCGTAACACATACAGCAACACTAAACTCCGATGAGACAGGAGTTCGGAGGCGGCGGTGCGTGTTTTTTTTCCTCCTGCAAAATGACATCAGTGATTGATGAACCTTGTCACCCACTCTGCAGCAAGTGTCTCTCAAGTGACTGGTGGATTTTGAAAACCAAGAGAGCCTAAAAAACAACAACTCAGAATTCACTGGACATTGTGTTAAAGCCACCAAAAACATATTTTTGTGTGGTCTACTTTTATTGTAAAACAGAGAGAGAGAGAGAGAGAGAAAAAAAAAAAACTGGAGCAAAATGCCAGCGATCGCACATATCACTGAGAAACTGTAGTGTGAAAATGTAAAATACAACTCAGCCAGGAGAAAAACTGGTTGGTTTAAATACTTTGAATGTAATATTGTTGTTCCCTTTTGGTGCTTTGAAGCTTACCTGGAACGCTTAAAAGAAAGAAAAAAAGGAAAAATCAATAGCATAACTTATTTGCCTTTACTACTTTCCTTTGAAAGGAGAAATTGACAAGTGTTAAAAGCCATTTCAAGATCACTTTCTTGTTTTCAAGTTCCCATTGTAAAAAAATAAATAAAGCTTTTCTTCATCAATGAAATAAGTAAGTGAGAAACTATTTTGTAAGTCTGTATTACATTTGATAGATTAAATTGAAATAGCAAGGCTTCGTGTGGTAACATGATAAACTGACTAATAGACTATCAGCCTGTTGAAATTATGCAAAGACAGAGTGGGTGGTATTCATTCATAGATTTTTAAATTAGCACTGATTTCTAGGAATCCTTTTATCGTCATCTCTTTTTTAATCTACAGTACCCAGAATAAATACTATGGGAAATTCACTGATTTCAAGTTCAATGTGTTTCTCAGACGAGAAATGGACCTGAACACGGTGAATTATGTATCTAAGACAAAAGAAGACAATGCTATGGCCACACCGAAGTCTTTAAAGTAAATACTTTACATAACTTGTTGGGTTTTGGTATATGAATAACCACAGCAACTGTATTATAATTGATGTTGAAAAAAAAACACACATTATATTGCTAGATTGAATGATTTCTGCAAGATGTATGCAACCCATTGATAAGTTACAACTTCTCAGAAGAACTGGAACTTATGTCATCATAGCAGAAGAAAAATAAATAAAAAATCAGACATAATACACAGAGGAGCAGTATTAGACATGATATTACAGTCATAATATGGTAATAATAAGGTTATACACAAGGAGAATATGATGTTTGCTAATTTATGTGCATTCATAGAAAATATCGTAGGAATAATGGTATAATAATTTTCCAGGTGGTCGCACAGTTTGTGTTGAACCAACTGTAACGTTGTGAGGTACTTTACACTGAATTGTGTATCAGTGATTGTAGGGATCATCCGTGGTCCTTTTTAATCCTCTTGTTTTTCAGTTCAGTGTCATATCTTCAAAGCCATGAATATTGTTTTAATGAAGATAAACAATGCCTTTTTTCAATATTTACATCTCATGTTATTTGAATTGTAAAATACTAATTAAATAAATTATTATATTGTACATTTTAAATTGTAAAAAAAAAGTATTATTGTGTGACTTTGTTTGTCTTTTCTGAAGAATGTGTAATATTAAAAATGTATATAAAATCAGAAGACTTTTCTTTCATCGTGATAATGGAGTGGAAAGAATCATATTGATCAGCTGTGAAGCATTTCTTTAGACGTATTTTAAAGTCAGTGGCAGGATCACTTAAATACCCCCAACAAACAGTATGCATTACAAACTAGTTTACCGTACAGGCAGAATAAATATTTCCCTCAAGTAATTACAAAAACATTTCTGAGAAGATTTCCCAATTTTCATGACGAGTATAGTTTAGCTTTTATTGTCATAGCATGGTAATTCCATAAAAGAGGCATAGCATATTATGCCAATACATTTCTCATGATAAAGTTATAGTGTTATGCCATGAAAACCCAATTTACTTTGAAAAAGTAATAGTATTCCATAAAATATGATAACTGTGTCTGTAAAAGAAAATGGCAAAAACAATGTCTGCCCAGATAATAGCCTCTTACTTGAGATCGCTTCATAGCAATCAGCGTGCGTTCTTCCGTCTTTTGTTCGGCCAATGACACAGGACCGTACCGCGCTCTGTTGGCAGGTTAAGTGGAAAGCTGGTCCTCGAGTGGAAGCGGGTAAAACAGTGGGTGTCGACTTAAAGAATCTGGGAAATGTGTAATCTTCCTTGTGCAGGTGATTTAGGAGAGCTTGAGGTGATACGTCTCCCTTTGAGGATCTAAGTGTGTGAACACAAAAACAGTCTGTTGCTTGTCAAGCGAAGTTAAGACCGTTACCTCGGTTCTTTTGGGTACCAAAGCTGTCACCTCCTGCGTCAATATAATTGAGTATATTAGAATGTGAAGGGTTGCACCGGTTTTTATAGCCTTGGGGTTCTCATGGGTATCGTCTAATGATGCAGCAGCGTTGTGGTTTAAACCAAATCTCACATTCAGAGGAGATTTTTAACGCGTGGTTTGGTGCAGTTTCCTGGTCTAGGCTTTTCATTTTATATTTAAGTCCAAACACATGCTATACTAATGCCACACAATGTTATAATATATAGTATGTCATTGATAGTATCATAAAAAAAAATTGTCATGTTTTGGGCGGTGTGTTTGGCTATCAGCTAACAGCTATCGGAACCAGCTCTGGGACCAGAGACACAATTACGCCATGCTTTATTATTTTTGCGTCAACCTAACGTTTACACGCAAAGCGTATAGACAAAAAAATGACTTGAGGTTAGGCCGGTGAGACGGAGCTGAGACACGTGCCTGCACAGAGCCGGTGCAGACACATCTGCATGGATTCAAATGAGAGCGTATCTAGTGCTGAGAAAATCATTTCCAATACAGTCGGGGTCTAGACAAGGGGTTAGCCAATTGTGGGTTGTATTTATTCAATCAGGCAGCAGCGGTCATTGCAGACACACCTGGCGGAGATCTGCACTCTGAGTGAACCTTTCTAATTTATAGTGTATATCTATTAATCTGACATGGCTGTGATCAGCTCATGGGGTTCACATGACTCATGTCTCCTGCCTGAACTGACACAACACCTCAGCGGAGAGAAGCCCACACGGTAAGAACCACGAGAGGGAAGTTGCACAGGAATTCACAGGAATATTTGTAATAGAATTAGTTAGCACGATGGCAAAATAACTGGAATCAGATTTGAATTTAGTGACTGCACAATGCAGTGCAATGCTGTTATTTCCCAGGTTTTACCCAATATACCACGTGATCCAGCTGAAAAATATTTACATTGAGCTGGAAAAGAGGGAAATTAGTCACTGAACTAACAGACAGCCATCCCCTATGAATTACTCTAATTTATATCATTAACTAAAGGTGGCTATGCCTCTCTGCATGTGAGCTGCTGGGAAGCATTTTCTTTTTCCACCTCCCTCAACAAACTATTCCTTTAAGCTCAGATCCAGTTTCTTTCCAGTCATGCAACATTAACTGCACTTTAAAAATCAGTAGTTTGATGTTCATTCTCACAAATTAGGCCATTAACGTCATTGGAGTGCCAGGAACAGCACTCACATTTCCATGTCAATGTATCAATGAAGGCTTAAAGATTGAGCTCCTCTTTTAAAACCACCTCAGCACTTTTTTTTGCATTTTGATCAGGTTAATTATGAATCTTCCAGAAGATGATACCTGGACACACGTTTGCAATGACAAAACTTTCAAAGAAACACACTCAAGCTTATGTTCACTTTAACCAGTGTTTTATTTCTACACAATAAATGACAGCAAAATGAAAATGATGATCTTATGACTCTTTCTTATGAAAATATAGTACACATCAGACATGTTTTGTCATGTACCAGAGCACCAAAAATATATATAATTGCAACTGTGAAAACAGAGAGAAATATTGGCTTAAACATAAAAGTCCAATCTGTTGTATATGTGCCTGAAAAAGTGCATACTGTGTAAGAACCAAAGAGAGAGGAGGCCATCAGAGGGAGGGAGGGACTACTGAGTCTGATGGCTACCTTTACAGTGTTGGTGAAATTCCCAGCAAACACAAAGGCATTGGGATAAGACTCGACATTATACAGTATGGAGTGAGGAGAAATGAATGCTCTTTGCAGGAAAATTTGAAATACACTTGTCAATTGCATTACAAAGATCAGTCAAGTTTGATTGCGAGGATCAATTTCAACAGACTCCTAAGATGCAGAAATCACCATTATGTTTTTATTCATCTTGACAACAAATAAATAATTCATGACTCAATGGGTGAATTCATGGTTTAGACAACTGACAACAGTGCTTGTACTAAGCCATTATTAACAAATAAATGCTGACAGCGAGTGGTGTGGTAAAGCATCACAGGTCTATTTTTTTTTCTTCTTCTGTCTTGCAGGTGATACTTTGACACAATGCACAACATATTCACGGTTCATCTTTTTGTATAATAGTTATGATAAAAATCAATCCAAGAGCTACTCCCAAACAGTTAGTACATGGTTTGCAAATACATTCATCATATAATAATATTATTTACATCTTAAAATATATTTGTTGAGCAATTGGGTACGAAACATCGTAATACCACTAGATATCCACGTAATATGTAAATACAATTTTTATGTATTTCCCACTTAGAAAAAAAAGGACCATTCACCTTTTTTATTTATTGAGGGATTCGGAAACAGACATAAGTGGACAATTCTATAACCAGAGGCCTGTGAGAGGTACTTCATGTGTTACAATACACGAGGAAAATGTCTTACAACAAGATGGCACATCAGTATTTTTCTCCGCAATGATCTGAGCAAAAATATTAGTGCTTTAGACACTTTTTCTTACACTTCCCATCGCAATGCTTCTGCCGTTTTTAGACAAGCAATACAACAGCCAGGTGTTAAATTAGAAACAAAGGAGCGACCGGTGGTGGGAAATGTGGAGAGGTATCGAAGCCTGTCAAAAGAGACCGCCACACAAATCATATTACGTGATAAGCATAGGCTCTAGGTGAGCAGAACTGTGTTCCTTCCGCCTTCACAACTTCAAAAGGCTCCGTAAGCTGGGCAAACATCCTCTCTTGTTTTCACAGGGCCAGCTTGACCCTGGCAGCCCTGCGCAGGCATACCTGACAGTGACAGATGAGGCAGTGTGTCGAGGAGTGGGGAGGTGGTGGGAGTCCCAGAAAGGAATGGCTGCCACCCCCAGGAGGAACTGACTCATTGGCCTCGGCTGGTTGCCAGTCAGCGCTGGCCACCCCTCGCCCGGGGGCAGCCTCTGTGAGTACACATTTTCACACCTGGACAAATAGCTAGACAAGCCAGGAAAAGCAGCCCACCCATCCCTACCTCTTTCCCTGCCCACCTTCTACTTTTCTTCTACTTCCAAGAACACTATCTGGGGCACCATCAACTGCCTTCTGACATCCAGTCCTTCTTTTCCTTCATTTTTTTGATCCTTCTCTTTGTCACTTCTCCTGTCCTCAGCTGGCTGTGTCCATATATTCCTTTTGTCTCTCGAAACATCGTTTGCTATATTATGGATTTATGTATTTGACCATTATATACTTGATTCTCTTTTCACAACGCCTGGTATGTATGGTTAATGTGTGCATTTGAAGAACAAAAAAAAAAGCAAATAAAGGAAAGAAATTAACGTTACATTCTGATTTTAAAGGGGGGGAAAGATACACTGCACTCAGTAACATTTGAACATGTGTGGTGGATCCTCATTGGATGCAAGCAGTGTCCATCTTCACGTAATGACCAATGAAACACATTCCTGTGAGGTTGTGGGCCTGAAGTGTACTGTATGTCGGATCAATGCTTGACAGAAATGATCACAACAGGGCGTGATGACAGAGACAAAATGACAGTTTTGACTCACAGCCGATAATGTTTTTGTTTATAAGAACAATGTAAAAAATAACTTACATGGACATTAAATATAACTTAAAAAAAGTATAACACTCTCAATAAATAGTTCTACTATTTACACCACTGTTATGAGACGCAAAAATGTCACTAAAATACCAAAAGTATAGAAGCAGCAAACATTACAGGCATGAGGTACAGCAAGGGATCCTGTGATGACTACAGTAGAGAGGTGATGTCCTCATCCAATGCGTAATCTTATTCCTTCCATGAATATCTTGGTTAGCTATGGCTAAAGGGTACCTTTCCAATATTAATAATATAATTTTTCAAGTTGACATGCATGTAGCCTTTCTGATCGTAATAACGATCAGTTGTTTTGGTATCCAGACAATGACTAATGCTAACAAGGAGGATATTAGTCAAGATATGTGGAAGCAACGACAGGTTATGTTAGTTTATAGAAAAAAAGGGAAGGATGCTATGACAGATTTCTGATGCATCCATTTAAAACGACTAGAATGGCTTTCCAGTGCCCTCAATTGCAGACGATGAACCACATGTCACGATAGTGTGTAGTGATTGCAGATCACGTATCTCCCCACTGGTAAGAGTTCCACGTAAAGCAGTATCAGGAGTAGGCCTACTAATATTACATCAACATAATATGTTTTTATTATTATCTAGGGCTTTATATCTTTTGATGCAATGTGATGATGTAGCCTTTACAAGTCCTGTCAAATTTGCAAAGTATGGCATGAGTCCCTTTTAACGAGAATTTCTAGACGTAAGCATTTCCTTCCCTTTTGACATATCTTGGTTTCTCTGCCAAAATGTTAACATTTAACATACAAGGATGTTTTACACACACATCCGGGCAAAAGAAGACAAACTAATTTGCAGTCTTCATGCGTCCTCTATTTCTCTTTTCTGTTTTGTGTCTGTGTGATGGACAGATGGATGGATTCATTGTTTGTAGAGACAATACCTCCCTACTTCATTGATAACCTCTAATGCAAAGTCAGTTTGGGTTGGAAAAGAAGCCAGATACAAATAAAACACTAATAACAGGAAAGCTAATAGCAACACAGGGAGTCAAACGACCGAATATCATTCAATAATAACATTCAGTTTGTTTCAGATCACCATTCTGACAATAGCAGCTTCTAAACATTTTTGAAAGATATACTTTTTCTCCTTACATTGAAACTAAAAAAAAGTGCAGTAACTGAGGTCAATAATATAAACACTGATTAAATATGACAT
Source organism: Myoxocephalus aenaeus (assembly GCA_038501785.1). NCBI lineage: Eukaryota > Metazoa > Chordata > Actinopteri > Perciformes > Cottidae > Myoxocephalus > Myoxocephalus aenaeus. Next base: position 196,672 of record JBAMJR010000037.1, on the reverse strand, counting down.
TTTGTAAAAAATGAAATACATGAAAACCAAAACCAAAAACATGTTTCAACACAGCTGTCCATCAAGAACATATAGTAATATTTACATGGTATTTTAGATTTTTTTTTCTTCTATTTATTTGGAGGAAATGAATACCTTATCACGTTCTCTGCATGTTGTGGTATTGACTTAGTCCTTCACCAACATTGGTTTTAGAATTACATGAAATTGGTCTTAAATTTCCACTTGGACAGCTTGTTGTGTGTATTATGAGTTATGAGTATGAACTGGAATGCTATACCAACCTAATATGAGTCAGAGGGACTGTGCCATTGGCTCAAATGAAATGAAAAGTCATCATCATGCTGTCTGTAACAACAACTATGGTTGCAGACGAATAAAAGCAGCGAAATTTGGACCAATATGTCAAGCAGCCTTCATTATCAAATGTGCATGAGTAAAAAACTACTGTTTATGTGTCTTTAGTGAAGAATAACAAAACACAAAGCTATTGTAGCAGCCATATAATCTAAAGAAGTTAATTGGTGGGGACGGACACCCAAGTTCACAATACTGAAAAGTGCTGGTCAAAACAACCAAGTGCACTTTTTACTGCAGAGACAAACGTAATGGAAAGTTAATTCTTTAAACACTAGACCCAGCAGAGGATTGTAGGGACCTTTGATCATATTGTGACTGCAAATGCTGTGTTGACATATACATCCAAATGTCATTTTCATGTATAATAGTGTTGCCTGCAAAACTCCAGCTGATAATCCAGAAATGACTGGGAGGGGAGCGAATGAGAGATATGTGTGTATGCGTTTGTGTATCCGATGTGGTCTCTTTCCACCTGCACTCACTCTCACTCAGAGCCAAGGCAGATATCCAGCCCTTTATTTCTGTACTCTTGTGTGGCTGTGCCGTGCAGTACCGTGCGATCAATAAAAAGCCACAGACTCCTGACAAGCATTGACTACATTCTGAACGGGGCTAGGATCATTTTAGTTTCAGTTTAAACTTTTTTTTTTAAATCAGTGCTTGAAGGAACAAAGTTCTAATCAAGCGCCATGAGGGAGGAGTTCAAACGGAAACTAAAATCACCGCAACCCAAAGTGAGGTGTTAACAATGACATTCTTTAAGTCGTGGTCATGTAGTATATTTTCTTGGGCGGTTGGGTTAAATGGGAATGACAAGTGAGGTTCTGGGTTTTTTAAAGTTCTTAGTGCATTTCATATCTGGTGATGTCAACATGTGTTCTCAGAAAGTATTATGTACTAACGTGCAAGTGTGAATGAATGTCATGATGAAGTCCCGTCAGCAGCAAGGCAGACAAAACTGTCGAACCCTATTAGATATTATAATGTGAAGATGGCAAGTAGCAGCAAACACAGTAGCAGAAGCCATGCTTAAATTATTTTAAATATGCATTCAGGAATTTGCTTTAAGTAAAAAAATTGTCCTCGGAAATTGTGTGTGTAGTTAGTTGGTCAACAAATCGTTGACATTTTGGTGCGTGTATTTGTGCATTATATTTTGGCTTTTGTTGATGAATTTGTGGCTTGAAACTTAACTATATGGCTGTCGCATTCCCCACCAAGCTAGGAATAACCTCTGTTGCCTCTGACGTGCCTATTAAGAAACACACTTTACTGAAAAGGACATAATACAGAATGTCTGACCAGTTTGAAACCAGGAATGATATAAGCTCCTCTGAAAAGATGTTGAACATGCCTTCAAAGGATTATTTTGTCTAGATTTCCTTCATATTTGCAAAACACAGAGCCAACATCTACACAATCCCTCACTTCCACGTTTTGAATTAACTTTGGTTCAATCCTGTGATTGTAGAGCAAGGTCAATAAAACAGACACAAAAGCCAGCACAAAACTGAACAAAAGGCATGCTACCTAGGCTTGGTTATATTTTTGTTTAGGTATTTTTTTATGTGTTTGTTTTCCTCCTTTGAAAAAAAAAAAAAAACTATGTCTGTTTCATGTAACTTATTCTTTTTTTTTTCTCTTTGCTATATATGTTTTTTTTGTTTTGTTTTTTTGTTAAAGGATGATATTGCAGGGGTTACTTTCCTTTTAGCTGAGAAATGAAGTTTACTGTGGAGTCTCATGGGTCACATCCTATATTCTAGATCTTTCGGTGATGTGGAGGCAGATACATTTCAGCTGGTTGCGGTTGCAGTATGGATGGAGAGGTATGCCTGTTAAGCAGCATGTGCAGGAAATTTGGCGGCCGAGAGGAGGATGAAGGAGGGATCTGCCTCGGCCACTCAGGCTGTGTTGTGTTGGAGCAAGGGTCCTGGGACGTTGAACAGAGGTCCCTGCTCAGGTTGGTCACCCGAGGGAGTGGACGTGTGCATCCTTCCTGTTCTCTAGAGCATTCATATCCCGACAGGAGCACTCATCCCTTATGTCACAGGACATGGGGAATGGAATCACCTGGGTGGGAGAGAAAAAAAAATACTTGCACTTATAAAGTTGTCATTTCAAAATAAAACAATTATCTTTCACTGTTATAGTTAACGTTTGGCTGAGTTCAAGTACAACAACTTTGATTTCCCCAAATGATGTAACTAATCAATTAGTTTTCTCAATGGAACAAACTGTCATGTGATAAAAAAATAAATAAGAAAGATTGCAAATGTATATTTTATAAAGTCAGTCATATTTTTTCTTTCTGTTTGACTATATTTGTTAATATATAACATTTCCAGTGAACTTGCACATCGCCTAGCTTTCCCCATCTCTCTTTCTTGTGTCTACACACACACACACATATGCTAGCTCACTCTTTCTCCTCGTAGTTGATGTAGAACAGATTTTTGCACATATCAAACATATCAAAATGAAAACCTTGTTGATTCAATCAGCGAGGTTCTCATTTTGATATGTTCTCATTAGGCCATTTGTCTCAATTTGTAGTGTGTATAATGCTCTGTACACCGTGTACCTACACTATCAGGCACTAAAGCCTCCAGTGTTCCATATCCTCGGTCATCAATTTAGACAAAGGACAAAACGACTGTGTCGGAGTTACACTACAAGAAAATAATGGACTCCTGCCAGCCAATGAGAAGCAACAAGTATTGTCATGTATACATGTATGGGACAATGTTGTGCAGTCTTTAAAAATATGTTACAAAAAATAAATCACACTTTCTCAGAATATTAGAGATATTAATATCCAATTTTTTCTGATAGTCTGTAGCCCCTGGCGTTTGACGTCACTGGATAAGGTTGACAATGCGTCAGCAGCACCAGCTGCTGCTGCCTAGTCTGCTTCCCTCTCGGGGGCCTGCTTCAGCTGTTTGGGTACACAAAGCGTGTCCAGGCCAAACAAGGAACACATGTGGTCCAAGTCATGGAAGGCAGGCAGTAGACCAAGGGCATGTCGACATTTCTGTCCTGGTGGCTTATCAGATCTATCTGTGGGGGCCCGCGGTGTCGCTTTTTCTTGTTCGGGCTGAGTGGTACGGCCTTTTTGGAACAAAGGATCTCTATATACAATGTAAAAGTTACAACACTGCTGGCTAACACAGCTACTTGACAGTCTGCCTCATGCCAAACACAGTTAGCAGTTCAATGTTATTAGTGAAAGCTGTCTGGCTTCTATGGGAGGAGTGGTTTCCAGGGGAAGGTCATGAGGCTATTATCTGAATGTGGAGTAGCTGCTGTATAAATACTACTACTGTAATGCCATCAAACAAAGTGCATCATGAGTTAGTATTATCTGGACGGGTTAGTCGGATAATTACTAAATGCATTAGCATTGGAATGAGAAAGAAATTAGAATCTCCCATCTACTAAAAGATGCATCCGTATGTCCATTCAATTGCAAACCACCCAATTCTGTTAAGCCAAATATTAATGCAATCCTCATTGTGAGTGGTTGCTTACCACAACTTGTCAAATACCACGGTTGGAGGACGGGCCCCATTCCTCTGCACAAAGCCAAAACAACTCACTGCCAAGAATGAAATTACCGGGATCTTCCACACTGCTTCCGCATCAACAGGGATTTACCGTTTTTTAGGTCCTAATGATATAAACAAGGGCCAACTTCACGGAATGAGCACTGGAATTCAGTGCTCATTCCGTGAAGTTGGTTTTACCTAAAAAAAACTCTTTATACAACTACTTTGTTATATATAATAAGTATGTTTGTTCAGTAATTGGTGCAAAGTACGGAATTTACAGAACCATACTAAAAGTAAAACATGGTCTCACACAGGACACGGACAGCGGTCTCCGAGTTGAAAGTTCTGTGTTTGTTTGACCGCTCCAACTTCCTCATCCACCCGTCCTACATTGACTTTCTCAATATTTATACTACATACGTTGCTGTGACCGTCTAATGACGCAGATGTTTGAGTTAGTCAAAAGCCTGGTGTGTTCCATACAGACGCTACAGAGTGCCTTAGTGTGTCAGTACCAGAAGCCGAGGGTCACTGACCAAGCAGCAGAATGAGGCCGGTTGGGTGAAGGAACGGGTTGACCACTCAAACTAATTGTTTACCGATTTTAAAATTAAAATACACAAATTATTTAAAAGAAGCACGACCCTTGAAACTGGTTTGATTCAGACAAAAATGTCCATGTGCCTCAATGATGTTGCGTTACCACAAGAAGATTCTGACCAACATCAAACAAGAAAGTGAAGAAAAAAAACTATGTAAAAAAAAAATTGTCGAGCAAGATTAGTGTATTACAAATAGGATGTCTTTATGTATCTAAAATCAGTCAGTAATGAACCCCTCCAACAACTTCCCACTTTCTTTTAGTTGGGCTATAAGTATGTAATAAAACGTCCCACTTTGCTTCGGATAGCAGTGTAAAGTTAATGTAAAATATTTTAGTTGCTGATAAATGCAACACACAGGAAACACCACCAATAGTTTGTGAGAGTGGAAGACTTGTAGACAGCAGGTCTGGGGAGTGATGGGGGAGCATGCTAGTCACTGAGGAGTAGTGACGCAGGTTCCCCTTTGAAATGGGGTATATAATAAGTTGTTTGTGTGGGGGGAATGGGGGTGTTCCTAATGTGAGGGCCAGGTGGGCAGTCCCTAGACTCCTCTGAGAAAATGAGGCCTACATGTGACGACTTTACAAGCCTAGGGCCGGACACACTTTAGAAACAGCTGTAAACCGCATGAACAGTGTTTCCTCTGTAGCATTTTGAAGCCAAGAACACAGGGCTCCTCGCTCCCTCATGACTCATTCTCAGTTTAATTACACTATCTCTCAGGTTCACACTTTCACCATTAGCATCTCTTCCTCACTTTACCTTGCTTTATTACTCCTCTCTCTCGCAGCGCACATCCCCACTACCCTTCCCAATACGTATCACTGCCCCTCTAAGGCCACTTCTGTGTATCTCTCTATCTGGAGAATGGTGGTGGGTGGCACATTTGACATGGTTTCCTTTGACCTTGACCTCCAGGGTGGCTGGGCCAGCTGTCACATCTGGCCATGACTTGAGAGTTCTCTCAGGGTGGCTGGGAAATGGGACTAGCTGGCCTTGTGGGCCTGGGGGCCCTCGTGTTGCCCCATGTCTCAGGGCTGGAGGAGGACTGGGGGAGGACACCCACTAATGCCGTGTTCACACCGGACACGACAGAATTTTGTCGCGCGACCAGATTCCATGTTAAGTCAACGTACAGACGCGACGGCGCGACATTTCTGCTGGGCGACGCGACTGACGCGTTTGAAGCGGCGCGAACAGACCGTTGGACGTGGGGCGAACTGAGCGAAGGACGCGGGGCAAAGTCGCGGCAGTTGAAATAGCCCAACTCCAGCGACAAAAACGCGTGACGCAAAGTTGCGGCAGCCAATCAGCGTTGAGAATCAGCGTTGAGAAGCTACGCCGGTTTGAATGAAACTGCTGCTGCTCCGCCAGAACCAGCGCTGGTAGCGGCTGTCATTCAGACGCTGTTGTGGGACTACGGATAATATTATGAACCCAGACACCATGGAGTTTGATGTTCCGACGTATGTGGAGTTTACACAACAAGTATAAAGCAGAACTGGTGGTTATGTTCGCCCCTCGTCAAATGCTCTGTTCGCGCCGCCTCAAACGCGTCTATCGCGCCGCCCCGCGAAAAAATCGCCAATTCAGGCTTAAAAAAATATGAGTGTGTAACGAGCAAGAAAGTCCACAAAGCTGTTCTGTGACATTGTTACGCTTTTATGTCACACTAAGAAAGTATGTTTTCTATTACTTTGTTACAGTAGTGACTTTATTAAAGTAGTTGCACTACTGCAGTTGTTACATTACATTATTTAAACACAAGCCATGATGATTTTTTAAATCTTAACCAAGTAGTTTTGTTGTTTTTACAACGTTAGCCACGTGGCTTTGTGCATTTCTATAACGTGATACGAGCTTGATATGAAATGTATTTATGAAACGTATTTATGAAACGCGTTTTTGGTTCGGTTTTTCTGGCGACTCGGTTTGCCAACACCTTCAAAAACTGTGGAGAGTGTGTGACTACTTTTGCTCAGCTGTGTAGGAAAGCCCTGCTCCTTCCTCCACATTAACCTCCCCTCCCTCTCAGGTGTCTTTTACCCACAGAAACCCCCCTATTGCTGTGCGTGCCTGCTCCTGTGCCCCCTTCTCACCTTTAACTGTCCTGGCAGAGCCTTGGCAACAGAAAATAAAGTCCATTTAGCGGCCTGCAGAGGTTAAAAAAATAAAGAGCTGTTGCTGGCATGTGCTTTTGGCATCCTGTTATGTGAATGTTTGCTGTAGAGCATGTTTAGTTTGAAAATTAGAAGAAAAAACGATTGATCTATGTAGCAATCCATCTATCTGTATATCTGTACTAGCTCTAAAAGACGGTCTGTAAATGTAATAACAGCCAAAAGCCCAGAGAAGAAAATTACATGTGTGCTGGTATTTTGAAAGGGCTTTGACTACGTGAATAACCAAGAGAGACGGAGAAGTTTAGTGGTCAGATCACACATCATCAACTTAGACACAAACATGCATCGTGACACATAGCAAGGCACGAATTGAGCAATGTTTTTGCCAGACTGAGAGTTGTAAACAGGGGGAGGGACAGTGGAGGATCTAAGCAGTAGCCCAAGAAAACACCACCACCAATATAGACAGGAAATCCCTACAGGAATACTTAGAAAAAGTTGTTTTAGGCAGGCCAAGCCATATAACTATATAATCGGTTCCCTTTACATATTGCTTCAAGCATGCAAAAAAGGAATTCCTTCCAAACTAGGGGGGCACCTACAAAACGGGTCTTTCTCAGGCAACCCTCAGAAAGGCATACTCGATAACCTTGCCTCCTCTCTTCCCTGCCTCTCCAAATTCAGCCAACAGCTTGCAACAATTAAGGGGAGATCCTGTGGTGACCTTACGTAGAGCCAGTCCTTGCACCTTCAAAGCTCCTGGGGTGGAATAATACACAGCAAATCATCCAGAACTCCCTAATACACAAATCTCTATCAAAATAAAAGACGAGAGCAGTTTTTGCTGGGAAGGGGCGTGAACATAAATGAGCAGCTGAGTTCCATTGCTTTTAACAATTCTGAGCCTTTCTCTCTCAGTTATTTAGCTGTTAGCAGGATTACACTCAAAGTTGACATGAAAAAAGAGAACCACGAGGAATCTGGACTACTTATAATAATTGATACCTATAAGAGTATTTAGGCCAGTCAAATATTGCCCAGTTGTTGTATCTGGAAGGCATTTTATTTCATTCCAGAAATTATGATTTTCATATTGGATGGTTGAATCATTTCAGATTTAAGAAGCATGGAGTTTGATGATACATTTAATAATAACTCATGGAACTAAAGAAGTCACTAAAGCATCTTCTGCTAAAGAGGAGTGAACAGGTCTGGACTGTGGAAATGATGGTGCTGTGAACAGTTGGTTTTAGGTCACAGTAGGTCAGAGTTCGGCAGATTTGGACTCTATCGACGAACTAAAGGGATACAAATATATAGGACTCTTGATGAAGGGGGAAAGTATTTTTCCTTCACCTCATTACCAAAGATCAGAGGGAAAGTAGATGTAAAAAAAAAAAAAAAAAAAGCAGAGAAACCAATGAAAGGCGCATCTGTGTGCGTGGCTCATATCATATCTGTGTTCTCATCGAGCCGTGTCGCAACACGCTGGGGACGACAACACGAGCAAGAGTCCCACTGAGTTACCAGACCTCTTGTGCATAACAACCAGTGGCTGGTGTGTGTGTGTGTGTGTGTGTGTGTGTGTGTGTGTGTGTGTGTGTGTGTGTGTGTGTGTGTGTGTGTGTGTGTGTGTATTGAGTGAGAAAGCCAGACTGTGAATGAGTATCTGACAGTGAATGAGAAAGAGTGAATGAGAGTGAGAGGAGGCAAAGAAGCAAAGAGTTGGAAGGCGGGTTTATCCACTTAAGTACTGTTTTAGCTAGACACGACACCCTTTCGTTCCGACTGAAAATCTTTGAGAGGGGTGACAAATATATATTTTCATTTATCAAAAGACTAAAAACAACTCAACTTTAGTTTTTAGTAAATATTACTTAACATGACTAAGAAGTGCATTTGTTTGGGATGGTTTTCATTCCTTTTCACTCACCCAGGAGGAGTCACTTCTCAAACTATGACAATAAATAGCAAAAGGCAATTCATCCACAAAAACAACTGACTTTATTATTTGCACATACCAAACAAAACTTTGTTTGTTGGAGTTGAGTAAGCCTGAGTAAGCCATCTTTGACCACAAGTGTGTTATTTAGCATTTTATTTTGTCATAAATGGTGTTTTTGTTTTGCTTTTAGAGATTTTTGATGCAACTTTGTCCTTGTCTACTTGCCACACATTTGTTCAAAACACCCTGTTTCTATTCTGACTGAGTTAATCAAATAGGGATGATGTTGTGGATAAGTTTTTCCCAAGAGCAATAGACAACTAAATCCAAATGCTTACGAAACACGAGTACCACAATGATAATAAGTTCAGAGGAAATATAAATGTGGACAAAAGAATAGCACAGTAATAAAACAACAAGGTGAAGGTGGAAGGTTGTCTGGCATTTAGGTTAATTTGAGTTTCATTCATGTACGTCTGTAGTAGCTGAGGCATTAAGCAACATGTGTCAATTAGGCAATGGTCTTACAAACAGATTGAACATCTGGCTTTCCTCTGCTCCTATCAATTTCATATATCAGCTTAATTAAAGTGTTTCTTTTCTTTTTCGCTCTCACTCACAGTTGCTTTCCTCACCCCATATTCCTGGCAGCCGATAAATCAAATTATGGTTGGTTATTTCAAAGCAATTTTTTGTATCTCTCTGAATAGTTTCCAGGGGACACAATAGTACAAAACACCAGCCAGACAGCTTTCTTCAAATAACGCCAGGGTGAAATGCCTTCAAGTAAAATTTGGACAAACAGCCAAGAGTTCTTGAGTCCATACTTACTGTATAATACAGTATAATACTTATCATACTGCAGCAGCCCACTGAATATTTCAGTAGATGGAACAGAACCCAATCTGTCTTTGCTGGCATGACAGAAGATAGTACGAAGTAGGTAACTCGATCCTCCATTAGCCTGTAGTTATTATTTCTGTAAACTGCTAACACCTGTTTTTACAGACACTACTATTGACCATCGGCATGTAGCATCCTTGGCCTCGAAATACAGCAGCAGTAAACCTGGGCCGAATTCCTCTCCAAGGATTAATAAAAACCAAATGAAATCTCGTCTACATAGAGTCATCCCTTAATGCAGTAAAAAATTATGTTTTGGTCAACTATATCTATTATTAAAAGGAAGAGAAATAGTTGGAAATAAATACTGGAGGTGTCTCCATGTTCAATTGATCACTTACTATAAAGGACAATAAAAAGGACACTATAACTATTGCAATCTGTGTTTAGTTTGGGACTGGTTTATTTTGGGGAGTGGACACAAATGCCAACAATAGCAGGGCTTGTTTCAACTGCACTTTTGATTAAAAATAGATGTTTGCAAACTTTAAAATAAAAATTAAATGTGTGCCAATAACCCCAAAAATTTATCATAAGGAAACAATAACTGACTGTGTATACATGTGTGTTGTAACATGAACCGTATACATATAATAATTAAACAATTATTAAATGAATACATTTCAAAGCATAACTAAATAAAGTATTTGTTGTATTCAAATAAATCAAATCATGTTGCTTTTAAATGTCTCCTCGTATCCCTTCATTAAGGAAAAACACATTTGATACATTTTCGTTGCGTCCCTGAAGTTCTTTATGGGCACCAACATTTTCAGCTCGGAGCACATGTGCTCGGAAAGAAAAAAGTTTGCATCAAAACCCTGAATAGATTTCGTACTCGTTCTTACTTGTTTTCTTACACCCAAACATAAGACGTTCAGTGCAACTGACCTTGCACTCCTTTGATGGAAAAACCTAACAAAAATCCTAACTCCGACAAAACCAATGGTCTGCTCTCCTCTAGCGCGGTTGAGCCTCTTGTTGCTGCAGTAATTCAATAGACGCTGCCCTCCCGTTGGGGTCTGTAAGTAAACGTGAGTTATGCAAGTTCTGGCTGAGCCCCTGCACTGGATTGGGGCCAGAAGATGTAGAGATGAGATAGCGTCAATCAACAGCGGCAAAACCACTTCAGGAGTTAGGTCACTTCCCAGCGGGTCGCTCACCGACTTTACTGCTGCTATTGAACTTGTGAATAAAGACAAAAACAAATCATGGCCCTCTGGACCTCTTTCTAGCTGGAAGCGAGTCGCGTATGTTCATAGCTGAGCAGCTTCAGTGACTGGAAGCTTTGCGGTAGCATACAGGACGTTCATCTTCAACAGAAGGTTGAAGATTAAAGAATATAATTAGTAGGTATGACAATTTGCATTATTTCTGTGCTAGCCCATATATTAAAATCTACAACCAAAGCACTGGCTAGCCTGTGGGCACTATATTTCAACTGGTTTACTCCTGTATGAATACATTGCACGAAATGCATGAGGTGTTTATGCTTCTATATATATCAATACTTATAGTGTAGCTAGTCCTTTGTGATTATTATTGATTAAAGTCCAACTAAAATCACATTTAGTTGTCTTTAGGAAAATATCAGAAATGCTTCTTTTTGTCTCTCTTTGTCTTAGCTGGCAGGAAGGACATGTCGCTGTCTGTGTTTGGTTGACAGCAGGTGGCTGAGTGTTGACGTATTGAAGATTGGCATCTAACCAAACCAAAGTAACATCTGCAGAGATGTTAACATGCTTTGCAGTAGCACTAAAGAAACACTGCGGTCAAGAGAGCTGTATCTTTGGATTTATTTGGATTTTAAAACACGTCTATTCGTGCTGTACGTCTGGGTGCTTCTCAATGATATTGAGCCTTTGGGAAAACAATGTAAATGTGACCATTCAAAAATGATTCAGCAGTGCTGTTTGAAAATGTGCGAAAGCCATGATCAGTCTATTGCCAATGTCTTTACAGACAAAGGTTTAAATAATGAACATTAAAGAAGCTAAATGTGTTAGCCAGGAAAGAGACATGATTATTTGTGTCCTCGTGGCTGTGGATCCAAAAAGCCCCCAAAAAAGTTGTGAAGGTGGGCCGAAAGTAATCATGGGAACTGTGATTGTACTGTGGAATATGGCGAGATGTCCCTTGGGTCTCCTTTTTTCCCCAGGGAGGAAATGAAGAGGCTCTCCCATCAGACACACTGACACAGCCAGTGAGACACATCGACCGCAATATAAGTCCATCCAGACATACAGATGGATATGCCAGGAGGACAATTTAAGTCCCTCGCCAGATTCACAGGCCAGAGAAGCAGATGCTGCTGCACAGAAGCTACAATAGACTTTCAATCAGTTCCTTTGCCAGCAGCTGACTGGAGAGAGTCAGACAAAGCACCTCCCGGAATTAAGAGCGGTACTACCACGAGTATGACCAACGTTTTTGTTTTGCCCAGCTTAATGCGGATATACGACACAGCTGATTGAGTGAGTGCTGACAGAAGTGACTTTCTATTAATCATATGAGGAACAATTGATTTATAACTCAAGTTCTTATAAATCATAATCTTTAGTCTCTGTGATAAATAAATTAGATTAGAATTACTACCCACATTGGGTAAGGAGTAACTTCACATAAATGCAGACACGCAAAGACAAATATAGACGTTTTCCACATTAGGAAACTAAATATTACAGAGAGACGAGGACTATTGATGAAGTATGAAAACGCCTACTCTCTTGGATGTGATATCAGTAATCTGTTCACCAGTAATCCAAAGCTGGACACAAGGAATGTGTTTGAAGAAGTTCCAAGAGGTGAAATACAGTCTCCAACAGTGTATTGAGTTGTGGTTCCCATTAAGATAAGAGATAAGAGATAAGATAAAATAATCCTTTATTAGTCCCGCAGTGGGGAAATTACAGGATTACAGCAGCCTTGCTCACAAGTGAATAAAAAGAATAATACAATAGAAACAAGTAATATAAATAAATATAAATGAGCAGTAAATCAGTAGAGAAATATTAATATACAGACTGAATAGAAAAGTACTTAAACGTATTGCACGTAAATACACGTAATATACGTAATAATATTGCACCAGGTGAGTGATAAAGTAAAGTGAAGTAAAGTGTTCAGTTGTCAGAGTTGTCTACTCTACTGGGAGCTCAGCTGGTTGTGCAGCCTGACCGCAGCGGGAAGAAAAGACTTGCGGTACCTCTCCCTCAGACACCGGGGATGAATCAGCCGGTGACTGAAGGAGCTGTGCAGCGCTGCTAGAGTGTCCTGCATGGGGTGGGAGGCGTGGCTTATCATGGACGAGAGCTTACTCATCATCCTCCTGTCCCCCACCACCTCCACAGTTCCTTGTGTAGGTAGAAAGGATAATTTATAAAGCTTAATGCATGGCAGTGAGAAAATGAAAAAGTCCAAGTGGGTGGTTCGGCTTATGGAACGGGAAAAATGATCACATGTGGGAGGTTGGATTTATTCCTAAGCTTTGTGTGACTCCAGAGTCGGGGAACAAACACTGACTGTTGATCCGTGTGACCAGGACCCAAACCAACATCATCTCTTTGTCTGAAGTGAGAGAGATTTATTCTGATGTGCAAGCACGACACTAACCTTCTTGGTCTTGACAGTGGATTGGCAGCAGTCTCCGCCGTCATAGTTACAGAAGGCTCTGTTGTTGATCGCATCACAGTAGTTGTCTCCCATGAATGGCTGTATCAGACAGATCAGGGAGAGATTGTAATTAGTCGGGGGGAAAAGAAAAGAAAGTGCCACTTTTAGAATGGTTGATTATGGTAAAAAGGTAAATTAACAAGGATGCTGTTTGTTCTAGTGGTACTTTTCTCTTGAGCATTTCAGGATATTTTAGAGGTCTCTGGATGAATTTGCTTATGAATCCCATGCGTTAAACTTCCCTCATCTTTCATTGTGACTTACTGGGCCAGACCCGTTAATCAAACTGAGGATACCATAAACTATTCACTGCACAAAACACTCTAATAAGGTGATTTATTGGGTTGGCCCCACCCTCGCCACTTGGGTTACCAATCAGGTTATCCGATTGGCATAAACTGAGTAGATGATATCATTCTTCCATGACATGACGTGGAATTCTTTCACATGTTGTCTTCTCATGTGAATGCAGCATTTTTAGAGGAAATACATGTTTTTTACATGATCAAATTATGACATTTGTAAGAGGTAATTACATCAGATTACAACAAGCTAATACGTGTCAATGGGCTAATACCAGATGCCGATTTGGCAACAGCATTTTTAATTATCATACCAAGGCCTAAGTGGCTTCTGTTGACAACCACCTGTGCAGGAAGTTGACTGCAGAAACTGCAGCAGAAACTGCAGCAGAAACTTCCTCAATGTGGACATTTACTTGCCGGTGTGTAAAGAAACTCGGACTTGGAACAAACTGGAATTTTGGCCACTATAAGCATCTACACTCAAATCTGGCAACATATATCAGATACATTTCTCATCACTCTGTTTGGTTTGGGGTCAAGGAAGGTGGAACAACTATCAAGTATTAAAGTCTCTTATGATAGATGAGACTATTACTCCACGAAAATAAAAATCTAATTCAGGTCGATTCCTTACCTCACATCCTTTGATGCAGTGGAGCAATTCTGGGTGCGGATACCATTTCAGTCTCATTGTACAGACTATGCTCTAAAAGAAAAGACAGAAGTTGAGGTGAAGTGTAATTGTAAGTGTTTGGGTTATTAGCCTTATGAACATCATTTAAACAGCTTTGCCAAGACCCTGTTATTTTTACCTGCATTTCAATCCATATAACACCTAACACAGCAAAGCACAGGGGATATCAAAAAGCGTACATTTACCTTCATCCACCAGAAAAGAAGAATTAGTTGATTATTACAAGATAAAACATTATTAAAAAAAATAAAAGAAATGTCATAAGTAAGTCATGGTCCCAGGGTTTAACTAATAGGGTAGAGTGAGTGTGTGTGTGTGTGAGAGAGAGAGAGAGAGAGAGAGAGAGAGAGAGAGAGAGAGAGAGAGAGAGAGAGAGAGAGAGGTAAAAAGCACCAAGTTCTCAAATATCTTTGCAGAATGTGTGGAATTCCATCCTGTTCTCCCACTGCGCTCTTCATTGAAATGCGTCAGAAAACATTTGTGTCCAGGCGATGTGAGCAGCTCTGTGCATAATGTGAACCTGCATGTGCAAATGCATTCATGTAGGCCTTTGCTGTAGGTACATGAAAATGAATATACTATTGTGTGTGTGGTTGTGAGGCGTAGCGGCCGTTGTGTAGAGCACATGAGTCTACTCGAGCCAGCAGGTGGAGAAGGGTTTTGTTTACAGCACAAGTGCGACCCTAGACTTGGATAGTAGTGTGCCTGATCAAAAATATCATCCACAGCAAAGGACTGTCTGTCCTCAGATAGTTCATTTCTCAGACCCCCCTGTGTCCCAATATCTCCCAAAATTGACGTGCTTTTCTTTTGTTTGCTGCAAACTAAGGTATTTTTCATTTCAGTGCTGTCAGCGAATCAATGCAAAAAACAAAGATGGGGTTGAAGGTGGAAAGAAAGAACGGCATAGCATCCGAGGACTGCTGCGATGTAGTACTGCATAGCAGAATGCAGGAACGTCTGTGGTGTGTGTACGCATGTGTGTTCAGAAGAGAGGGCTGTGATGGTTAGTCCCTATATGGTGGAAGATTAAGCACATTATTTTGTCTTATAGGTGAAACTTTTTGCAACTACTGTACTTTTATTCTCTTTTTTTCCATGCTTTGCTATCATGATGTCATCCAGAAACTCCTTCTCTTCTCCTCTCTCTCTTTCTCACTCTTTTTTTTCTCTCTCAGCGGGGCCGTAAATCATGATAATCCATGATTGCGGCCTGGCCTCACCCCTCACTACGTGTAGGATCCTCACCCTCTGAAACCTCCCCGGGGCGCTGATACCACATAAAAATAGATCCCTATCTCAGCGCCACCACAGACGAGGTCATGCCATGTAGAAAATGACTAATTCCACAGCAAGCTCGACAGGGTAATTTTGCTGATAAAGGGGGAGGAGGGTGCTGGGGGCGCATAATTGTTAGAGATAGAGGGACAGGAAAAAAGAAGAGGAGGAAGTGGCGGTTGGGAAGCAGGGGAGAATTCTAAGTGGGTCACACTAAGAACCAAAATACAACTAGTTTAAAGGCAATAAATCAACATCACTTATTAAGGTGGGCAACATTAACCTCCAACTCAGCAAAGTAAAACTAGAGAGTGCATTTGGGGACTTGAATTCTCTTTTAGATACTGTATGAAGAATCCCAATCTGGAAGGTAGTTTGGACTCATGTTGGGATTTTACAACCGTACACCATTGTCATGAATGATGGTGATTGCATTCATTGCATTTCCTATATCGGAAAAAGTGAAGGGTGTGAATCAATTAGTTGAGAGGTAGTGGCACAGGACAAAACACATACATAAGTACTCACTACCAGCAAACACTTTTCCTCCTCCAGTCTCCTAACCCTGGAAACTCTCACTCCATCAGCTTCACTTCTCTGACTTGTCTTATGCTATCTTCTGCTCCCAACAGCAGGGCCTCAGGTCTCAAATTACCACTGAGCAAAAATCATATCAATTACACAGATCCATGAAAAACAGATCATTTTATGTCCACGTGGCTCAAGCCACCGCTCTCTCCTGACATCCACCACAAAAAGCTGCTGACTCGAGAAACGAAAACAAAAGGAGTTGTAGGAAAAAATACAGTGAGAAATACAATGTGTTCATTACTCGGCCGTGGCTTCTCTTCTCTCCTCCTCTGGTTACAAATTGTGATGCTATTTAGTCTCTGACTCTTCAGCTAAAACAACATTAAGCTGACAAAAAATGGTGGAAAGAAAAACATGTAAGAGTTGATGTCCAGTAATCTCCACCTACACACAGACACACACTCATATGCACACCATGGCCCATCCCCGCCTCTTAACCCCACCCACAAGCTTCATAAAAACAACAGAATGACACCATGGGGGGTAGGGTGTGACCCTGACTGGGACAAGGCGCACAATTCTGTGTTTAATGACCTTCCCTAAAATATCATCTTAACCCAGGATTTTGCTACCTGCCAGTGTAAGCAACCATTACATAATCAGTACAGTCTGTAGCTGTGAGCTATATCTAAATGAAATAAGATTAGAGACATTTACAGTAATTACTTGTGACAATCCATTTGATAAGGTTTTACAACTTGGTAGTGCAGTTTTTCTCTGTTTTGTTTTGCTTTTTCACTATGTGTTATTTCTGGATAAGACAAACTCATGGGAGATTGAATGCTAAAAATGTCTGTGTTGGGACAACACTTAATTCCCAAAGAAGCTTTGCAGCAGTTCCTCCAAGAAGGTTGTTAAATTCCATATTGAGGACATGGAAACAAAAGGGTGGCAGCAAGTTTTTTTTTTACACTTCCAGTTAAAAATAGAATAAAAATGTCTGGCATTTTGCATTGTGGGTAGTAGACCCAGGATGTAGACGCTCTATGTGAAATTCCTTACAGGAGAGTTGTGGATCGCAGAACTTTGTGAAGTGCATCTGTCAGAGCTGTGAGGGAGACACAAACTTACTTTGACTTTGTGCGGGTTCCTCCAATGTTCTACCAGTACATGTTCTACTGTCATGTTGCTAGGGAGGATCACCACGTCGTTGTTACCCTCTCTGCACGTCAGCTCACACTCCTCACCTGTGTGTGTGTGAGCAAGAGAGAAACAGAGAAACAAAACCAATTAAAGTATGCACAAACAACACCTCGATTGAATGCAATGCAAAAGACTTCCAAATGATTATGACACAGTGATATTTAACAGTGGTTCAGACATTATATTGATTCTAATTCAAATGTTTACAAACAGTGCAACATGAAAAGGAATGGGTAATGTGAACAATGGAGAATAATAGCACACTTAACAAAAGCTGTGAGTAATATGAACAATGAAGGATGACACCAGCAATAAGAAAATGTAATTGTTGTTATACAACATTAAATTTGTGCATACAGACCTATGCCGTGTCCTCGCTTGCATGAGTACTGAAGGCTATAATGGAGGTTTTGAGGTAAAGAACACTGGCCTTTGCTGTGTGGGCACAGACGGAACGACCCTGTCCAGTTCCCATCCTTTCTACAACGGATCACATTGGACCCTGCACCCTGGAAATAACAAATATACATTGACAAGAAAACAATTAGACCTACATATTGACAGGCAAACAGGAGCAGGTCATGAACATTAAGATGGCATCCCGCTGCAAAGGGGGAAATACAATCCCAATGTTATCAGACATCCAACCCACAACGCCTCAGAGGCTGAATAGATTAAAAGGTGGATACATTTCAAAAGTCTGTGGCGGCAGGACTATTCTGAAAATCAATAGCAATCTAATTAGTATGGCGTCAAATTGAGTAGGGCTGAGGGAGACAGGGAGAGAAAGAGGCCGGGGGGACAAGTGGTCAGACAGCGAGGGCGGTCGAAATAGCATCAGATAAAAAGAGGAAAGTGAGTGTATTGGGGAAAAGGCTTCATTTAATCACACATTGTGCATCTTATCAGCTAACATGATTATATTATACCGATGTGCTATCTTTGCAATAGTGTGCTTTAAACAAACATGACTATGCCTTGGTACTGAACAGTCATCAAATACAAATGCTTCGAATTAATTATTTGAGGACGCAGAGACGGGACATAAAGAGAGAATGTCCGATTTTGTTATACACATGACAAAAAGAAGACATACATATAGGTAAAGCAAGACCAGAAAGAGAGGCAAGAGATGGACAGACCTGCTTGCATGGAGCGTGCAGCAGCCTCACCGTATGGGCAGAGCCTCCTGTGGTGGCAATAGCAGCAGGATCAGAGCAGTTGAGTTTGCAGACGCTGTCAAAGCGGAAGCCGTCAGTACAGTGATAGGAGCCGTGGAAGATGGGGGGCGGGGCATAACAAGTCACTGGCTCGCATGCTCCCTCTAGCCAGCTGCCATCCTCTGTACACTGCCGCTTAAATGCACGCCTAGAAGTAAAAAAAAAAAGACGATTAACGTTCAGACTTGTGGGCTTTGTGTAACTTCAGTTTAGTTTATATAGAGGTTAATATGAATAGAAAGTCTTTAAATTGAACTGATTTCAAGACTTTGGAAAACAAACTGTCTGGCGAAGAACCAAATGAATAAACAACAAGCATTCTATGTCTTTACAAGACATAGAATGTCTTTACATGTCTTTACCTCTTAGGTTTGTTGCTGACATGGTAGCCTGGCTTGCACTTGTACTTGCAGAGCGTGCCCACTTTGAGGCCGGTCTCGTTGCAGCGCTTGGTCTGCAGAACAGCGTTGGGTACCGGAGGAGGGGCTGGGCAGCGGAGTTCACAGAGAGCCTCCGGGAAGGACCAGAGGCCGTCCTCTAAACAGGTAAGAGAGTTGTTTGTACCTGGGAAGAAAAAGAAGACAGGGTAGATGAACATTTTGTGTCGGTTAGTAAAAAATAATATATATATATATATATATATATATATATATATATATATATATATAAATGTGTTTATTGAGGAACTGAATAAGGACAATTAATATGTATAAACTAATAAAAAAATCCTGACTTTCAGTTATTTAAATATGTATGTTATGGGGTTTTGTATTGTAAATGATGTTATAAAGTGTTGCAATAGTGTTTAAAAAGTTGAAAAATCAAAGATCAATGATTAATCAGGATCCTTATGTGTATTACATTTGTAAAATTGAAAGGTAAACTCATTGACTTTCATCTAATCTCAGGAATCCTCAAGATGACAGCCTGAAAAGACGTATCTCTGCATACTTGTGCGCCTGCTCCTATATGTATCTCACCTACGAGCTGGGCAGGTTCTCGGCACTGAAAGGTGCTCTTCTTGCCGTAGGTGGTGCCCTCAGGGAAGTTGAAATGGGCCGGATGGACATGGTATTTGTCTGGCCGACCACAGTCCACAGGCTCACATGACACCTGTTTGTTCCACTTCCCATTCGCACAGGTTATAGTCACCGCAGTGTCCGACTAGCAATGAGACAAGACATCAAATCAGAGTGTCAGATAGCGACAGATACGGCATATGGAATACAGGCATATTCTGAAGTAGGTTTATATGCTTGAGTATGCTTGAGACAAGGATTCACTTTCGCATTGATATGACAGATTGATGTCCCACACACATCCCGTAAGTGGTTACCTCACAAAAAATGACAACAGCAATTCAGCACTCACTTCAACAAGTCTCCAATTGGTAACCTAACAAAGCTTGATCCGGCTTAGTTTACTGTATGTCAGTAAGCCTCACAGGCTACCCAGCAGCTCAAGTAACTGCTGATAGCACTTGTAAGGTCAAGTAATGCCACTCAGACAACTGATATCCAACAACTGCACAATCAGCCCTAACACAAAACAGATTGACTTTGGTGGAAGTGTGACAACACATAAAGAGGGACTCTTTCACAACTGGAATACCAGCCTATGTGGATTTATGCTCTTTATGCGTAGTTATAAATATTCAACAGAAATATATATATATATATATATATATATATATATATATATATATATATATATATATATATATATTTCCAGTGATTCTTCCTGTGCAAGATTCTCAAAATAGAAGTAGACTGCGTCACCTTTTCAAACGTACAAAGTGCATCCTGTGTGACTGGGTCCTTGAATGTTGTTGGAATGTGGGAGGAAACTCGAGAACCCAGTAGAAAATCCACACATGCGGAGAACATGAAAAATCTGCAAGGAACTAACTCAGGCCAGGAGTCAAACCTACTATGACAAACAAAGACCAACTTGAGTTACACCACGACATAGGGCCTGGGATAATAAATGAACGTCCCTCTCATTCCTATAATGGACCGAGCATTGAGAACAGCCCCTGATTGGAATAACATCCATTCAGGCTGCTGAAGGAGCTATGACCTAGGAGCTCTGACTGAGGCTTGCAAAGGCCACATGTCTTACATTAATAGAGAGAGTGTGTGTGTGTGTGTGTGTGTGTGTGTGTGTGTGTGTGTGTGTGTGTGTGTGTGTGTGTGTGTGTGTGTGTGTGTGTGTGTGTGTGTACTCAATGTGTATACACCCTATACACATATGAGTGGGTAACCCTTCCAGATCAAGAGTGATGAGAACATTGTGAATAGTATACAGCATTAAAGCTAGGCCTGGTAATCTTGAGAAACTCAGAAACTACAGCATGCTCGATTTTGAATTTTTTGCCAACTCTTTTCCAATGAAAGTGGCTAGCAGCACTCGCTCCAAACTTGGCTCCATTCGGGCCGAATTAAATGATTGGACGGGTTCTTTACAGTCTTTCAATAACCACAGATAACAACTTTTTTTTATTATTTTTTTGGCAAAGCATTTGACATATTGCTATAATAATAAATAACTCTTTTTTTAAGGAGATAGATAACCTGAGATTACCAAGTTGTTCCTGATTTTTTTCACCATAAACATGGCCTTGACTTAGGTGTATTTTCTAAAGAAATAGTTGATTCCTGTAAATGATTTGGCTTGTGTCATGATATGTGTAGAGATGAGACCAACATGGGGAGCCACTGATTCATCCAAATCGTAAATTGTTTTCATCCTCTTCCTTTAAAAAGCACCATGTAACGTAACAGGAATGCTTAAATTGATTGCAATGCCAAGAAATATCACAACAAAGCTGTGAGAGCTCAATCATTCTGACTTTTCGCTCTCAGAACAAAAAAGTTTTTACTATGAATTACACTCAACCCCTGTTTTGGTTGATCTTAATTACCCACATTTCTTAAAAGAGTGGCCAAACTTTAAGGCCACACAAGCTGGACTCCATTAGCATTTCATACCTATTACTTCATAACCTCTCTCTTCCCATGTATTTCTATCTCTAATCTTGATCCCATTATATGATACTGCATAACAGTATCAAGTTCTTTCAAAAATAAATAAGCTCCTTTCATATTTGGATATCCAACGAAGTAACATATGCATCGCATGTGAGTGCCTGCTGGAAAATAACTGGGTGTAGAGTGAGTCAACCGTGATGGGAGAAATGTGGAAGGATCCTTTTAGTGTTAATGTGCTGACTGTAAATATGTGTGCAAATGTTAGTTTTGTCCATCTTAAAACATGTGTAAAACAGTTTTTATGCACAAACGCACATGAATGGCCACACAGAAACACATTGACGTTTACATACATCTGCCATGAGTTGTTTTAATCATGCATGTCCAAGTGTATCAGTGTATAAAGGGTTGTATGCCTGTGTATGTGTACTGTGTGTGGGAATGTTCCTTTCTGTAAAACAATGTACAGCTGACTATTTCTCTTCAACCTTTGGCTACTCTGCCTAATTCAAACAGACAAATGAACCGACGTACAGACAGCCTCTTCCTTAGTCTTAGGGTTTTGCCTGAGTTTGGATGGCACACAAACACACATAAGTGCATAGAAAAAGTATAGTATTAACACAGTTGCACTTTGATAGGCAGGTTGACAGTAGTTATAACAATATGGCTTAGTAGTGGAAAGATATATGATATATTATCTTCTGGTCCTCATGGAAAAGCCCTTCAGAAATAATTTTGGAGTAACAGAAAAAAAAAGTGCTTAACTTAGAAGCAGAGAGGTTTTATTTGCCTGGAATACACACTTTCTGGTAGAAAACTCAACAGTTGCACAAATGATTGTGGATGAGAATGTGCTAAGATGAGTGTTACTGAGAATCCAACAGTACTCAGAAGCAGAAACACTAGAAACAATTCTCGGGGGTTAGTTTTTTAAATGCTAACCCTGTCAGACTAAACAGAGTTGATTCTAAACCAACGTTTGTTGCAAACCAATATGTGCAAGCTTTTGTTTTGAAAGTAAAAATGTATTAAGAAACGAAAGGCGTTAAAAATGTAAAATGTTTCCAGACACTTAAAGATTCAGAGTCCGACACTTTTCCTATTGTGAAAACGGCCGACGGTTACACGCTTGCTCTGAGCAATGAGAAGTGAAAGGGTGGGCTCAGAGAGCAACAGGGTGATAATGTTAAAGGGCCGCCTCACTCTAATTCACATAGATTTAGCCTAAAGGCTTACAAGGGTGAAGAGGGTAAAGCCCAGTGCAGGTGTTCCCTAACGTGGCACTATACGGACAGAAAAAAACTCCGAAAAGCAGAAAGGCAGGATGACCTTTCGTGATCACAAAAATACCCTGATTGATTTTAAAGTCACAGTGAAACAGAATTTAGCATCTTTAGCTTTCGTAATGTGACTACTATACAGTATATACATATTTCCTTGTGAAACAGAATATATGGGTGGCGGTTGGTTATGAGTGAGAATTATGATTTTGACAGTGAACAATTGACGTCGACACAGAGTATCATTTTACTGTGTCTTTAAAGGCCCTGATTTTTTTTTTTTTATTATAGTCATAACTAAATAAGCAACAATGAGATTTACAGTTATACAAAAACATGGTATTAATTACAATATGTATTCACTTGTCTACTTCCTGGCTGGGAGGCAAAGGGGATGTGAGCCCAGAATAAGGTCTCACATTTGATATAGGTTATAGTTTATTAATTCCCATGGTGATATTTGTCCTCTGCATTCGACACATCCTTACTAGCTGTAACGCAGCACCTCTGGATAAACTCCAGCTCTCAGGCCAGTGCCTTGATGAAGGTCCAAGGCAATATTATTTCTAATGCAGCACCTTTTATGCATAGCCTATACAGTAGAGTGAGTGGCAGACAACCTGGAGCACCCACAGAAAAGCCAGGCATGAGAACATCGTGTCTGGCTTTTCTGCATTTGGGCGCCCATAAAACATGCACTTGAAAGTCTTTCCTGAGCTGAGCTGGCTGACTGCCCACTCAAATGAATATGACTGAAATAATATGTTGATATGGCTCTTAATAGCCATTAAAGTTATATTGGATATAATGGGTCAAATTATACTAAGAGTTATTTCTAAATGTGTGTAGCATTTTTGGCAAAACTTTGATAGGATCTAAAGAGGGTGTTTTGGTTATTAAAAGAAAGTGGGTGGGAAATCATATAGCGTGCAGGTAATAGTGTTTTGATGGGATTGTTCTATGGTGGACAGCTGTGAAGCCAATGGAGCATGTTGAAGGAAAAGTGTGAAATAAAACTTTATGCGCCGGCCTTAACCATTTCAAACTGTGAGAAAGGTAGGCAAAATAGACAGCAATAAAACACACACATACAAATCAAGAAAGCAGGGACACAGATTTGTTCTAAAGATAGCACTATCTAAGAAGGTGGTGTTCCCAGAACCACTTTGATATCACTGAAACAAGAATGTAACTGGCTAATGAAGGGAGTCAAAACTGTGCTTCCTGCTGCATGTTTCAACCTGGGTGTCTATGTGTCTTTTTAAGTACTTTTGTGACGTTGCTTTTGTATTTAATTTTGTTACTTTTTTTTTTATCTTTACATGCAATTGTATACTATCCCATGTGACGGGGAGATGAGAGCAGATGCACCCTGAGAATCCGGCCTGATCGATTTACTACTGGCCCTATGATCAATTTATATGACTGTCTGAGATAAAGCACATTCCCTTTATTAGATTTGATCTCAACTGGATGTGCCCAGTTTTCTTTCAAGTCTCTGTTTGTCTATATCTATCTGCAATCGAACAGTTTAGTCAGTCACAGCTGTGCGGCTGACGTGGACAAAGAAGAAACTGCTGTTCCCCACTGGATCTAGCTACAAGTAAAACCGACTTCAAAATGTTGCATTCTACTGCACTCTCAAAACAGAGGAGAAGTCAAAAATTATGGTTTGCAGTGATTGAACAATAGAATCTTCAGTTTACAGTACACGGTGCCCAGTGAGACCATTCCTTCGTTCCAACTTACAAAGGCTTTCGGAGGGAGAATTCTGCTGCCCCTGGAGGGACACACAACTGGTAAATACTTTTCAAGAGCATTGTTTCACTCTTTAAAGGGAAGAAATGGACTTAAAATGTACCAACGAGCTATAGAAAATACTCCTACTATGGCAGTAGTCATACTATGGCAGTATGTCATTCCGTCTGCATGTCTGCATGTTTTGTTTTGTTACTATTCGCATGTCAACAGAATTTTAGCATTTTTTTGCAGAGCATCATTTATTAAAATCAAACACAAAAGGCTAATTTGATATTGAACCAATCCAGATGTCTTTCAATGGAATGAATAGATGTGAAAAGTTATTTGTAGAGAACAACCTTTAAATACCTTTGAACTGTCAGTTATCATTTGTGGCAAACCATATGAGTCCAAAAACTTGGTTTTCTATTCTCTCCTGTCTCCCTTTCACCCAGCTGTATTTTCCTGCCTTTCCCTCTCTGAAAAGCATAATTTATAACTAAATTAATTGACATTGATGAATAGCAACAATTGCTCACTGTCAATCAAAATCTAATGCAATTAGAAGTTTGTGAAGACTCAAGGGAGAACTCCTATCATCGTGCTTTTTACATACACACTTGTACTTCATTCTGTGTGCAGATAAAGTATGAATTATGTGTGAGTAAGGCCATTTAGTAAAAGATGGAGGAACAGCTGAACAGCTTTGTGGTTCTAGAAACTCTCCAATTAGGATGAGTTACAGATCATGGCCACAGTAATGTGAAGGATGAGAGAACAAACTAATTGCTAAGGTCAGAATCCTAAAATGTCACACTTTTACGCATAGCTCCCAGTAAATTACTGGGATAACCTTTCAGGCACTGCTGGTGATTGGGAATATTTCCATCTTGCGCCTTTCCACACATGCCAATAGCAATGCCAGCAGAGATGGGGCAAGGGGGGAAACGGCCAGCAGATGGCAGTAATGCTTGGCAACCACCATAAAACCCAAGAGAAGAAGAAGACGGGGCGAGGCTATGGTCACGTGTACGCCGCAGAAGGTGGAACATGGCAGGTGAGCTGTTTTTGAACAGTGCCAATGTTCTTGTAATGTATTTGATATTCACCAAATTTGGGAGACAAGTAATGTTTTTTCGTGAACTACTTGAATCAGAAACAGCCACGGATTCAATTACTGGAGTCTTGTGATGGTTCGCTCGCTCCACGTGAAAATGTATTTCTGTCAAATGGCTTTACGTGCTCGACCCTGTATTAATCCTGCTTCTATTTACAACACAGTTCAGGAAATGTTCCTGAACAGTTCAGGGATCGACTTCATGTGGGAAAGGGTTTTATGCCTTACATAACACCCACACATACAGTTATATACTAAAAAATACATAACAATATATAGATATCTTGTTCTCTGAACCCCGGATCTCTCTGAGGGAGCATTAAATTCTTGCAGACTTCTTTACAGAGCCGTGGAGATAAATAAAGTGTTTATATGGCCTTTACAGCAGCTTGGCCCAAAACCAAAAGGTTTACAATATGGTGTCAACTACCCTGTTTGTTTGTTTGTTTATTTGAGGTGTGCACACATCTTTGTGTATGTCCTGTCAATGCAGAAGCTTGTCTGTACTTACTGTACGTGTGTTGGTATCGACATGGAAGCATTAAATGTGTGCTGCTGTGAAAATGTGGTAGCAATTTCTCTGCCCTTTAAAAGAGATTTCAATGTGTGCAAAATGAGCAGGGATGGAGCGAGCGAGGGAGGGAGAGGGAGCAGACACTATGCAATGATGTCATCGTCCCGGTGGAGTAGCGATACAAAGTGACTGTTTGAGGTGATGGTGCAGCATGCTCAGCAAGAGACTAAACACTATTATGCTTGTGCTTGTAAGGAATATGCTTTGTGTGTGTGTGCTTGTGCATGTGCGTGTGCATGTGTGCGTGTGTGTGTGTAGCAGGCCAACAAGAGGAGAGGGCTGAGGCGTCTCCACTCCTCGGTGCAGCACTCATCTACCTGGATATTCATGATGTCATCCTCCCGAGAGGCTTGCCGTGCCAAGCCTAGTTTTTTTTTTTGCAGGTGACAAAATAAATGCAGATAGAAATGAAAGCAGAAAGAAAGCGTGTTTGCACTTCTTTCATAGTTGTGTACTTTAGTTTGCCTCAATGCATGTTCATGTGTGCATTGACAAATGCAAGTTTGCACGCATGTTCCCATATGCTGTAGATATGCTTTTGCACTTAAGCGTTTGCATGTGTACGGTTATGCATTCAATATGCTTTGTGCACTGAGCTCTCTGATGGCCTGTGTGTGTATAAACATGTGTGTAGCAGAGTGTTTACCTGACTCTTGATGATGTCATCATCCTGGTGGATTTGCAGGACGTATCCAGAGTTGCAGTAGATGGTGCAGCGGTCTCCATTGTAGAAGTGGCGGCCAGCGCTACTGCACTTGAGCTCTGCATTGCGGATTAATGGTTCCTGGCAGTCAATGGCTTCGCACGAATAATGTACACAACTACAAGTGAGAGTGTGGGTGTGTGTGTAGGAGGGAGGGAAGGTTGTGGAATAAGAGGGGGAGAGAGAGAGAAAGAATGAAAAAAACACATTTAAAGTTACAACCAACATGACATTCTGTGTATAATATAACACTGCAGACACGCAAACATGGAAGCAGTCACACATTTGCTCACAAAAATAAAAGCCATGCATTGAGTCAACCACATCCATCCATCAGTGACTGCTTAACATATCAAATCAATAAACCACATTAAGAAAAGATTGCCATATTTGCTATGTGCCTGAAGGGATGTCTGTATGCACACACACACACACACACACACACACACACACACACACACACACACACACACACACACACACACACACACACACACGTGAGAGTGTAATTTGTGAATTAAGAGCGACAGGATAATATTATGTGCGGGCTACAATGGCAGAGTTTGGCCACAGATTTATGTTGGTAGTCTGATGGAGAAGGCATTTAATGCTCTTGGAAGGCTCGGCTGCCCGAGGCACCTTTTTTCAACAGTCCGCATTCTACAGTATAGGGTTCCCTTATGAAGCCAACAGCAAAAGAGTGAAAGAGAGAGAGAGAGAGAGAAAGAGGGGAAGGTATGGGGGCACAGAGAGCGGATGAAAGAAACATTGTTAAACTCTGTCCGGCAAGAATGGAATCTCATGCTCCTTTCATCCATTTGTTTTCCTGCAGACAGAACCTTTACATTTTCTATACTTTTACTCTACGTGTATTAATAAAATACATACCTTCTATGCAGCTATAGTATGCCCTTTATTTTCCTAACTCACTGTCACTCCCACTATAACACTGAGCAGGAAAAAAAAGTAACATCAAATGAGCTCTTAGTAATATTCTAAGCCTATAATTAAAATGCTTATGTTGACAAATTTGAGGCTGAGCAGGTGAAGACCGTCTATAAAGCAAGAGAGCAGCAGTCCCTAAAGTCTGGCTTTTTGAGGACAAACTAGGGAAGCCGAGAAGCCTCCTCTGTGGCCACTTTGGCTTGGAACAAAATCACGTTGTGGTTTTCTGCTAGTCACTATGGAATTTCTGACATAAATTACAATTAACAACCTGTAAAACTATCCTCTTCCCCTGCAAATGAGAAGTACAGTATACAGAAGAATGGAATAGTATGTATGAAAAAAAGATGAAAACTCAAAGAGAAAAAACTGAATTCCAACAATTCTCAAAGTAGTAAGAGGTGATACACAAAAAAGAAAAATGTGCGAAAAAAACTGCAAAAAAAAGGAAAAACATACATGTGCATGCGTTTTTAGACGAGCATGGAACATTATACTGAGTCATCTTAATAGCTCCTGTTGTTAACAACTCAGGGAAAAGGGGATGTGGTGTTTTGTGGAGGCATAAGTATTACGGGAAATGTGCTGCTCAGCCCAGGAGAATGAGAGAGTGAAAGCGGGAGCAGGAGGCACAAAAAGGGGAGAATTCAGGAGAAGGAGATGGCAAATAGTTCGATGGAAAGGAACATGATGCAAAAGTAAAGGATGAGAAGACAGCATGGGATAACATGGGATGACGGGGAGGAGGAGGGGAGATGTGGAAACGCAGGGAGGGAGACTAAGAATAAGGAGGAAGTGAAGACGAAATTACGGTACACTTGGGAAGAAACATGGAAAGTGGGTATAGACGGCATAATGCAGATGATGAATTGGAGTTGATTGAAGAGAAGAAACAGATCAATGACATGAAAAGACAAAGAGGCTGAGCCAGCATTTTTCACTGATGTTGTAAGAACAGACCTGTATGGACTGATCATAATACTATATCATAATATTCAGCTTTTAGCGCGTTCAAGTTAAAACGTCTGAAGATAAGTTTGCATGTCTGGTTGACTTGTCATAATAGAAAGAAAAAAATGTTCAAGAGCCTCTGGAAATTAGATGAAGAGGGGAGAATATGAAAGAAAGAAAGAAAGAAAGAAAGAAAGAAAGAAAGAAAGAAAGTCACAGAGAACTCCATAAACTGTGTGTGTGTGTGTGTGTGTGTGTGTGTGTGTGTGTGTGTGTGTGTGTGTGTGTGTGTGTGTGTGTGTGTGTGTGTGTGTGTGTGTGTGTGTGTGTGTGTGTGGTAACAAACAATTTCCTGGCTGGTGTAGATACACAGCAGTTTTAATCTATTTAGGTGCTGGATGTCTCACTGGCACACAACAAAAGCCACAAACAGCTCTATCTCTCTGCACAGACCCCCAACCATCCATTCTTTGTGCATTGTGGTGTTTATTAGTGCATTTCTTGTTGAAAGGAGTGTGGGAGCATCATAAGTATGAATTGTCTCATGCATGACAGTGGTGCGGAAATTGCCAAATTGTGTCTCCTTGTGCTTGTGTGGTCTGATTTAACTATGTTTGTGAGGAGTGACCAGACAGCATATGGTTAGTAGTTCAAATTATTATGTTTACGTCTTTCAGTAGTAGTTACATTTAAAGTTACTGGAGTCTCAAACACTTTGAATTTATAGCTAAATAGGTGTTAATTGTTATTTCTTGGTCTTGCCAGGTCTAAAAATGTCATTGACATTTATAAGGGCTATTTACATACATTTTATCTTTATTTCCTGGTTCAGATGCTGGGTTTTTAGCTGTTCCAAATTGTTTCGTGACACAAAGAAATATGTGGAAATATCCAAATATGGAAAACTGATCTACCCTGGGCAGCACTTTTGATGCCTGATTAACAGGTCATTTATTTAAATAGCTAGTTATAGTTGTGAAAATGAAGACTTCAACGCTGTGCTGAACCATGCAAACATTATTACACTTTGGCCGAACTCAATACAAAACAACAAACTGAGGCGCTCCACACTATTAACTACATTTCCATTTTGAAACATATATCTTTTGCTACGTTTACATTGAGCGTCCACACTACTCCGAAGTTTTGGAGCATCGAAAACGAAGGAGTTTAGAAACGCTACTGAAAGCCGGGTGGTAAACAAGATCTACAGCAGTGCGGCGGCTCTATTGTTGGAAATTTGTGGAGCTCAGCAACAGGTCCAAATTATTTACAAATTGCCAGTGATATTATATCTGTTACCTCTAACATTTTACTGTTATAGCTGCAGCTTTGGGCAGACCTCTAACATTAAACAGTGTGTCATTAATTAAAACAGGCCTTTCCCTGTTTCTGGTTCAAATGTGTACACACAAACACAGCTCTTTGCATCTCTTGTTTCTGTGTGTGATTGGTTTCCATTAACTTGCACTTTGTGTGTAATCTGTCCCTTTTCCAGTCGGTACAGAAGATATTTTATGGTTGACGTTTTACCGGTGCTTGGTGCCACCTGGAAGTAGCTTGACATCATCTTTTTTTTCTTTATCCATGTTTATCCGACTATAAAGCCCTTCAAGATAGATTTGCAATTTTGCGCTGTAAAAATAAACTGATTTCATAGTGAAATATAGACCTTATTTTGCCTTTCATGGAGTTGTTATATTCAATTGATTTGATGCCTTCAACACATTCCATAAGAAGAGTCAGAATAATATCTAATCTATATAGAGATTTGGAACAGACTTTTTTTTTAAACTATAAATCAAGGCTCCTGTACCTTTTACGGCGAAAGATTGTGCAAATGCTCGTCTACACATGTGCACATAATCTTATGATTTCATATGCATGTCTTTGGCTCTGTGTGTGTAACATATGTAGGCCTCATGTTCACCGGTTTTCCATTTCCCTTTTTCATGTCCTCACCTCTGGCCTGTGGGGTTGTAGATCTCATTGCTCTGGCAACCACTTATCGTGATGGGGTCGAAGGACTGGAAGGAGCGCAGGCCAACTCCGGAGATGGCCACCAGGCGGGAGGCGAACATGACCAGGATAGCCTTGGTGTGGTAGAAGGCCACCGACAGGTCATGGCTTACTGGGATCACCAAAGGGTTGGTGCGGCAGCTGAGACGCCAATCACCTGTGGAGAGGATATCGGGGATCGAGAAGAGACAAAGTGTGTTGAAAGTGAGGCGGGGGAAGTAGGGGATAGAAGCAGTGAATCAGAGGGATAGGTGTGTCAATGTAAAGTAAATTAGAGAGGAAAAGGCTGGAAGAAGAAGCTAAAATGCTGGTGTTCAAAGAGTGATATAATGTTCTAATGAAGACATGTGCATAAGATGAAAAGATGGATTAGAGTGATGAGTTAATGAACTTAACCCTAGAACACGATTTTTACCCGTGCGATTGTGGTTACGCAATTTCCATTGTGTTGCTTTTGTCTGAGTTGCGTGGGTCCTTGTGTAGCTTCATGCTGCTAACTGACGTCATCGAAGGTGGGCGTGTCTCCCTGCTCCAATCCTTTTTTTTTTTCAACAGGCACGTGTTCAGGTGATTTTCACCCGGCGTTATTGATAGAGGTTAAACATATTTCGGGGGGACATTACCATTGAAGGGAGACTTCAAGCCTCAGGTCCCAGGAACGGGTGGACCAAAGAACAAGTTCATAGCTCCATTATTTATATTTTTAATCATGTTTCATTGTTGATTCCCTAATTTTTCACCTGATTTTTAGCCTTTTTTTTAGGGCCCCCCCATGATATCGTTTTTTCGTTTTATGAGAAGTTCTATATGGTAAAAAATTAAAGTTTTGCCTTGTATTGTTGTATTTTAATATATTTTGATGAAAAGTATTTTTTATACCCGACGTAAGTGATGGTGTTACTATTTGTAACATTAGTGTTCTAGGGTTAATGGGACTTCGCTCTATGTGATGTATAACTATAACAAGCTGTAGTTCGTTGCAGTAGGTAAAACTCCTTTGAGCTCAGCAGTCATATTGAGCAATGTGACACTGGACGTGAGTTGCAATTTAAAAGTACAGAAGACAGTTCTCACCTAGACTATGGATGCCCTCCTTGGTGTCCACCAGCTGAACAGTGATGTTACACTGTGTCTGGTCAAGGTAACCAGTCCCATCAGCAGCCAGATGTATGATCACTGCGGCTGCCACCATGGGATGAGAAAAGTGGGCCTGAATGAAGAAAAACAAAAAATATAAATGTAGGTATACATTTTAGATAACTACTGTATCCGCTCTCTTAGTACCATATGTAGTTGAGTTATTCATTTTTTGTCTTTTCCTATATTTAATCATGCTTCATGCATCTCATCACCTTCTAACGTGGCATCAATATCAGGTGACGTTAAGTATAGTATCCACATGAGGTAGCTCATGAGTGTATTCTCTTCCAATGACAGAACCTTGCACCAAAATGCATCCTTCTTTTCAGAAAGGTCTTACCTTGAGCCAATAGTTAGGATATCCCCAGGTTGACTTATGAGCCTCACGACAGGGAAACCATGCATACTGGGACACTCCATCTGATAGATCAAACACCTTGGACTGACATGTCTAGGGAAACATAAGAGAAACAAAGAAGGATAGTCATTTTGTTTGCATCATTCTAACTTGTTTTCATTTTGTAGGTTCAAAGATTTTGTCATATAAGAAATAAATGTAAGAACATATTTTTTTAGTTTTGTCTCATCACAATAAGCCACAACTCAAAGTTAAAGAACATGTAAAGAGTAGTAGGCTCTGGAGATAACATGCTAAAACTAAATGAAAAAAAACATTGACCAGGTAGCTTACTAACTTTTATTTTACACACAATTGCTGTGACCCCTGTTTTTCCACTCTGTCAGCTGTTTGTTTGGGCTGACCTAGAGCTGACGTGCATTCTGTGAAGTACTGTTTGTTTGTGTCTTGTCAACAAACCAGACAACCTGTCATGTGCCCCCATATCCCTCACTTCCTCTTGTCTTTCTTACCTTGTACTAGTCTCTGTTTTTCTTTTGTGCACTCACCTTGTACTGGCTTTTTAAACCCTGTCATGCCACACCTGCCCACTAGAAGCCCTCAGAGTTATGTCATGATTCCATGCAGCACCTGAATTAGTCACGCGTGTAGTGAATCTAATTAGAATCTAATCCCTTTTTAGGTTCTGATTTTGATTGATCATTTTGATATTTTTCAAAACCCTTTTTCATTGTGGATATAAGGATTAGCAAATACAAATATGAAATAGTGTACCATGAAAGCAGCGCTGTGTAATGGTAAACAAATAAAAATAGATAAAAAGATGTAATGACAGTTTTGTTAGAAGTAACAGTGTTACTGGAATTTGAATCTGACAAAATTGTGATATTGATTAATACTTATTCAATATAATGTATTCTGTCTTAATATATAATAAATGGCAATCAAACTATGGCTTGCATAATATGTATTCCCAGAGGCTGTTCAATATGGTAATAGTGTCAGTCGCTCATAGTTTGTAGTGTCAGATTTGTGAGTTATGATGTTGACACTGAAAAGTCAAGTAAAAATACCACAGGTATAACCTGACCGTCAATAGAAACTGTTCGGAAAAGTCAGGCACTTTAAACAAAATATATGTGGCAGGTGATTGGATGAACCATCTGTCAATCAAACTCTTTCAGAAGCAAGTCTAAGGGAAAACAAAAGCATCCTTCCGATTGAGAAAAGCCTTTAGTGGCGTTCTTTGCTTCAATGAAGAAATACCCTCCCGCCTCTGCGGGAGCCTCCATTGTTGTTCTGAACAAACAGTCTCTTTGTGTCATCTCACCTAAACCAAGCCCATAGCTGACAGTAGCTCCTCACTGGATGCTCTGGCTTACCGAACATAAACGCATTACCTCGGGCCTGAAAGGATTGATATTTGTGATTCTCACGTGATCTCGCGATATTGCGAGAATCCAGCTGCCGCGCAAGGTGAGTTCAGTTTTGGTGACGGCTGCTCAACCTCTCACTTCACCCCTTGTTACTGTGGCATTCTGGACATACAGAAGAAAACAGGATCCCCTCTAGGATTTGTGTCCCACGCATTGTCACCTCATTGGCGACGTAAGGATGGGGTTCGACGAAGTAGGGTGAGAAACATGTGGAATGTGGGGAATACAGGGTGATGTGATTCATCATTGTGATTGAAAGGAAGGAAAAGCATCAGAAAGACAGAAAAGGGTACATAGACACATCGGTAAAAGACTATTGTGCAATAAATAACACAGGCAAAGTGGAGCGAGGGCACATACCCAAGGACGGTGAGTTTCCCCTCGCTGCCCTGAGCAGGTGAAATGAGACACCAGTAACATGAGAGTTTTGCTAGAGAGGCTAGATCCTGTCACTGTGGAAAACTGGCCAGACCAGCTATCTGTCTATATATCTGTCCCCTGAATCTGATGACATTACCTTTCTGCTCAGAGATGAAGTGGCATAAATGAGGAATGCAGGTGACAAACACCTGAGATCAGTCGTTATGAGACTTTGACCCAGCTCGAGTGCAGCTGTGTTGATCTCCATTTTGCATTCATCAGAAAACAAAGTATTTTGCTCAATGTAAATGAAATAAACCATTATGATCGGTTGCTAGTCATGGCATCGACTGTAGGCTGCTAATAATTTGGAGTCAAGAGGAGCTGGTTTCCATTGCAACCATTTTTCGGACAGGGAAGGTGGAAATACCCTTTCCACTTGTTCACGTAAACACAGGTGGCACTAGCTACACCTTCCTACACACCCCTCCTCCTTTCTCCATCATCTCCTGGTGTGTTTTTCTCACAACCAACTGACAGACAAACACTGCTTGGCTTCCCAAAGCCCCTGCACTCGAGCAAACACCTCTGTAAAGTATCACACCAGTAGGAGGCAATTCACAAGTCTCCCATGACTCATTACACTTCCCCAACCCCCTCCCCAGCGATGGCAGGAGTCAAAGCACTCTAAATAGAATTGTCATTGATTTTAATTAGGCACTAAAATAGGGGGTGTGGGTAGTGATGGTAATACTGTTTTACACCCATCCAACAGTCAACCAAGCAAGACTTTAGTTTCACACATTCTGATGTTATCCATTCATCCATCCATCCATTCATACCCACTTTTCCTTTTCAGGGTAAACAAAGGTCCTGGGCCAGCACCCATTGGGCGATAGGTTGGGTGTCTCCTGGATGTCAGTCTATCACAGGGCTGACACATAGAGACAGGCAATTTACACTATCTCACTCACTTTTACACCTAGGGGCAAATTAGAGTCACCAATTAACCTAAACCTTGGACTGGAGCGGGAAATTGGAGCACCCGGTGGAATCCCACTCTAGCACAGGAAGAACATGCTAATTACAGAGGCAGCAGTCAGCCAGATCTGGAGTCAGGCTTTCACGATTTATTTTCTGTGGCTGTGTGTGATCTTATTTGTCAACATTAATCTACAGATTTCAGTGGAATTGTTAAATCCAGCTAACCTTTTGTTATCAAGATGCTCCCTCTCCTACATGCACCAGTGTCAATTCAACCTAATTCCCCTTCCTTCGCGTTCAAATAAACACACGTTTCAAGGCTTTTTTCCTCGCTATTGTTGTTGAGATATTCCAGTAAAGACATGCATTACAATGACTTATGGTAAGTAAACAAAATAATGTGTGTTTAATAAGCAATCTAGTAAATGCTTTCATAAGCATAAAATAATAACAAGAACCAAACTAATTACAAATCTGACAAACCACACTACTTTGCAGATGAGTCTGAGATTACCGGATTTCATAGCTTTAACTTGCAGAACATCATTACACGTTATATTCTATGGGTAAAATATTTGCAAACAAAGTTTCAGCAATATTTTTTTTTTATATATTTAGTAAAATGTGTAAAAATCATTTTAGATCCAGTCAGTTCTTTTGGAAGTGGCAAGCTCTCTCCTAGTTGAAAACAGAATCCAGACTGCTGGAGATCATGGATACAAATTCATATATCTTATTTCTACTATAATCAGGTGTTAATCAAGGACCGGGATAAATGCATTCCCAGCAGCAAGTCCCCAAGGATGACAAAAGGCCTGTGCATTGAGTAATGAAGTGAGGAGAGAGGAATGGAGCCCAGCATATTTTAAGCACTCACTTTGTCACAGGTTGAAAAACAAAACCTGATAATTTTACACGTATTGTGTAAGGTCATCGCATATGGCAATAATTATCAATTCACAAAGGCTGCTTCAACCAACTTAGCAACTAAGGATACATACAGCATATGAGAGTGACATAAACCTCTGCACAAAACATCCCAGTATTATTATTGCATAAACTTGTTCTCTGTATGTCTTTAGCTTGCCTTTTGTTCAGCCCACTTTTTTAAGCTGTCTCCACGATTACAAATGTAACTTTTACGGCAGGTATATCAGCTGAATCCAATAAGAACAAATACAAAACAGATGCAATTTTCTCTGTCGCGGACATATTACAAGACTTGATCAATCACCTCGTTCCTAATATTAAATCACAAAAGAATTGTTGGAAGACAAAGTAATTGACATCAAAGACGTTATTTATTGTACCTTTGTAAGACGTGGTATTCATAGCACAGACAGATTTACTGCATGACAAGAAAGATTACACAGGTTTGCATTTGCATGTGTCTAGATGTATGAAATAAGGTCAATATAATCATGATAATATACCTTGTCTGCGTGTTTCCAGAGGATTTCAAAAGCATTGAATTACTTTTTGGCATGGCCAACAGAAAAACAATGCAGACGTCATGAACAACAAAGGTGCATTTTAAATTGCCAACTATTTAGACTTTGGGCCATGACCTAGCCAGTATGGCGCTCACGTGCACTGATATGCACGAATGGGCATTAACAGGCACGCGTTAATAAAGTGCAGAGAAGCTCGGATAACAACACGCAAAGAGGGAGAGTGACTTCACTCTGCTCATAGATATTACTCCACTACATCTGTACACATAAATGGTTGTTTGCTGCTATATTAACGCTCTGAATATCATATAGATAACCTTTGTATGTATTGTACAGAAAAGAGAAACACATCTTTAATCTGTTATGCCTATAAAATATACCACCTGACAGCTGACCCACAAATGGATTGCTTGATTATCACTAAAATAGCACAGCAGGGACTGTTTAAAAATGACAAGTCAAAACAAGTCTCTTAGTTGGAAAAAGTAATAGAAAGGTATGGCAAATATGTTGTAAAAATGGATAAATGACACGCAAAGCCAATGTTGTAATGCTTACAATGTGTGATACTTGTTTTTAAGAGATTTGCCTCTCGTTGTCGTTTCTCTTGTGCAAGGAGGCAAATGGAAGGCTTATTTAGTAAAATAACTAAACTAAAATGATTAGACTACTTCTTATGGCCTCTACCACCCCCGCTTATTGTAAACACATGTCTCCCTTCTTCTGATTCATAACAAGGATGTAACACTCTCAGGACTACGTCAAATGTTGAGATCTTTTTGGAACAAAACAACTTCTTGACATGAGTTCAACTTCTTAACTTAAAAACACACACACACACACACACACACACACACACACACACACACACACACACACACACACACACACACACACACACACACACACACACGATCACACACAGAATCACACATTTTCTTAATTTGTACCAGCTGGCCAGTCAGACTGGCAGAAAACAGCCAATCCCTGGTCCGTAGACACAAACTGGTGTTTGTAAATCACCACTTCAGATAAAAGGAGAGCCATGAGCCAAGGGGAAACCGGATAAAGTTGAGGAGAAAGCGAGCGCAAACGTCAGCCTCATTAGCCTGAAAATATGTCTGTACTGTAAAAACATTTATGAAGCGCATAAAGCAAAACATAAACTTTTAAAAGGGGAGAATTGGAAAGTGGCGCTTTAAATGAAGACAGAGTAATGACAATAATAATGCCTCTAATAGCATAACGTACCACGGCCTTTCCCATTGTGATGGAGATCTAGCACCAGGGTCAAGTTAGATCATCTCTACTGGGTACATGCTCATGTACAAACGTATACACAGACTGAAGTACAAACGTACACACATGCTCCATCCTCCTTGACTCCAAAACTGATCTGGAAGCTGATTGTCAAAATGTCCTATCTTTGATTGAAATCAATAAACCTCACAGACACATACACAAACATGGGTCACATGTTTACGGAAGACTATTGAGGCCCTCAAACATTTAAGAGGCCCTACAAAGATCCTCTCTGTATCCTCCAAACATTAGAGGAGCACAGGAGCTTGAAAATAATCTTAGCTCAACTGAGGACGCTGTACGCTGGTCTCTTTACTCAACACAGAGAACAGAGAGATCATGTTTCACACCGCCATGTCCTCTTATAATAAAGCCATGCCACACCTAATAGGGTCAATAATTGACTGTTTGCTGTCATACATTAACTAGCAAATATTTCTTTTTCAATGTTTTGATAAATCACTTATATATAAGTGATTTATATAAATACATGAACTCAGTCAGCAGCATGGTGATGCATCAGCTTCTCAAAAAATCTGTCTTGTTTTCATCTGTAGGTTTTGGAATCCTGCATAAAGTGGAAATTATGTACATATAAGAATTTGGTAATGTATTGTTGAGTTGTTAAGTGGTAATCATGAGAGGCATCGAAGCACAGACAGGCACGAGGACACAATATGACAACATAATGTCTCACATACTATGTGCCATGTATGTTTTTATGAAGTATGCAAAAAAAATCGCTGGCAGATATTATCAGTGTAAGAGCGTTTCTGTTATTATGACTGTTACACTTTATCTTTGTCAACCACCTTTCCATTGCCTCAAGTTCCCAGTTCCCAAAATTAGTCTTAAGTCTCAAGGTTCTTTTTTTGCCATCCTTCAGTCACTCACTTTAACAGTTAACATAATTTGTTCATTAATTTTGCGTGATCCATCGAATCGCTTTATTTGACTTGAGTGTGAGTGTTACACCAAAAGCTGATGATACCTGCTGAGAGTTTATTGTTTTGATCCTGTCTGTGAGGTCTGTACGTTTTATTTATTTTTTTCTGGAGATATGGACATTTTGGACCCATGCAAATAAAAAATTCCTAAATAATATTCATCCCATCATGGCACCTCCTAAACATGTTTATTCCCAACAAAGGGTATTTATTTTTCCTCTTTTCTGTTCCTCCATGTCTCTTCGTGAAACGCACACACTGTATATGAATTTGAAGCCTGAGCATGGAAAGCAGTAGTGAGCATCTGTGAGGCATTTGTGGAGAAAAAGGGCAACAGAGAGAAACTAGTATGAGTTTCCAAGCACCATCCCATGGTTTACTGGAATGCTGGTGAGAGCCTGGTGTGTGAGGTAATGTCCTGTCACCCAGCCCCACCCATACCCACTGAAGCTCACCATCTCATTGGCCCAGGGCTAATGATGGGCCACTTCCACAGCCTACTGAGAATGGGGCTGTAAAGGTTTGTGAGTGGGTGCAATTAAGCAGTTTACCTATCCCACTGTCATCAAGGCAGACATGAGTAGTGACTGGGTGGTAGGGACCACGGACCACAAACTAATGTATAGGGGTTGGTGAGCGTTCAATGCCAGCAAGTTGAAAACAGATGGATCTGCGGAGAACATAAATGTCCCTCAGTCAGTGGCCCCCTATGCTCCATAAAACAGGGCCAAAAACCCCTGCATATTAACAGCATGAAAATGTTATGCAGGGTCATCAGTGCCATGAAACAAATACACCTCACAATGAGGTTTCCACATGGCGGAACCACAATAATAATTGAAACGGGAAAAGTAAAAGGGAAAAAGGAACGCCATCCCAGAGGTTTCTTTTTAATGTTACAACACGCTTATGTCACTGGCACTGTGCCTGACGAGGGCTGTGTGGTTTGGGGGAATGTTGGTGGGAGAAACAGTGCCAGAGGAGCTGGCCTTCCTGTGCTGCTGAAAGCAACAGCTCGGCTACTGTACGAGCTTTTATTTTGTGGGCCTGTACGTGTGTGTTTCAGCTTGTGCGACAGTATGTGCACGTTGTGCCTGTGTGTTTGCATTTAGATGCAGAGGAAAAGGAAGATGTGTAATTGTGTATGTTTACTCAGCAGTATACCCTATACAGTATGCATGTATCCCCCACTGAAGTGCACACTGCCTGCTTTTTGGGACCTGGGACAAATCTGGGCCAGCTATTGTTTCCTTGTTATTACCGATCAGAATAATATAATAAAACAGTCTCTCTTTTCCCTCTGAATAATTACTCAACTTAATATGACTGTGGCTATTTCAGTCAGACATCATGCACATATGTTTGTTTTACATCTGAAGATGGGTGAACTTCATATATAGGAAATGTCTTGCAGCGTGAGAGGACTAAAATGTTATCCCTTCTGTTGCTTATGTATAATTAAGGGGAGTGTTCTCCAGGGGTGCCCAGAGGTTGCGTCAGAGATTGCCTGGGCAGCAGCCCTCTCTGGAGAAATCACCTGGCTTCTTGTTTGATCTTAAAGTTTAAATGCACATGCACACTCCCCACTTACACAAACTCATCTACACACATGTACATGAAGGCAAGCACATGGCGTGCACACACACACACACACACACACACACACACACACACACACACACACACACACACACACACACACACACACACACACACACACACACACACAGGTTAGTTGCTAGGGCCAGTTCTCCAATCCAATCCCCCTAGAGCAAGTGAAGCTTGCTCACAATATTCCATGGTGTGGTAGTGGGGGAACATTATTCTGCTCCACAAAGACAACAGTAGTACATTTCAGTCCCCTATGGACCTGCCCTATAATCCTGCATAGAGTTGGCAGAGTGTGTGTTTGCCTGTGTGTCTCTATCTGACTGCATACCTGTATGTGAGCTTGATCAGGAAGGAAAGGGGCATATTTTAGCTGAAGCTACCTTACTGTCTTCATATTAAACGTCTTCAATATTTTGATTTGGCCTGACATGGGAAAAGGGACCAGAAAAGTCAACAACAAAAAAGAAAACAACAACTATTAAACACTTACATTGGCTGTTAGGTCTTTTTGGGATAATTTTCGGGGATTCATATTTATTATTTATTTACGTCATACATATGGTGTTTGACCTCAAGTCAATGACAGAATGTCTTGATAAGTCCTATTGCCGATGTGATGGGCGAGACGATCAAAGAAGAAATAAGGAAAGCATCCTTTGGAGCTGTAATTAATGCTGGAGGATCAGATGTCGGCAATACTGCACAGTTGTCGCCTGTTCGTCGTTTTGTAACAGACAATGGCGTAAAAGAGAGATTCAGCAAATTTGAAGATGTGACAGGAAACAAACGGGCAGAGGACATAGCAGCCCTGGACCCCTGGGTTCTTCGAGGAATATGAATGCATGGGGGGAAAAAATACGTGTAGTCCAGTGCTTTGACGGTGCTGCCGTTATGGCCTCGGGGGAGAACGCAGTCCAAGCCAAGGTAAAGGAAAAGTTACAACAGGCCCTCTTCACACACTGTTATGCACATGCCCTCAATTTGGTTTTATCTCAAGGTGTAGCAAAATTTTGAGAATGTCAAATGTTCTTCTTCCTTTTTAGCCTGGCTGCGTTCTTTTCTAGATCGCCAAAGCAAACACAGCTGCTTGATTAAATATGTCAGAAGCGACTGCCAAGCGTGGCACCAACCAGGTGGAATTTTTCATCATGATTAGTGTGCACTGTATTTTAAAAGAAGGATGCTCCTAAATATCTGTTTTATTACATAGTTCAACACCATGATGAATGTTAAGGTGCTGCAGTGCTGAGGCTACATATCAAACCTGGGTAACTTTGAATTTAGCTTTTTGCTTTCATCTTTTAACAAAATGTTACAGAATACGCAATTTGACATACAGGTT
Organism: Myoxocephalus aenaeus; assembly: GCA_038501785.1. Taxonomy (NCBI): domain Eukaryota; kingdom Metazoa; phylum Chordata; class Actinopteri; order Perciformes; family Cottidae; genus Myoxocephalus; species Myoxocephalus aenaeus. The sequence continues at coordinate 155,026 of JBAMJR010000037.1, read as the reverse complement.
TGTATGGCCAGAGTGGACACATTTATGAAAAGCAATGAGGGACAGAGGGAACGTTTTGATCAAATATATGACGAGACTGGACAGAGAGCTCAAGGAGAGACTGGCTCACACTACAAAAAGTTGCACAATAACATTCTGAAAGAAAGGATCTGACCTCCTTCTCTTTCTCCAACGTGAAGGACTCTGTGACCGCATGCATCAGCTATATGCACCAACATGTTTAGTTTTAATGATCCCTGTCACCACTGCGTCCGTGGAAAAGACATTTTCCGCCCTCAAGCGGATAAAGACGTACACAAGGAACACAACAGGACAATCCCGACTCAACTCGGTTTTGATTCAGGGTTGCATCTCGTTGAACTGGTTGCATTTGGTTTCCACACAATGAATAATTGTTGCTCATAAAGAGATTGCCTCTGTGACGTCCGATGCGTGCACAAATCATTTTCAAAGATGGAGCAGGGAAAATATATTTTACCGCCCGTAGTTTTCATTAGTAATTGTATTTATTCGTGGGAGGTATAGAAGGTACGATTCGCCACTGTCATTTGTGTTTTTGACTCATAACATTATTTAATATATCATATCAGCCATCATATAATGTATCTTGATATATAATTTTCCCTTTTCCTCTTACATTTGCTGGTTGCTGGACTTCTCCTCATTTTCTCAATCTGCATGTTATTCTTTCACTTCACGCAACTACTCTTTCTGTATCATACAAGTACAAAACCTTACTAAAGCATTTACATTGCAGTACCTAAACAGTGTGCATAACTCTAAAAATGAACGCCTGTCATCCTGCAAAGATTCAGCACACATTTACATTCGGCTAACATAAACTGCCGGCTACGTAGCTAGTTTGTAAAAAAAAATATGTAAACCCTCTCTCAGCAGTGTTTCAATGTGGGAGCATTCACCTATCCTTCTCCTTGGCTTTGCTCGGGTGCGTGAAGAATTAGAAGTTAAGAAAAAAAAGTTCAGTCTCATGCACAAATGATTGTGTATTGAGAATATCATTCATCATGGCATTTAAAGGATACAAGGATGTGTTTCAGTATTTCTCTGTATCGATGTCTCCATGTTTTATAATGCAAATATATTTCTGTGAAGACCCCTTACGCACACACACACACACACACACACACACACACACACATACACACACACACTAAATAGCACTTGAGCTTTCGTGCAGATACATGATCTCTCCTTCTCCTCAAGTGCCTTCTTGCTCTGTTGTTACTTTCTTGCATCCGCAAAGATCCCTATCACTGCAACCCGCCTCTCTCTCTCTCGCTCTGTCTCTGCCTCTCTCTCTCTCTCAGATACGGACACACATACACACACGCAGTATCAACACCGTCTTTAGACATCAAACGGAACTGATATACAAAACCAATACGGGACTTGTTTACTACATCAGGAGGAAATTATGTACTATCTCTGACCCCCAACCAACTCATTCAGAAAAAAAGATCACACAGGGAGTTGGTTACACTTTAGCATTGTCCTTTGCCAGGCAAGCACATCTCTAGGCCAATGTCTACCAAAGAGCTGTGATCCACGAACATGGCAGCATGATTAAATCATAAAGGATAAAGTGAGCTATTAACAAGGCAGGACAATGTGCTGTTGGTTTCTGATAAACTGTGACTACAACTAGCACAGACTCACTTTCACAGCCTTTTTTGTAACTGCCTGACAACATGGTAGGCTTACTAAGTAATAGTTTGAGTGAGGAGTTCAACTTTTCTTTTGTTATGCTAGTTTCACTGTGCTTTTATTACACAGCCGGGTTAGCCGCATACATTTTAGTGCATGCCAGTCACTCTGGTGTACCCCAATGGCTAGCAAATGCAGCTCAGCAGTTCGCTCATAGGTGGTTACCTCCGATAACGGCGCCCCGACCCCGATCTCTTTATTCATCTTTTCTCTCACACATTAACTCACAGACACACCAGCACACACATAGGCACTAGGACAATTATGGTACATATTGTGGGATGGATGCTAGTCTTCAACATTAATGTCAGGTTGCTGCAAAATGTCTACCATATATTAGGGTGACCAGACGTCCTCTTTTTCCCGGACATGTCCTCTTTTCGAGACCTAAAAAAAGCGTCCGGCAGGGATTCCAAAAACGTCCGGGATTTTGCTACGTCTGAGAAAATAGTTATTACCCCCTTACAAGTTTTGGAAATGGTACGTCCGGGAAAATAGTTATTACCCCCTTACAAGTTTTGGAAATGGTATCTCCCTCATGTTCCACCTTCTTGCGCAAGCTCTGACTGTAGAGAGAACTGTCATTGGTCGACCGATCTCAACGTAAATGTAAGTTCACGGCATGCTACCCCCCCGGAACGAAGTGTCCTCTTTTTCACAAACTCAAATCTGGTCACCCTACCATATATATACATCACAAGCTGCAATGAGGTGACTTCATAAAATAAGCTCATACTAATTTTCCAAATCAAATATAAAGTACACAAGAAGTAATGTATTCAGTGTTGTCTTCTTTAAATATAGGAAGGAAATATGCCCTGCCAGTATACCATCTTAAGTAACTATGCAGCTCTGAGGCTTGAACTTTAGATTTCACGTCAAGTGCCTATGGGCCATTCACATCCCTTTCCACCAACAAATCAAAGTCAAATCAAACCCCTTATGTAAACAACGGCCAACCAACTCTAGATAGGGAATGTGATCCAGATGCCGAAATAATAAATAAGACTATTCTTTGGGCACACTATGGTTGATTCCTGGGTGGAATCAAGAGCTATTGTCTGCAAACGCAGGCGATTATGATACCAGATGTGAGACATCACTAAAAGCCTCTTCCAAATAGGTAACATCTTCAATAATGTTGTCTTGCTACTGATCAGCCACTGTGGTGTTGTATATGTTGTTCTAAAGTGGCCACATTTAAACTGGATCCATGAACAAAGGAAAGCCCACAGCCTGGTCTTCATCTCCAGAATCCTCACATGCTTCGTCTGTGGCATGAGCCTCCAGGACAGTCGCCGTAGCCACATGCATGCAATTTCCCAATTGCTTAAAAGCACTGCCTGAATAAGAATCTCCACTCAGTTATTCGAGGCTGTGTTATGTTATCTTTGTTTTGAGAGGGACTACAATAAGCAAACAAGTGGGCATGATTGTGCGCGTGCACCATTGTGGGAGCAGATTTGTTGCTTGCGCGTGTGCGTGCTTGACACTGCAAGGATTCAGAGTCATTAAAGTTAATTTGGTTTGAAGAGATGGCATTTGATGTTGCTGTCGTGCATGATACTGGAGTGGGAAAATACATGGCAGCGAATTCATCAACATGGGTTGGTGAGAAAAATGGGCTTTGAGGACCACATTTTTTATGTAACTCACAATTTTCTGGATAGAATTATGACAGAAATGCACTTATGACAGAAATGCACTCTGGTGTCCACATAGTGAACAGTCAGTGGCCTTGTAATAAGGTGATCTCATCACATATGATCTTTGGGGAACAGTGTGTTCTTGACAGGAACAGTGTTTTTTTTTCTATGAACAATTTGTCCTTCACAGCCCAAATAATGTGTTATGGTTATATGGACATGTTCCACTGGATAGAATAAACCATCTGTAATGTTGTTGTTTTGAACACAGGCTCGGACAGAAGTGGTGGCATACCAAATATCAAATGCATTAAATTGTGTTGTCAATCTGACTTTAGAAACAATATACATTTAGAAAGAAGAGAGCACTGTCTCTCTTTTGGAGGGTTAAAGTATTGATAAGCATACTCTTAACATTAGGGGATGTTTCTTTTAACAATTGGTTTGAACAACAAATGCCAATAACAATACAACATTGTAATAATGAAGAGGGCTTTAAAGGAAATAGTATACTTCAACAACATTCTTTATCTTTGAACATCCATATTATGGAGAGGAGATTAAATGGGATTGAGCCCTAATGCACTTTAATGTGTGTGTGTGTGTGTGTGTGTGTGTGTGTGTGTGTGTGTGTGTGTGTGTGTGTGTGTGTGTGTGTGTGTGTGTGTGTGTGTGTGTGTGTGTGTGTGTGTGTGTGTGTACATGAATGTAGGCCTCCTCCTAATGCCTAATGTTTTGGGCAATCAACAGATCAATGCTTCCACCAAGCTTACATAGAATCAATGGTTTCTTCTCTTGTCTTCAATAAGCATTACTTTAATGAGAGCAGCAAACTTCTGCACCCTCCCTAAGTGACATCTAATTCAATTTCCCAATTTCTAAAATTACTTAACTGGCAAACAAACAAAGTCAGTTGTTTTTGCAACAATATCGCACAAAAATGGGGCTTCATTGTAATGATTGTGTAAAACATTTATGGGTGAGAGAGTAATAGCATCAAATTATCATTATGATCAAATACCATACCCAAATGTCTTTTGATACTGTAACCATGATGATCCAATTTGTTTCATATCAGATAAGGATAGAAGACTCTTAAACTGACTGACTGGTCGTTTGATGAAATATTTGATATCATGTTTCCATAGTTGTATTGCTTCTTAAGCTGTGACGTGATGACGTACATCAAACTGTTATGTAATAGAAAAAGATACACTGCATATATATATATATATATATATATATATATATATAGGATAAACTGTGTATGCCCTTACCTTCGTAACAGCAGGGTATCCAGCAGTCACATCACCAGAGCAGTAGAGCTTCTCCTCATGGGAAACCTCCACAGTGGAGGCCCACTGGTCGAGGAAACCATGGGGAGTGTAGAGGCCACAGTCTCTGACACCCGTCTCCTGCTCAAAGTCCTCACACACCCCATCGCCATCATAGTAGTAACACAGGCTTGGCTCCTCTGCAGGTAAACAGACAACAGAAAAAGTGTCAATTTCAAATATCAGTCAGATTCTAGATATCTCCGCCACCACCCCGCTCTTTCTTGTATGTTTTCATTTGCACAAAGGTGAGTTTTTACCACCTACTCTCCTTCTTCATCCTATTTTTATAGAACATGTGTATCCCCTGAGCCTCCAGGATACTATTCTCTATTATCTCCATTATTTTTGGAAGGTGATGAGAGGACCATATGAAAAAGGGGAGGAAGGTAAGGGATAAAAGGTGCAGGAAAAAAGGAGGATACATTCTTTTAACAGACATTCCACTCAGAGTTAAGGTCTGGATCTGGAAGCTTATGGACTGGAGGAAAAGGCAGCAGAGCAGGGAGGTTGCCTGGGCCTCATTGCTCTCAGCCCTCAGCTAAAGCAGTATCAGCCGGTGGGGTTCCAGTTAGGGGGAAAGGCGGCATTCTGTGCCAAGTTGGCTGGGGCCTCCTCCTCGAAATTCCAGCCCTCTCCAGCAAAGCCAAAAACTCCAGTCAGTTCTGTGCTCTGGCAATGGTGAAACGAGGGGCTACTGAGGGGGCATACAGAATACGCTCCCGCCAATCACTCAGCGGGAGCAGAGGCAAGGAAGAAGTGAAGGAGCGAGGCATGAGGAAGCTCAAACAGTGGCTCGTAAAAGCTGCAGAAGTAATAGGTAGAATGAGAGCTAAAGAGAGGAGTGCTGGAAGAGGAGAAAGAACAAGGGTCTTGCCACAGTATTTGAATGTGGACAGGAATAGAATATACAGATAATGGAAAAGTGGAAAGGGGATTGGGTCCAAGAGAAAAAGAAGAGAGCCCGACATGTGGATAAAGAAAGAGAGCGATGGGATGAACAAAGATGGATTGAGAGAGAAAAGAAAGGTCCAGCGGCTGTCAAAGCAAACTGTATTGTTTTTATTTGGGTTTTTTTAAGACAGCAACCCAAGTTGCACTGACAACATGTCAAAGCAGAGCAAAGCTGACCTTCCAAAACCATCACTTTTCCAACAGGGGGCATATGTGAATATGACTTCAGCATATTGGCTTTCCTTTATGCTTTATCTGCACCTGTGTTTACTGTGGCTTGGATCACCATTGAGACATAACCACTGGGATTGTTACGCCAGGTGGGGTCATGTGAAAATAACTTTGAGGATTTCGTCAATTCCAGATATAATTCAGCTCAATCGTGTGAATAGCCTATTAAGGCTAATCCAGACTGTAGCACCCTGGCCCTGTTGTACACTATACATTTCCATCCAACTCCCTTTCACGAGCCAACACACTGACAAGCAGGCACTCCCTCACACATACAGACAGATGGACAGAAGGTCCCATTATTATAGTGTCAGGTTTCTGTGAAAAACTATAACTTTGTCAGACAATATCCGACACACACACACATACACACACACACACACTTATGTACACTCCTGAGAACTGCAGTTGGTGGAAAAACAACATAGCAAATGCAGTCATCCAGCAATCTGACAGAAATTAAGTGGCCACTTCACAGACGCTGACACGTGTGTGCATGCATGCATGCATGTACTGTACACACACACACACACACACACACACACACACACACACACACACACACACACACACACACACACACACACACACACACACAATCACAACAGGGGAGCAAAATGATTGTCTACAGCAGGGGAACTGGACAGGAAACTTCCATCTGTTCATTAAAAAAAAAAACGACGTAGGAGGTGCCAGTCACTCAACTATATAAAATCAAAAGGACTTACCCAAATAATGATTTTCAAAGGTCAAAGGGATTTTATATCTGGCAGACAGTCAGTGATCCACACAGATAATAATATCATGGCACAGAAGAACACAGAACTGAATTGTCATGTAAGGAACTGGTGGTCAAATCACAACTTGATAAATGTTGCATGTAACATGTACATGTTAATTCAAATGTCACTTTTGGCCATTCAAATATGTTCGGAAGTGTGACAACCCCTCCCACTCTTGCCACTGTTTGTGACTCTTTGTGTTGAGTATTTCTGATTCTGATGTTTATTTATAGCTTCCTTGCTTGTGAGAGGGAAGTTAGCTACACCTTTGCACTCAATACACCACTGCTAATCTTGATTTACTTGTTGGTTTTAACCGTAGCAACACATTTGTCTATATGACTCACCAACACAGTTGAAGAAGGGCTCTTTCTTGCACTGACTGGAGCAGCCATCCCCATTCATAGAGTTCATATCATCACATTCCTCTCCTTTGGAACTAAGATAGCAGGAGAAGGTACCACATCCACACACACACAATATGCAAAATTGATGATTATCATATTTAAAAAAACAATTATTCATTGCACATCCATGTGCATGCATTTATATATATTTTGATATGTGATAGCGTGAATGTGGGTGCCTGTTACCTCTGGATCCGTCCATCTCCGCAGTAGGGTGCCCCCAGTTTGTGTATCAGAGGTGGGGAGGGCTCACTCTCACTCCGGCCGGAGATGGTTTGGACCTGGTACGTGTACTCCACCTGTGGCGCCACATCCCTGCACAAAGAGAGAGAGGGGCAGAAATCACAGTATGTCCACATAGTTCAGGATAATGTGAAGCCTCAAAGACCACATCTAAAGAAAGGAGATAGAGCAACTGAGGAAGATACTCGGATCAGGCCTGTGGAGAACGGGTCGATAGGAAGACTGCTAGTGTGTGTGTGTGTGTGTGTGTGTGTGTGTGTGTGTGTGTGTGTGTGTGTGTGTGTGTGTAGTAGCAATCTTTATCTTCAGGTATCTCAAGTACCACTAGGACAACACAAATTAGAACACCTGTCTCAGCACACGCGTCCACACATCTCCCTATCCAGTCACTGCATTTACCCGCTTTGGGTCCAGCTTTGTTTTGTTTCCTCATCACAGGGATTCATGGGCCCATCATGATGAATACACAATGGGCAGGAGAAATATCAGGGGACTACTCACATTGTCGGTGTAAGTCGCCATGATGGTTTCTTGAGTCACCATGATAAGGAAGTCTGAAAAAAAAAGTCTGAAAGGAAAAAAAACATAAATGAGAAAACCAAAACCATAAACGAAAAAGAAAAAAAAATCCAAGCTGTAAATGAGAAACCATAAGCAAAGCAACAAAACAAAACTGAAGAAAAGAAAACTGTAAATGAGAAACAATAGAAGTGCAAGTGAGGGTGCTGTCGTGATATTAGTTATTATTATTTTAAGCTTGCTTTTTTCTCACTGATCTGTTCTTGTATTACCATCAGGTTTCATAATTTCTGTTGAAATGGTAGCTATTTTTTTAACTATGGAGGCGTATTGGTTCAAAACTGCTTCAAGTCAATGACACGGGTCATTCGTATGAATCCACATTATTGTTTAATCTTAACAACTTTCTTAACAGGAAACAAAACTAAGAACAAAAATAAACCAGTAAAGGCAAGCAAAGAATCGGAGAGTTTACTTATTTATTTATCTACTTCGACTATTATAAACAATAAAAACAGGAAAACTGTTTTTCACACCAGCACTCTCATTTGCAGCTATGTTGTTTACAGTTGTCTTTCCATTTTTTAGTTATCTTTTTTTTTCTATTTGCTTATAGTTTTGGTTTCTCATTTTCTAGCTTGATTTGTCTCTTATGGTCATGGTTTCTCCTTCATGGTTTCCTTTTTTGGCTTTCAGAGTTTTTGACCCTACAGTTTGTGTATCCGGGTGTGATTGTGTGTACAAACTGAAGACAACGGTTGAGACATTGTTGCTTTAAATTCATATTTTGATTGCACTGTGGTGTGGTGGCTAGCACCGTCCCTTCACAGCAAGAGGGGCCGGGGTTTCCCTCTGTGCGGAGTTTGCATGTTCTCTCTGGGGGTTCTCTTCGGGTTCTCCGGCTTCCTTCCACAGTCCAAAGACATGCAGCTCAGGCTAACTGATTACTCCAAATGGCCCGTAGTTGTGAATGTGAGTGTGAATGCTTGTCTGTCTCTATGTGTCAGCCCTGCGGTAGTCTGGCGACCTGTCCAGGGTGATCCCTGCCTCCGCCCAATGTCAGCTGGGATCGGCTCCAGCCCCCCACGACACTGAACAGGATAAGCGGTTAAAGATAATGGATGAATGGATGGATGCCAGAGTTCAAACAATCAATGCAGTTTAGTTTTTGGTAAGCGTGACTATGTTGGCACTATAGAGGCGCCATAGATCCGACATAGAGAAAATGAGTGAGCGCCATATATGCTGGTTGGTTAAGTACATGGGAAAGAAATGTTGGGGTTGTAACAAATGCCAACCCTGTATAAGTCTGTGCCCCACTTCAGCCACCCCAGCCAAAACGTCTGGACACACCCCTTTTTCTATAATTGCGTGTCCAAAAGACAGTGATGAAGACAAAGGTTTATTAATATTAGCAGGTATTCTGCATACCCATGTACAAACATACACACCCAAATGCACTGCATTGCTAGGAAGGTGTTAAAGTGAGCGTTTGCTTGTGCATACATGCACTCGTGCTCTTTGTCTGGTGATTCATGGCAAAGAGTAGTTTCTTCATGACATTTCTGGCTATGGTCCTTGGCGTTTGTTTGTTTATCACATTCCCGGCAGAAACAAGTGGACCAAGTTCAAGTTAGCTGTACTCAATTATTAAAACTGGTGAACCTAAAGATCATGTAACAAAATGTGTGCCTAGGATGAGATGTTTATGTTGGCTTTATTATTATCAACATAGAATGTTTGACCTGACAGACTCTCTTTTATACTTCAGTGTGTCCTGTTCTGCTATGTTGGCTCATGCCGGTGTAACTCCAGGCTACACTCAAACATGCCCACCCCCCCCTCTAATTGAATTAGTTTAGCCCCTGGAAAAGTCGAGCTGTGGGAGACTTTATCTTTGAGGAGAGCAAACACAGAATAGGCGGAAAGAAGAGAAACAGATATTGCTTTGCAGGAAGGAGCACATGAACTTTCTTTTTTATGGATAATGAGACATTCTGGCTTTCGTAATCCAATGCACAGAAAGGTAATTGCACCGCTTGATCAGGCCACACTGAGAGACATGGTCATGCAAGAACAAGCAAGGACAAAGAGACTAGATCTGGCTGAGGAGGAGGTAAACGGAGAGGAAAATGAAAAAAATTAAAAAAATACATTGAGAAAACACAGAGAAAAAAATTGAAAGAAGAAGAAACAGAGAAAAAGGAAGAAATACATGGGGACGTCTAAAATAGGACCTAGAATTGTATATGTAGGGGAGCGGGACATTTGAAAAATGACAGCAATCTTTGCACGTTCACATTTTCATGACAAGCCATTTCTAACTGGGAATACTGGCAGTGTTCTTTCAGAAGTAAATGAGGAAGTAGCATGATGTGAGGAGGATGACTTTTATGGTTTGCGTCCATAGTCAACGTTGATTTCCTTTTGCAAGTCTACATTAAAATCTTGGGTCTAGACCTGAACCATTCCCCGGACTACAAGACATTAGATGCCACTGCGTCATGAATTTCGACCTGCTTGGGTCACAAAGGCAGCTCCCTCAACCAATCAAACCATCAAAGCGCCTGCATGTTGATGATTCTGGACTCACCTGCTTTGTCTGACATGAGGGCACTGTGGCCTTTCTCTATGGTCCCAGATCAAATGTTTGGGCTTAGGCTAAAAGACCTACATAAAAAATGGCTTTGCCCTTGTAGGCCTTTGTGCTTCACATGGGAAACAGTTTTGACAATTTGTCAGAGTTCACACCATGGCACCAAGTGTTTCTAAACAGATTGTAGAGATTATTGCAGATGTACCGGTATACAGATCCAAGGACATATCCATGCTTTACTCCACAAGTAGTGTTTTGACTTTGTGTGCTGGACTCAGTAGTCTGCAAAGCAACACATTATATTACCTGGTTGTCATAATGCTAAAGGGTCAAAAGTGCAACTCCTCATAGCGTGATAACAACTCTTTAAAAGTAGCTCTCAACCTGTTCCCAATTAGGTGCATGCTTGATTCCACCTGACCTCACTGCTAATAGCCATGCTGTGTTAGACGCTGCAGTTGGCAGCAGGGAAGAATGAAGGAGAGCAAGAGGCGCATACATATATATATATATATATATATATATATATATATATATATATATATATATATATATATATATATACACACATTGCACATGTATATGTAGTGGACAATATCCTGTGACATGACTTCCAGCAACCAACCAGACTTCATAAAACCAGACTTTGTATCTGTAATTGATTAGATAGGATATGTAACTAATCTGAGATGCAGCTTATACTACAAAGGACTTTACTCTTGTTGCAGAGGTGTCACATGATAAGATTTCATTATTGGTGCTTCTTTGCGCGTCCAGATATTCTTCTCAGGACCCTTCTAGGAATAGATGTTGTATCTTGGCTCGTGCTCAAACTCAGGCACAAGGCACTGCAATATGCCTTTCAACGTGTTTTGATAGCACCAGGTGATAATGTATGTGCCTGCTACTGAGAGAAAGAAGAGAATTGGTGTGTGTCTGTGTTCATCTGTGTGTGTTCCTGTCTCTACTAGTGTGTGCACTAGGCTGTGTGAGCATGCATATGGATGTGTTTCCGTTCTGTAGCTGCTTGTTGTTCTTGGCGGAGAGATCTCTGATGAGAAAAGCAGATAAATTTAAGGAAGTTGAGAAAATATCTTAGATTGAGCCTGCAAGAACAACAATCAGGGCTATGCTCCGTCTGGCAGCTAACATGCATTTGTGGTTTTACTGCTATTCATTTTACACCTATTGTATGTCTAACAAACTAATGCTGCAAGTATAGACATAAAATAAGTGTTTTAAAAGAAATACTAGATAGGTGAAGTTTTCTGTTCATTTCGCAATAGACTGTTGATAGGTCTGTTAATTGCCTACATTACAGATATTGATTATACTTGTTATCCTAACATGAAAAATACAGAAATCAACAGTGCAGGCCTTTTATCACCACAAACACAACCGCAAACCCACTTATGATATCCAATTTTTTAGAGTAGTCCCAATTAATTCTTATATGATTTGTCTGTTTCCTTTCCTGGGATACAAAGGGTTGGAGAAATTCTGGTAAGGGTACCAGACACCCCATGACTACCCACGAGGAATACACGGTTCACTCTGTCTGCAACTCGTGAATATGGTTCATATTAGGAGGATTTCGCACATTTATAATATCCAACATCTAATGGTGAAAGTAAGAGTGGGCCGGCCTGTTATAAAAAGAAGAAACTGTTAAGCAGTAGTCAATGAGTGATGAGAGAGATTAAAAAAGGTTGCCAAAACATTCATAGTTTACTTAAAATATTGATACATTTCTTACACAAAAAGTAACATCAAATACAAAATTCTTACAGCTTAGATATTAAATGTATTATTGTTATTATTGGCATTGACAATGAACCAAAATTGTCCCACGGAATACTTACGTTTTTTATAAGTAATAAGTAATAACTGAATTTCCCAAACAAATGTGAAGTTTGTTCTACACTTAAGGCAAATAAATGATTACTTTGTATGATATGTCATCCACCAATGTTCGTTGGCAAAAGAGTTTGTAGCGATTGGGGATGGCCACACATTTTCAGATTTCCTTTATAGTTCTGTACTGATTTGTATACACAGTAACCGAAATAGTTGTGTAAAAAATGAAAAAAGGAGCTTGAAACAGTATACTGTCAGAGTATACTGGTGCCTTTTTGATACACGCAGATGATACTCACAATGATTACTGCCAGAGCGCAGCACTACTTATCACTATTAGCCAGAAAGTGTATATTTAAGAGGTGACATGTGGTAGTCAAATTTCTCAAGCAGAGTAGTTAAGGGATAGATGGGGGGTATAATGTGGAAGAATTGTGCAGAACCAGGGTAGAGTCAGATTACAGAGGGGTGTGGGGTAGTAATGATGCTTGGGGGGGATAACCGCTCTCGGTTTCGGCTGGGAGGTCTCTTCACATTAGCTCTGTGATAGGCTTTGACTGAATGACAGCTCTGAAACCCACATCAGGAAGAGGATTAGCCGAAAGGCGGTGGTGCCTCAGAGGGATGAGGTCAAACTAACCCAATCCTCCTACCCTCTCTCTTCATACTTTCTCGACCCCCTAAGGTTCTCTTCCATCACCTATTGCCCCCCTTGAACCTAGCAATGATTTACCCCAAACTTGTCCAGCCTGACACCCAAGCATCTCATCTTCACTCGACCCTTCTTACTCCCCACCATAATTTACTCTGTCACCCTGACCTCCCAGCCCTCAGCCATTCCAAACTAACCACCACCCATGGTTGGAGCCAAGATCGTCAGTTGTCCTCATACTCAGTTTGCCCCAGCTCAGATGAAGGCCAGTGACAGGTCAATCAGTCACCTAAAACAAGACCTCCATCACTCTATCCAACCCCATGGAAACATGTTGCACGAAGAAGCAGCTTACTGTGTGGTCAACAAACGCATTTCAGCAGCTGCACCGAGGCAGTCAAACAGAGCCCTTCACATTGGATTTGTGGCATGCTAAAACATCTGAATGAACTTTGCTCTTTACTCCACCAAGCCAAAAGGCTATGCTTGCTGTCAGACAGTGAGGATGATGGTGCATTAATACTACGTACTAGAACCTGTTTGCATTTCACTTACTTGGTTTGGGTAGTGCCATGACATGCAAACAGACCCTCGGGCATAGTAATACACTCACAAACTGCTTCCCCTATATCAATAGCATAAGTCAGGTATAAAGACAAATGTCTATTTTATTAACAATCAAGAGTAACTCAAAACATTGAAAGAAAACTGCAAACTATTCTTATTGCATGTTTCTCGCAATTGTGTGTTTTTATCTTGTCAATATGTTGTCATGTTTTGTTCCAAATTAGTTATAGGTAAATGCTTTATCTAAAGGTGCAAGATACGAGATACTTCTCAATGACGACGCCGATTGGAGGCTCATAACAGTGCTAAAAGGGTGCCATATCAACAAAGCAAGGAAAAGCTCAAATTACAACACACAAAGAGGGAGAGTGACTTAATTCTCTGCTCAGGTAGACATTAATCTCTCTCTCTCTCTCTCTCTCTCGCTCTCTCTCTCTCGCTCTCTCGCTATATATATATATATATATATATATATATATATATATATATATATATATCAGATATGTGTGTTGTTGTTACACTTAGTCTTCATTTGAGTGAGTTAAAGACTTTAATGGCTGGAACACACATACTTGCTATTAAATGTATCTGACCATTTAACGGAGATAAGATCCCATGTGCCCACACAACAAAAAAAAAGTCAGCCAGGGCCACTGACCACTGCCACTGGAATGCAACCACAGCTAGTGAAATACACCACAGCAGTGAAACTACCTCCAGTACATCAGTGATCACGGAGGTTTGCCAAAAAAATCAAATAAATGAATCCCTACTGCAGGCAGCCTTCAGACAAAGCGTTGCCTCCGGGACGTTGAGTGTGGACACTTTATGGAACTTAAGTATCATCACTCCATCTTGCATAACATGCATACTCACCCTTTTGGCTCTTATCAAGCACTTTCCTTCTCATGTGAACCACGCTGACAGAACAATAGTGAGATGGCACAACACGCAGCAGTGCCATGTATAGCACAATCTTTACCGACTCAGCACATTCCATGAAAGCAAAGCATTTAACTCTCACCACAATGTGCAGATAATACCTTTAACAAGCCATCTGTTTGCCCTTGCTTCATGGAACATGGGAAAAAACAAATGTGGGCAATGGTTGACCTGTGACTTAGGAAACAAATGTTTGGCAGTAGATTAGAAACTGCAGAAGCACTGGTGGTTTGCTAGTGCTCCTGGGGGTATTGAAAAGGATATCTGGTATTACAAGAACATATTTTTGTGGATAGTTTCCACAGATAAATAAACACCTTCTTACTGGCGTTTCCAAAAAAAGAAGAAAAGAAAAACAATGACATCAGTTTCAAGCAGGGAGCAAAACTGTGTTTAGCAATTCCCAACGTAAAAAATAAATAAAAGACGTAAAAACAATTGTTTAATAAAAAAAGCATGTCCATGTTTTACCTTTGCTCGGAGGAAAGGTCGGTCTTTCTCAAACTTTGACAAAAAAACTAATTTCACTTGAAATGCTATTTTTTTTTCTCAACTCAGGAAGACATGAATATATTTCTTCACTCATACAAAAGTATTCACCTACCAGGTCACTCACCTGTCTGTATATCGGCGGATAGGTTCATTCAACATCAGACCATGTTGTGCATGGGTGAAGGGTGGTTGGCGCAACAGCCGGTAGTGTAGTGGTTGGCAATGCCTACAAAGCATGCAGTCTGGCTTGGATGCCAAGAGGGTGGCATCAATCTCGAGGTGTTGTTCCATGGTGAAAAACTGTACCCCATACACCTTTTCCTCTATGTCTAGCTTCAGAGTCAGTGGGGTGTCACAGAAGACATTACTGGGGCCCAACGAGATGTTGTTCCCACTGACGGTCAGTACCAAGATGTTATGGATGGCTGGCAGTGCTGTTTCCTCGGGGCTGAAGAAGGTGACCCACACAGTCAGGGAGTCTGGTACCAGCGGGTAAGGGAACTCTAGCTGAAGCATGCAACCCTGGAGAGGGCACTCCGACAGGCCGACAACACCTTGCTCAATTCCTGCATTTGGGCTCCAAGTGCGCACACTTGGCTCACAAGCCTGCTCCACATCTGGAGGTCCTGTGGGTACAAGACAGACACAACACATTTACATGAAATATACATCAGGCACAGTTAGCAAAAGTCATTTTGTATATTTATATTCACATAATAAACTCTTGCAAGGGGATCAATCTAGCCGCGATGCCAAATTGGGCCAAATAAAGTCAGTCGACTCCCAGAAATACAAACACCTGGGAAAGTAATCAAAACCACTTCTGTGGTAGTTCCCACTGCAGGACAACATTTTACCATGATGACACACATCACCTCACAAGGTGAAAAGAAAAACAGGCACACGCTGTCACAGCTGGTAATAATTGTTAAATTAGACATGTAGTGATGGATACCAACTTGATATGCTACAGGTCCTTGAATTCCTTAAATGATGCAGAAAAATTAATCTTAGAACAGGTAAAATAGTAATTTCTATCCAAATGAATTAGCCAATATTATTTTTATGAATGCTGACAGATCAAGAATGTGCATCAGTGATGTTTTTAGTGTATCTACACGTCTTGCAACATCAAGGTAGAGGTGAAACTGAGAGTTCATTGTGAGTCCATCTGCAGAGGAAAGGCAGAGCTGAGGTGTGTACCTTCTGAGAGGGGCCTGTGCAGGGTTCTCACTTCAGCGCAGTCATTACAACCTCTAACAGTCACACTCCAGCCATATTTGGAGTCCACACACAGCTAACTCGCATTATCCCAAGTGACGTACACTAACATTCATCAAGCACTTTTAGAAGCCAGCAAGCAGCAGACACTATGTTCTCCCTCGATTTCCTTTTGTGCATTTCCAAGCTGGCAACCAACGAAGCCATTTGCTAACCTCATTTCTGGGCACCGTGCAAAATTCCAGTGTTTAATCAAGTGAGGACTGAATATGGTTTAGAAAGCCACATTATCTCAGCACATTTATTATTTTACTGTAAGTGTGTGTGTGGCCAGAGTGGAGGTGAATTAAAGAAAAAGAGAAAGAGAGACAGAGAGAAAGAAAGAGAAAGAGAGGGAGGGAGAAAAATGGGGGAGAGAATGAACTAAGATACTCCAAGAGCTTGGCTTTGCTCGGCTTATGTAGTCCTGGCTTTCTGTGTACATTTTCATTGAGTTTGCAAGGAAAGGAGCTGTAGCCACTGAAAATATTTTGTAATGTCAGCTGTTATGATGGGCCTGCCTCCTGCTCTGGCACTGTTGTTAATGTGGTTGGAGATTTAAGAGGAGACAGAATAGAAGTGTCATCCGCTGTGTAACCTGAGGAAATGTAAACTGTGTTTCAAAGATGCTAAGATGTATCTATAATCGGCAGAACAATCTGTGCAAGCAAAGGGTTTGAAATTCAACATCAAAACCACAGACATGTATATGCAATGTTCTGCTTAATTATAGATATAGCAGCTACCTTTGTCAGGTAATCAAAATTCACAATGACAAGATAAATGCTATATTTCATTTCAGATTCACAGACGCACACAGCTTCCCAAAAAATAATATCAGCAGCTTACCGCTACATAAACAGCCAAGCTCTGAAGTGTTTGACCTATAATTCCCCTAGTGCAGGGTGAGGGGGCCCCAAGGTGACTGAACCATCCAGACCTAAGCTTTGAATATGAGCCATTCATTTGCTGTTGATTAGGCTAACCCATCTGGGCAATAGACTGCTGCTTTTAGAGTACACATTGAGAACAACGGAATAGTGTGAAATCAGGTGGACGGTAGGCCTCCAAATCAAGATTTGTTATTGAAAAAGTTTTATATTCTGATGATGACCTCAGAACAGATGGTAATAATTTTGTTTAAAAAGTATTATTGGAATAGAGACCTGCAATTTCGACTGTGGCCAAATTAGTGCACAATCCAGCACTAGTGCTGGTGGCTTTGTGTGTGTGCTTCTGTTTGTATGTGTTCGCACTGTCAGTTTCTCAGCTGTGTGATGCCAAGCGGAGGCACAGACCAGAGAGAGCAGACAGGCCACAGCAGGATGAAGTGTGCACTGGGCTGCATTCATCCAAAATCTGGTACCTTCCAGCAGGTTTGTGAGGAGGTGTTGATGTGTTTATTTGTGCATTAGAACGTAACAGCCAAAAAACAATCAGAAAATAACGTTGTATTCAATACTCTCTTTTCATTCACTCTCTGGCTCGCTTGGGAGATTGTTATGCTGTGTTGCAGCCGACAATGTGACTACATATACAGTATATATATTTAACCTCTACTATGACCTGAATTGACAATGATGTATTCTGAAGCCCAATGAACAATTCAATGTGTATTATGTCATATGATAACTGGGCAACATGAGACAACTGGGAATCCCCTGACCAGGATCTGCGCTGGCTTAATATTTTTCATGAACAGGTAAAGAAAAATGTCTGATACTGTGCAGTTCTAAAGCAAGGATGTTCAATGTTTTGATACATTTTAAGGAAGAATCACTAGTTGGCGAAGTAGAACTCCATGATGGATGCTGGTGATAATCCTTTTCCACTGAAGAATCAAACTGATCCGAAAAAGTCCAGAGAGCCGGATTAATAAACAGACAGGGATATGTCCGGGCATGCACGCGTTATGCTTTCTAAGAAGTGTCTGGCTTCTGCTCTCACTATCAATGACTCACTGTCACACACGTTCTCACTGCGAAGGCATACACTCTACAGCTTGAGAATCAATGTCACATCATGTTGCATTCAGGCTCTCAGAGGTTAATTTTTCTTACTTATTTTTATGTTACTGATGATAGACAGACAGAGAATAAGTCAAAGGATAGAAAGTACACATATTTGTTCAAAATGTTGTGTCACGCATTACGTAACAACTACGATTAGTTAATATTGGTTAGTTATTATTTGGAGCGTAGACCTGGAGCGTGGCTCTTTGTTCTTACAAAGTGTCAGGCAGACAAACCCTGGCATCACATAAACCAGCAGGGCCCGACACTGTATTTCTTCCAAAGAGCCATCTAATTATATCTTTGACCTTAAAGTATAGACACACAATGCTTGCTGTTTAGACGTATTGAGTAAATTCATACATATTTACCCATAGGCAAAGATTTTGAACACTCCATATATTGCAAAGGCATATGAAGAGTATTATTCTGTAAGTGCACCACCATGTGCACATACAAAATAACAGGAATGTGTACACATAGAGCTACACACACATTCCCACACACATGTTGGCAAACATACACATCCTGGACCTTTCACTTCCATTCATGCACACTGCTGTTTTCAATCAACGCAGGATCCTCCCTTGTGAATGTCACTAATCGCATGCAATTCTCCCAACTATCTTGGGTGGTTTCCATCCCACCCAACCTCTCTTACCCCCTCCTTGAATCCATATCCATGTGTGTTTGCCTTTCTTTTTTTTTCATTCTTGCTTTTTTTTTTTTTTCAGCCATATTTCTCCAGGCCATAGACTAGTGAACACATATGAGAGGTTATCTGGCTCTCTTTGACCTTACCATGCCAATATTTCCCAGTCAGGTAGTGTGAGGATCCAGCAAAGTCCTTAGATAACAGGCGCCCAACTCATTTTAATTCCAATTCATCACATACTGACGCTTAGTCAGACCCCTTGGCCTCACTTTCTAACTCAACGGGTAGCCCAGCGCATGGCTGCAATAAACATGTGGTTATCGTGAATCCAAACAAAAACACAGTTAGGTTTCCTCTTAGTTTGGTTTGGAAAAACATCATGGTTGGGCTTAAAATAAGTACGTAAACTTAGGTTAAGGCAACAAAATCAACTAAGTAAGATGTAAACAACGTAACATAAGTACAGAAAGAACATCACAAACATCAATAACGTAACTTCAAAATAATCAACACTGAGCTCAAACACCAGTGTCCTGGTTGAAAGTCTTGTGTATGTTTGACCCACCCACTCTGTGTGTGTTTTGTTCAGTCTTTAAACTATATCACCATACATTTCTCTGAGCGTCTAATAGAGACGCGGATGGGTGTACATTGTTTTTACTTGAAGGCCCGGTGCGTCTCATAGGGACGCTAAAGGATGCCTTGTGCATCGATATCAGACGTTGAAGTAAGTGTCAAAGCAATATGTTATGCCAATAGTTAATAGGCCAATACTTACAGTATCTTACAGTATCCCAGTAGACCACTCTGACAACTGAACACTTGAACTGAACTTGGTCACTTTATCATTGAACTGAACTTGGTCACTTTATCATTCACCTGGTGCAATATTACTACGTATATTACGTGTATTTACGTGCAATACGTTTAAGTACTTTTCTATTCAGTCTGTATATTAATATTCTCTACTGTTTTACTGCTCATTTATATTTATTTATATTACTTGTTTCTACTGTATTATTCTTCTTTTTATTCTTTTTATTCACTTGTGAGCAAGGCTGCTGTAATCCTGTAATTTCCCCACTGAGGGACTAATAAAGGATTATCTTATCTTATCTCTTATCTTATTTTATCTTATCTTAGAATGTCTATTGGAAGTTACTAACTGCTGGACACATATGCGCCATCACAGCAGGAAACGGCAGCTGTGGTATCCAGTGAGAAACTGGCGCAAGTAGCAAAGTTAACAGGGAGTAGGGAGCTGCCACAAACAGGGACCCCTTCCAAGAGGGAAAATAGAGTACAGTTTACACACACAGCATGTTAGACAAGCCCAGACTTGCCTCTGATACATACACTATAGTCAGTGTGAAGGCAAGGTTCAGTTAAGAATCTATAGCACATCCACATCCACACACACACACACACACACACACACACACACACACACACACACACACACACACACACACACACACACAAAATCAGACAAACAATACAACATACAATCAGCGATAGAATTTGATCTCCAAATTCAATTGCTCTGTGTAATATAATTGTCGATATAATTGATGGTGTTGTGTTGTGGTTATATTACTATATTATTAATTATATGTATTGTTTTGATTACAAATCATATCACATAATGTATTTGTGTGATATGATTTGTATTGTTATCACACTGTAACACTAGGAGGATGGGGAAGATGCTTCCGGAGTGAGAGGGCCAAAGCAGTGAAAGCACTGTTCCCTTTTAAATGTAAAGGTCAAGTACTGGATGGATAATAGACTAGCTTCATGACCTTATTGTGATGTAAATGTTCTACATCTCAGCTATAGATGCTGAGAGTAGACTATGCACTAACTGCAACTTGTTAGTAGTCTAACATTAATTTGAACTTGTGCTTAAGTTTACTGGTAGTGAATAGCTGCATGAAGTGGACTCAATGCACTCACTAATTGGACAGCTTGACCATTGAAGTGTAGACAAGATGCATCTAAAAACTGTGAAACTTATTTTTCCCAACACAATGATCACACTTTTAACAATTTCATATTTTAGTAATTTAGGTGATTTTCAGGAATTTCAGCTGAATAATAAGATAGCTAGCTGGCTAGTAATAAGCTAGTTTACTTAATTCGAGCTAGTGCCCAGCGTACATCGCAGTGTTTAGGGTAGCAGTTTTTGTGCTTTAACATTATTTTAGTTAGGAGGGTTTACCCAAGATAAATTTGTCAAATTCATGGGTTGGTCCTTGTCATATGTTCTTGTCATACGTGTTAGCTTGCAAAATGAAGGCTGCCAGATGCTCTTAAAGAAACAAGCTCGCTTTATAACCAGTCACCAAGTCTTGATGAGTGAAGCCAAGACAGAAGTGTCTTAAAACTTGCATTTCTCTTTACTGGCCAGCAGGAGGCGGCTCCTCTGGTGGCAAAAATAAGTCTGATTGTATTGAAGTCTATGAGTAAATTACTCTACTTCTCATTTGATTTATTACCTCAGTGAACATGGTAAATATAAGTTTACGGTCTCAATCACTATGTTCAAGTCTTCTTCAATACAGCGTGATGTTCATTTAGTAAATCATGGTCCCATTTCGAGTAAAATAGACCATAAAGCAGGGTATGCTTTCAGGTGGGCTTACTGTGATTGACAGGTCGGGGCTGTTACCAGACCCATATACGACGACTCTACGTCACTCCGCCAAACTCCAAATATAATAACTATTGTTCACTGGTTGCAAAAAACCAAGATGGCAACGGCCAAATCGTCAAACACAAGGCTTTAAAACAGCAGGCCAAAAACCAATGGGTGACGTCACGATGACTACGTCCACTTCTTATATAGATATGTCTATAACCCAGCTGATACTAGCTTTCTCCATTTTAAGCAAATATCTGCTGTTGTGAATAATAATAATAAAATCCCAAATTCAGGCCTGCACAGCACTATACAAATCAGGATTACAGCTAAGACATGATCTTTGACCTTGGTGTCGAGCCTGAGCCCTCATTGTTGGTACCATTGTGGTACCATACAGCATCATCCCTTGGGAAGTGACCTCCTTGATCCTTCCATGTTGTCCCACGGTCTAAGTGTCGTGAATCCAGTGAGTCATTTGCATGTTTTTAACTTGAGTGCAGTCAGAAACAATTTAGCAGAGTATTGACTCTGCAGAGTATTGACTCTTTGAAAATCAACAACAAGGTCACACCTGTCCAATATGTAATGTAATGACAATGGCCGTGTCTGATGCCAAAATAACACTAAGTATAGTATATATCATACTGTACCTTCAGCCTCTCGTGGGGACCAGTGTCCCGAAGGGGCACACGGCCGTGGGGAGGAGGAGTTGGAGGCATACTGCAGTAGAACTCTACCCTCAGTGCATTTATCACACACTGATCCCACTTCTCTAGGAAACCAACAGACAGGCACAGCAACCAACTTAGATACAGACCAAATATATGACATTTATACAGAAAAGATAATTACGTTTATGTCAATATTTTTTAGAATAATGTGCCAAATGATGAGAGTGTAACAAAGTTTTAAGATGGTGCTATTTGGCTCACTTGTGGGTGTTTTAGTCTGCTTGTTCTATTAACCCAAACAATATTAAATAATGCATCGTTTTAAACTTTATTGCCATACATAACTTAATTTGTTTGCTGAAGTTGAGTATGTAGCTCATTTCACCTGTCATAAAAGTGTCCAGAAATTGGTGGAAACCATTCCAGGGTGATGGAATTATGATGCTGCTCAACCACTTGAGGGGACATTGGCACTGGAGGAGGTTTGGAAGAGGGTTGCCATGTCTGGTAGATGAGGTCCAGGTAGCAGTGCATCCTAGCAACCTGGTTCAGCGTGAAGGAGTCTGTACAGGCATCATCTGAAAGTAGAAAAGGTAGGTCGTCAGCATGAGGAGTTGGGGTTAGATTTTGGATTGATCAGTGACAGGAAAATGAAGGAATTAAATGATTCCACTGGTTTAGATCCAATTAAAAACAACATATATCACCTGTTTGTATTTAGCAGTGTCTTTTTGTCCGTTTAACTATGACAACAAAAAACTTTTTCACAAGTGACATGAAAGGATGTGCCCCCCTGCTGGGTTTTTCCCATGAAATGTCCCTGCTAAATTCCACATCCGTCTCAGTATGCACACAGACTCAACAAATTCCTCTTCGGGGATCTCTGTGTGTCAGTTTCATGTGAGAGGTAGAACTGTAGCGTTTTGCCCGGCTAAGTAGCTAAACATATGTGGAGGCTCCATCTCACCTGCATAGCTCATGTAGTTGTTAAACGGCGTGTGTGTGAAATGCCGACAGCCACAGGTTTCGTTGCCAGGTTCAGGATCGTGGCAGCCTTTGTGTTTGGGAGTGGGGTTGGTGTCCGCACACAGATCTCCAGTTTCCATTGAAGGCTCAGTCTCCAAACATGCATCATTACACGACTCGGTCTCTGATATACCTCGAAACACGTGATAAAGTCCAAGACTGTGACCGATCTCATGGACCATTGTGTCAGTATGACCAAATGTACCATAGAAGGAAGGGTTTAGAACAATTCCACCTGAGAAAATGAGACATGCACATGATGTAAACACTGAAAACACTCAAGTGAATGTGCACACAACACAAAAGCCTGTAGTGTAAAGTAATTGTAAAACTGGAATGAAATTCAGACAATGCATTATTAATGGGCCTCTGCAGCTTCATTATCACCTTTTTCCCTGTAAGAACTGTGATTGACAAAACTGAAACAGCTTGGGGCTTGAACTGTAATTACTCAAAATCAACAATCTAGGCTGCCAAAGACAGTGCATGTGAGTATGCATGCATGAACATATGTGTTGTTGTTGTTGTCTTCTACCCAAATGTGTGAGAGCCTCTTTGTCCCATGGCCAAGTGGCAACCCCCGCCAGATCTTCATCAGAGGAATTGGCAAAGAAAACATTCAGGTGAGTTGAACCATCCAAATGTAGAATGTCTTTCAGCTCTTTCACATCCAAATAGGCTCTGGAAGATAAAAAGAATGAGAAAAATTAATATTTCACATTAGGTTAAAGCTCCACAATGAGGAAGTGAATGCAGATTTCACCAAAGCAAAGTTTTACAAATAACAACAGTGTTTCTAATCAAAAAGAGCGTATGTAGTGTTATCTTTCAGGAAGACAGAGCTCAGAATTAGGGCACTGATGAATGTAAATACTTCTTTAAAGTGTATTGCAATGGCCCCTAAACCAACAGAATAAAAGTTGAAAAAGAATAATTGATCCTGTGAGTTTGAAACCAGTTGGTGTTTAACAAATATGCCACTTTTCAGTATCTTCTCACTTACAGTACACAATTGTACACAATACCCCAAATGTGCAACTACGGGCGTTTAGTGCTTTCAGAGTTGAATTCTCATTCGTGGAGACACAAAATGCCAAGCTGCAATGTTTTTGTGTCCATGGTGATGTTGGATGTATGATGCAAATCATGCAATAACCAGTGCATTCATTTTTATTATGTCTGTCTTTGAGGATCCCCTTGAGTGTGCGTCTTCTTCATTTTGACAGAGTAATGTCATGGCAACCTAGACAAATAGCAAACAGGTGCTGGTGGGAATAAATCCACTTTTTCAGTGGAACCAAAAATAATTTGTGACATTGCTTAACGTTTCTGGTGTTTTTACAGGCCACATTGCAGTAAAATAGGACACTTTTTCATTCTATTACAATGGACTCCTGAGTAAAATTAACAGTGAATGACTCCTGCCGGGCGTATGCATTATGATATTTGACAAATATTCTGATGTGTCCCTGCCTTGACAATGTTTTGTCTCAGCCGTGGGGATACTAACGGCAGCACTAACGACTGCAAGTGCAATCACTCAACACAATTAAATCTTTCCAAGCAAAATCTGTCATTAATTTTATCAACACATCAAACATGGGAGCGTGGCTAGTGGTCCTGGCAAACAGCATCAACAAGCTCAGTTCTGTTTGAAGAGTCAGTAATGTGTTGCATATGCTGATAGTGAAAGTTTATTCCTTTTTGCTCACTTTAAAAGGGCTCTGGAAATAGATACACTATGAATACGAAAACAAGTTTATCAGAAACAAAACATGGAATTGTCCCTTTTAGCACAAATTAGATCCTCTTTGGCTGTTTTGACCTAATTTGTGTGACCCATTTGCCAGCGGTATGTTTCGTACTCTTATTTTGTATGTGCTCATAATAATAAGTGTGATAACATTGGGGCTAAAACAACATGTCTTTACTGCCACTGACCCAACAGCAGGGAGAGTTTCCTCCCAGCAAAATACTACACTAAGTAGTCCTCCTTTGGTTAGATGTGTAATTACTTGTAAAATAATATGAACTTTATGCTGTCTCTGATAGTTGATCAATTATGGCATTGTAAAAATGAGATTAGGATTAGGAATAGGAATGACATTTTGTGTGCCATCAGTGAAAATGCTTTGCCATATAAGTCATATCTTGTATGTATTGTATTCATATATGGTCATATATTAGTTGCTACTGCTCCTTTTTTTAAATCGAGGAAGGAATTTTATAAAATTGCCATGTCAATAGCGCAATGTTTGAATTTGATCAATTCCATATATCATACATATAAAGGATCCTGTCGATACAAGTTTTTGATAATTAATGATAAAGTCTAGGCAGGTTACACTACCAACTCTTAAAACGTATACTTATAATTACATTTTGAGCTACAGCATTTTGAGTACCTATCATGCTTTGCTCTGTGTGCACATCACATTTGTCCCACTTAAGTAAATATAAGGATAAAAGCAAATATTTCAAAGACTTGTGCCTTTGTGAAGTGCAAAATCCTAGAGTGTACTATTTATATTTACTCTCCCACTCAACAACTGACTTGAAATAAAAGAATATTTAAACTATGTTTTGAATTCTTGTAAAGTTATAAAGTGGTGTGCAATTCCACTGGACAAAGCCACTTGACTTAATTTGATGTATTTTGCATACAGGCTAAAGGGGCGAGGTTATCACTGGCAGTAAAGCCTGTCGTCATTTAACTATTTTCAGAGAAACTGCATTTAGCAAGACTCTCTGGCATTTAATACAATGTATGATTAATGGCTCTGTGATAACATAAGTGACATCTGCTGAAATAGTAGCTAAAAGTAGAAGGGATAAAGTGTGACATCTTGTGATTTTTGGGGCATTTGGTTATCAAAAGAAGAAGAACTGTGTGAGTGGTACCACTTTATGTCCAGTGTTTTTTTATTGGCCAGTATTCATCCAGTGTATAAAATGTTCGTTTTTTATTGGATCATAAGACCATTTTATTCGATGTCAAGTCTCCAAAGGTGCATTGCAATATTAAATCTATTTTTTACTAAGCTTTTCCAAAATTCATTAAGTCAATAAAATGTGACCAGCTGCGCCAATGTGCTCTTTTTCCTTTTTTTGGTTCATAGTTACATATTTGAAATGTTAATGCCAGCATAAAATATTAAAATGTTTTGGTTAAAAGAAATTGCTGTTTTATTGCGTATATTCAATGTATTTGAAGAATTTACACGAGTGAGCCAATTCCTGCAATGCGGTGAACCTGCTGAGGTTACCACCACTGCTCATTTCAAATGCAACTACACAAAAGGTTTCATACACTTGGTGAAGATGCAGCACTCCCTCAAAACAAACGTTTTGAATAAAAGGGTTCATGCTTTCTTCAAGCCCATGCGAGAGCAACTGGCACTCACTGGGGCCAGGTCTAAGGAGAGAGAGTGAAAGAAAACAGATAATATAAGGTCCCTCTTCCTAATAATTTCAGGAATTTCATTATTTCCTTAGAAAATATTTGTCCAGAGTTTTTGGACATGCATGAGGGTGGGGGTGAGAGGGGTTTGATGGCAAAATGATTGAGTCAGCAATGAAGAAGAACAGTAGTAGTAATTATTCTAAAGCCCCTCAGTCCTGCTGGATTGACGAATGGGGAGACTTTCAGAGCAAGAGCAGACAGTCTTAGAATAATTGATTAAAGAAGCATGTGCATATATGATTGGTCATGTGCATGATTTCAGACGCTGGCAAAGCTTTGGTAAAGGCTTGGGTTGCAACTTTAGGAAGTTCTAGCCCAATGGTTTCATTGTGAGGGTGTTAATCGTCAGCGCAGTTTGGGCCTCTGACTTTCGATCTGTCTATTCACATCTTGCTCAAACCTCCTCGCCAATTACCCTTTACCCCTCCCCCGGTCTCTCTATCTCTCTCTCTCTCTCAACCCTCAACTATTTCACCATCCCTTAGTCCCTGTTCCCCTCTCTTGCCTCCCATCAAACTTTTTTTTTTTTTTGCCAAGATGAGCCACTTGGGAAAGACAGAATTTTCCATGCATTTAAAACCACACCACTTTTTGGACATTTCCTGGGGAAAAAAATCTTTAAAGACTTACAAAAACAAAAAGTGAGAAAAAGAAATTTGAGTAGAGAGAGAGAGAGAGAGAGAGAGAGAGAGAGAGAGAAGGTGAGGGCATGAAATCAAGCTTTGCTAAATTTAAGCATCTCTGGAGGGCATCTGTTGGAGATTCAGGGGTGCGTAAAGCAGCTCAAACTGCCGTGTTAATGTTATTATATCTGATACATATTAAATGGGGGATTATGACCTCATACATTTACACCCATATATAATTCATACAAGCCCATAAATTTGCCTTGTATACAGGTGTCTGGGGCAGCATAGTGTGAAAGCAGGGGTAAGCTGGCATGGCATTGACGTTCTCACGGCCAAGAACACTTTTAAAATTGGAGGGGGCCCTCAGCTCCTCTGTCATCGAGTCGGTCAACACCACAACCCCTAAACTCATCATTCATCTCTGCCTTTATTACTATACTTGCACTCTCCTCTTTAACCTTCCAACTTACTCCTCTGATTATTTGTTCCCCCTCCAAGTAAGAGACATGCATAGGAACCGTGTCAACGCTCAGATCCTGGGAATACTGCTGTGACAGCTCGTTGCTGTGAGAACAGTTTGAAAAGGAAGGATTTGGAGTATGGAATGGACGATGGGGTGGTTTGATGGTTTCCAGTTTTACCAGTTCCTATCAAAAATGGGAGATCTTAATAGAGTACTGATGTGAACACTATATAAGTCCTGGAAAAATGTGGGTACCTCTTCATCTGTGCCTTTCTTTACTTCTAAACCAAAATGACCCCATCAAGGCATTATTGACTAAATTCCTCTGTAATATTTTCAAAATACCAACGTCAGTCTCTGTCGACTCATAGCCAGATGCCACTACCCTTCCTGCCTTGTGGCCCAAGTAAAACCCCTCCTTACTCCACTTTCCCCTCAATAACCTTGTTAAGCAGAAAGACGACTATCAGCCCCCATACAAGCACAGGTGAAACCTCAGCAGCAGGTGCTTTATACGTGTGCTATAGCTTTAAAGGGGAAGTGCAAACTCCTGGTATTTACGCCCAAGCACTCCATTATGTTTTATGGGACGGGGGCTTAAGGTTTAGACGACCAACTGTAAAACACCCAAGTCAAGGGCCCTGGAGATTAGCTCCCCACTCTGAGATAAAATACAGCAGGGAGAGGGAGTGAAGGAAAGAGAAAGGGTGGTCCATCCATTAACCTGCCACAGTAAGAGGTATTGACTCAGTAAGGGGAGAAAGACAGAGGCCAAGGGAAAACAGATGACCTATTAGCCTCTGATAAAACCAGGTCAAAATTTCATTTCCCAGAAACCTATTGAAGTCAAAATGGTATAATAGCCACCTTGCAAAGTGTGTGTATCCATCTTGCTTTAGTTTGGGAGGTCTTTAAAAAAAAAGAAATGCAGAAGCTCGCAAAGCTTTCTGATATGATGGGATTTATCTTCTGTCAAGTTGTTCGGATATTACATTGATCTTTTATTGACAGTCAAAGACACATATAAGCTTCTCAAACAACTTTTTCCGTGCTATTTGTTTTTTGCTTTTCTGCACACATCATGTGAATTCACAGTGTGTACATTACAGCTACAATTACAGATGCCCTCAGCTGCAGACGTAAGAATGTAAAGGCTGTCAGATAACGTCAAATACTACCTAAACCATAAGAAGTGTCAAAACCAAGGGCTGTTAAAACAATGCAAAATATTTCCCTCAGCCAAATGAGGGAGGGAAAGGGGGGATTATTATCAATGGTATTTTCAGAGGAGAGATTGTTGCAGGACCACAGAGCTGCCTGTGTCCTGTGTTTGCCAGATTTTGGACAACCCTACACGTAAGTGGTAACAGGCGCAAACGCTGCAAAAATAAATGCAGTTCCTCACAACCATTGTTCCCCTGCATACGCGGTACATTGTTCATCCAGAATTCCATAATTAAGGAGGAATGTCAAACTGTTTGTAGTGCAGCTCTCTGCAAGTCTCTCCAGACATACCATAATCAAAGCAAAATAAGCAACCACTTGGGGAGATTATATCTAGTTTTTAGACTCAGAATTATCTTGTCCTTTTTTCTCTTTTTCTAGCATCCTTTCTTTCACACGCCCATCTTTCAAATGGTCGTATGGAGGTTTGAACATTGCCACGGCAAGCGTTTTGCCAATGGCTGATGTCTAAATTAAGTAGTTTGCCTGCCGCTTGATGAATTAGCTTCTAATGAAGACTAAGCTGCAAGGGATGCGATGGGAATTATGGAAGCAACAGCAAACCCACCTGCCTTTACCCTCTGATGTTCTTAATCAGTCATTATTTAGCTATTTTGCGGTCATTTTAAACAACAGGATAGTGCCAAACAGACATCGCTTCCAGCTTAACTGTGATTGAAAACAGACTGGTTTCCTTGATTCATGCTATCAGAAAGAAGCAAACAATCCCACACACTAGGCCCACTAGATGTTCTCCATTTCACTTGACCCCATATGACAGTGGCAAGAAATCCTGACAAACATCTGAATTGCTGTCATATTCTTCTCTTTTTCTGTCATAACCATTGAGACCCCCTGCATTGTCCACAAAAATGTCTCATTCTACTGTATTAAGTTTCAATGTAGGAAACAAACAATCCTGCTATTGGAGGTCTGGCGCAAACCGTATTACAGCAAATTCCGGAGATGTATTCTTCCTGCCAGCTTTTACTCATCATGTACAAGCCACAGTGGCATTACCACAAAAACAAAAATGTGCATGCATTTATGAAGGCCTCTGTATTCTCCCAAAGTGGCTGCATGAAACCACATAATCTCTTGCTTGACGTGCAGTCCATCTAGAAGATTCCTTAATGGTGGTATTCATGTGCAAGTGAAATAAACTTTATTCACCATTTTTCCGGGAAAATTCTATCAGGCACCCACGTTTAGGGACCCATACCTGCCTCCCCAGGAAATATGTGAAACATCTGTGGTTTCCTGGAGAGTGGTATGTTCTTTAAATCATTTCCATTGCTACAAATTCATACTGCCAAATTCATACTGGACTCTCTTTTCTGACCTCTAATTGCCCTTACACTTTGTTTAGAATATCACTCTTTCCACACAAAAAAAGCCCTCTCCAATCAAGCCAGCATTACTAGATGATTGGGTATAGCAGACAGAGTAGAAAAAGGTGGGGAGAGTTGGTGAAAATTTGATACAAAAATGAATAGTCTGCCTTGCGTACTTGCTACTAGAAAAGTAATCCGGTTGCGTTTGTTTTGCCTTGCTTAAGTGTGGAACACTGATTGAACCAGGCCAAGGCTAGATTGGACTAGCTTCTCCCGGAGGATTTCCCAGGCCACACAGGCTGGGAGTTATGTTACACTCAGCTTCAGCCTAAATGGTCAGGAAACAGTAGGACTAGACATTAAAACCTCCCTCCAGGGACACATGTATAGAAAGATTTGTTTTGGGATTTACTCGAGACATGTGAGGCCATGGTGTGGAGTTGGTTTACCAAAATTATCACGTCAACCAACAAATTAATCAATTTAAGTGAGGAATGTTGTGGGTGGTTAAAGCTTTTTTTAAGTCTTGTGTTCATTACACAATTACCAAAGAGGATTACCATTCCTACAAACATGGTTACATGCAAAATGTAAACAGAGTGATCTTACTTGTGTGGAGAGGAACGGTTGAAGCACGTCTTGGTCACATCCGTCACATTGGGGTTACAGCAGTCGCCAAGGTCATAGAAGAAGTTCTCCCAGTTACATTCAGGGTCACATACACCATTGCCCTGCTTGTGCTCAGGGCAACGGCTCCGATGGCTAGACATGCAGTCACCTGCATCAAACCCCGTCAGCGGATGGTTGCATTCTGGGTCACATGCATCATCACCAACTTTGCTGATATCACAGTTAGCTAGGATCAAGCGGTTTCGAAGGGAGGAATTGGTCACGTTGTGGATGCTAAGCTCCCAGGTGATGTTGTAGGGGTTAAAGGCATCATTCAGCTGCTGGTGCTGCAGGCTGATCTGGTGGTCTGATACAGTTGGCTTCATCCGAGCATCGTCCCAAACATTTATCACGCGATATCGTACTTTCTTGGGTCGACGGAAGTTCCAAAGGTGGTTGTAGTTTTTGATGACCTCAACATTGTCGCAGACAGTTTGACCACAAGTTGGAGGGTCCAGCGTTGTGTCCAATAATCCCTCAGAATTTACAACTCCACCACCACCCAGAAACCCTAACCGCCCACCTACCCCCTGCTCAGGCTGAGGAAAGCTACCATCTTTTACAGTCAGCCACTTCCTGCCTGGGTGCTCAAATGTTTCACGTATGACCAGTTGAGGTAGATCTTGGGGGTCCTCATGGCCTTGCATATGCCTGACAATCTGCCTCTGCCCTCTGGCCTGCCTCCATAGGCCCACCCTCTCCACTGCCCCTCTGTAATTATGATTCAGTGCATTCCCCCCAATCATCAGCACTTTGCACTTTTTGGTCAAATGGCTAAAGACATCGCCCGATTGCTCCCGACTGACACCCACTTGGGCGCCATTGAAAAAGAGCTTCATGTACACGCCATCATATGTGACTGCAACATGTGCCCATTGGTTGGGTACATAGGGAGCGTTGGAGTGGATGGAGGTCACTTTGTGGGCACGGTCAGTTTTAAGGGAGAAGAAAAAGCGAGGGTCACGATTCCCGTGTTCACTAACCGCCTGGATGCCAAGCAGCCAGCCTCTGTCACTGGAGGCGTAGAAGCATTTGTCGTAGAGGCCTGGAGAGAGAATGGAGAAAAAAATCAGTTAATATGTGCATGCCTTTATTTCCAAGTGGGAATGTGGACATGAACATGGGAGAAAATCATCATCTATAATAAAATCATCAGTCACCTGTAAGGGATGCTGATACCTTACTCACACATTCAGACTCTTTTCAATAATATAATGATTTTGCAATATTCACAAGCCACATGAATAAGATCCTTAATGTGAAGTTGATTTCACTATCTGTTGGTTTATACTGTATGTCAATTAGACTCCAATGTATACATTTTAAACACTATAGACTTTTAGAGGGACTAAAAAGGTAGTTGCGATGAGGGAACAGATATGAAGTCTACGATATACAGTATAATTTCTGAGTGCGTGTTGTCCTGGAAATTGGGTTGAAGTGCATGTTTAACTAAGGGAGACCCCATGGAAATCTCTCTGTATAGGCATCTTATTAACACTGAGCGCATTTAAAGACGTTTGTGTGAATGTCCCTTGCCAGTGGGTTAGCCAGAAAAGGCTAGTTTTCAGCTAAAGCCTTGTTTTTGTAGAGGCACCAAAACACCTTTTTCCTGTTTCACTTGGACCGTGTATGTCAGCTTCAGCATGGTAATGTGTTTTCACTTCTTAGGGGATCTCTGAATGTTAACTGTTTGTTTGTTTAGCGCTCGTTGAGGTACAAGTGTGCAGGTCCGCAAGTTCATGTCTGTGCGTGTGTGTTTTTTAAATGCATGTTCGCGACTATGTGCATATATCCATAAGGCCCAGTCAAAGTGTGCAAAGATTCCAAAGCACCTTAACGTGCCTCATAAGGTCCATCTCAGCATGTGAAAGTCTGTGTGTGATTTTGAGGAGAGAGCAGGAATTCTATCTATCCACACAGAGACACTCAATCCTGTACCCAGTCCATATTGGGTGTCCTTTACAGTTTGAGGATCTGTACATCAAATGCCAGTAAATACCCTTCTTATTTCGTCTCTGCTGACTAGTATGGTCTGAAATTATAAACTGATCAGCATAGTGATGATTACATCTTTGCCTCAATGCACTTGTCCACTGAAATGCCTTTGTCCCCCATCGATTAGGCTACCTGAGCCTGCAATAAGTGTCTGGCTAATGGTGATTGCACGAACATCTTGCTAACTTTGACCTGTTTCTAATTAGATGCACATTCCAGTATGCGTTCATTAAACTTGGTATTCCAATGGACCGATCTTCAAAGGACGAGGGTTGGGTTCAGCGTCAAGGTCAGTCCTTTGGGGGATGACGTTTTCAGCCTTTCCACTACACTGGAAGGAAAAAGCCTTCCATCTGTCAGCTAGTGCACTCAAGGCTAAAAGGTGTGCTAAAATGCTCGTAGGGCTCCTAGTGTAAACAGCTGTCATAATTCTGCCATGCTCAATTAATCTAACACACTACACTTTTCCAGACCCTGCACTGCGACTCTTTTGGCTCACACAAACATGCACACACACACACACAGTCACACACACACACACACACACACACACACACAAACACACTTATACAGACATGCATATATATACATGCTGATAAAAAAAAATACACAAACTTTCATGAACATAGACAAATTACAAAGTACACTTTTGTGTCTTCTCAGAAACACACACACGGAAGGGATTTGCATGTGCACACGCTACGGTAGAGAGCTGTTCCTGTCAGGTTCAAAGGCAACCTTCCTCGCACTTGCCATTTGTCTTCTTCCAAGAAAAACAAACTCAGGAAAAAAAGTAAAAATAAAGAAAGAAAAATGTCACAAGGACTTGATAAAAAGCAGGGAGGAAGGGAACAATGAAGCCTCCGTTTACTTTTTAGCTGTTCTAGTTCTGAAAGGTCAAAGAAAGGCACTTTCATGGTCATACTAAAGTGACCGCCACGGCAATTTCTCTGGGGAGACAATGGAAAATTCCATTGATATTCTAAAAACAAACTTAACAGACTAAACAAACATAACAAGGATATCGATTTAAAAAATGTCATCACAACCCTTGAAAACACTTGACTTTCAACATTTGACTCGGCTGTCAAGTTTCACTCTAAAGGAACTAAACTAAATGCTGGTTTTGAAGAGTCATAAATAATCTAAATGGTTGCACTTAATATGTTTTTGAGTCAGATGATATAAATTAAAACCACACTACTACACTGTAACTTATAATGTGACACTGTCATCACAGTGTCACATTGTGAGGTCATTAATCTTGATTTTGCACTACTGAACAAAACTTTTCCAAAACCTCAATAAATGACAGTCAGCCACAATCCATGGCCATGATACTAAAACTAAGAAGACTGTGAGGATGTTACCAGTTGACGTGATGACTGAGGAGCAAACGTGTTGCACTCGAGGCTCAACCCCTCTTCAAACTCTAACCACTTCGTCATGATATCAAGGTTATTCATCTTCCTCTTAGTCTCTCCGTTACATTTGATGATAATGAGGAAGTAGCCACAAAAACAAAGGTCTAGAGGAGCTGAATTAGTAGTTTTTACTTATTTTTGTGTCTATTTTCACACTATATGATCTGTTATTGCAGCAATTATCTGCTGAGGTCTGCATATTAATTGTCCCAAGAAGGTCATGGAAGAGAGCCTCCGTCCCTCTTGTGATTTATTTACCTCTTCTTTTGATGCGGAATAACCCAACATGACCCGGATACAAAGGCCACAACACAGTGTGCAAAAAATGTGGACATAGAACGTGATGTTCTGATCGTGTGTGTGTGTGTGTGTGTGTGTGTGTGTGTGTGTGTGTGTGTGTGTGTGTGTGTGTGTGTGTGTGAGAGAATGTTCATAGGCAGGTGTGTCCATGTGTGTGAGTTTGGGGGGGTTCATAGGTGTGTGTAAACTCTTTAAATGTTTCTGAACCTGATATTAATTCGGACCACATGTAGCTGTCAGACGCGGGCAGTGACAGCACAGGAAACTTTATTTACC
This sequence comes from Myoxocephalus aenaeus, assembly GCA_038501785.1. Classification (NCBI taxonomy): domain Eukaryota; kingdom Metazoa; phylum Chordata; class Actinopteri; order Perciformes; family Cottidae; genus Myoxocephalus; species Myoxocephalus aenaeus. Next base: position 120,031 of record JBAMJR010000037.1, on the reverse strand, counting down.
CCGAGGAGTCTTGTAGTTCAAAGAGAACAAGATAATCCCCACTTGTATTTGATGATGGATTGATCACTCATCTGTGGAGTATAAAGTAATATCTATTGATCTCTGAATGTTCTTTTTTCACCCAAAAAGTGATCCAACTCTACCTCTCCAAGGGTCATAAAGAAAATCGGTTAACTCTTAAATATATTTGTGCACACACACAAAAACACTTGTTTTTAAACAAGTACATATCATCACTATTAAATACAACTTTATGTACATTTATTTGTGTAACTTAAGTTTGGCATGTTTCAGCTGTATGTCTATATTTTGTTTATGTACATTGAGGGCAACGGAAACTAGTCAGATCCCTTGTATGTGTGCATTACTTGGCCAGTAAAGCTGATTATGATTCTTAAACAACTTTAGTTCATTATTTAAAAAAAATAAAGTACATACATACTAATGCAACTTGTATAGTCTGCAGTTTGAAGTCTCTTTCTTAAATGTTCTAATGTATTGATCAGTCCTCTCATTCATTGTTACTAAATTAAGGTATTCCACAGAGTTGTAAGAATTGTGTATCTTGCATACACAATTCTTACAACTCTGGGTTAGGGTTACAACTCAGAAAAAAAGACGAGAAAGAGCCAGAATCTGGAAGAAAGAAAGAAAGTAAGAACAAATGAAAACGACAACAAGGGAAAGGGAGGGAGAGAGAAAAAGAGAGAGAGAGAGAGAGAGAGAGAGAGAGAGAGAGAGAGAGAGAGAGAGAGAGAGAGAGAGAGAGAGAGAGAGAGAGAAACAGTGGTGGTCAAAACAACACAGTAAAAAAAACAGCTGCTGCAAACAACACTGCTGGGATCAAAACAAGCGGATGGAGCATTTTGAGGGGCACTGGGATTTTTGAGGCCTAAATTGGATTTAAAAGATTAGGCTTTATTGAATTTGTTTGATCATCATATTTGTTCTCTTGAGGTCCCCTCTCTGATACCCTGGGGGAGTGTGATGGGTGCAAATCTTAAAAAATTAACACACAAGATTAAACATGAATGGTAATCTCTAGTAGGGGGAAGCCAAAGCAAACAAATGGGGGCGGGGTACCACAACAACACCTTTACAAAATAATGTGATCTAATACCACATCTGTAAAGCCTATAATGTTCAGTTTGTGATAAGATTGGTCAACTATATAGTCATTTTGGGGGCCATAGTGTTGTTTTTGTACTGGATTGCATAATACTGTACAGATGTTCCTGTTATTGTGTCCGTCCCGTAAATCTAGGAGTCACTCAGGTCACAACAGACGCTCTCACCCCCTCTACCCCAGTTTGAGACTCTGACAAGGGATTGGTTTTGCAGTGCATGCCCCTGCCAACTGGCTAGCACCACCTAAAAGTGTAATGTATCTCAATACACACACATACTCTCTCTCACACACACGCACACACACACACACACACACACACACACACACACACACACACACACACGGTAAGAGTGGGGGGGAGGACAGATAGATAGAAAATAAAAGGACCATGTAAATGTATTCATTTAAGTGGTGTAGTTAAGTCTCCAAACGTGCAGACTGGCGTACGGGTGGCTAAGGAGGACTGAGTTCAATTCAGTTCAGTTCAAAGGCAGCCATCTGCACAAGTACACTGTAGCAGGCAATGAGTTGTGTATACAACGCTCCCTATCGGCAAGGAAAAGCATAAAAAAAACGGTCTTATACTGTAATGCACAAAAGCGCTATTGGTCGAAGCAGATGATGCAGAACAGTTTCAACACCTCTCCGCTGCTCCTTTACGCATGGATGCAGGAGAAAAAGGAGCGCGCACAGGAGACAACTACAAAGTGTCAAGCTTTCCTCTGAAGACAGGGATCTACTCGAGTGTGTGTGTGTGTGTGTGTGTGTGTGTGTGTGTGTGTGTGTGTGTGTGTGTGTGTGTGTGTGTGTGTGTGTGTGTGTGTGTGTGTGTGTGTGTGTGTGTGTGTCCTCCTCTGCGCATCAGTAGATAGATGCAGCATCACTGATTGGGCTTTAAATTAGAGAAGCTCAGAATAACGCATGTTTTCGCACAATCGGCGTTTTGGAGAGACTGTGCGCCGACATAACACCATGAAAGCACACACACATGAAAACACATTTTCAAAAGGAGGGGGGGAGACACCCTGGGTCTCTCTGTCTTGTCCCGTAACTCCGGTAGCCAAAAGGTGTCGATTTTGGGGGACACTCAAGCTTGCGGTTTGAGCCGCCAGCTCTGAGTGCACTCCTATAGGACAGACCTCTCCCGCTTTGTGCCTGACGTGACGTGCTCGCTCACAAAGTTTTGGCCATTACATCATAGTTTTAAAATAGCCCCGTCGGTTTAAAGAAATTACATTTTACGCACAGTGACATCAGCTGCCGGTCAAATGATGCAGTAGCCTATAGCTGCTGGCCGTTCCCCTCACTTGTATGATCATAACACACGGATGTCGTCAGCATGAACTGGGAAAATTACGGGGAAATTAATTCGGAGAATTAAAAAAAAATCATGTTGCAGCGATTTCTCTCCATAAGCTGGCAAACTTAAATGTGATCGAAATCTTCATTGACCCAATGCTTGCACTACCTACATTATCCACTGTACTTTTTAGAGCATTACATCATTGTCTAGTCTGATAGATGAACTCATTTTCAACTCGCTGAAACTGCATGTTGCATTTGTTTTAGACTACACGACACTGGGATAAAATACGGCACATTTGCATGTTTAGTTCTCAATTTGCAATTTAAGTCGCCAGTTTTTAAGTTACACTTGCAAAAGGAGTTGGGTTGACAATATGATGGAGAATGTGGAGACTGTCCTACCTGCAATCACTGTGGGTGATCGTTGACCTCCCTCCGGTTTGATCCACATCTCAAGAGTGAAATTTCCTCTGGGTATCTCCACGCCAGGCTTCAGCCGTAGCTGATCTCCCCTGCCGGTAAAATAGACAGCTTTCCCCCGGTCTGGAGAGTTTTCCTCCGCCTGAGAAGAGCGCCGACGCTGGCGGAGCACCCGTCGCTCCAAGCCGGGCAACGAGCGTTTGCCCCGGGGCAGACGTGTGGCACAAGCCCCTGGGATGGTGGCTTTCGCCTCCCTAATGCGCACCAACTCCCTCTTGGATCTCCCCTTTCTCCGGACAGTCCCGCACTCTGATCCAAAACACAATATGAGAATCACCAGGCAAGACACCCAGGGAGATGTCCAAAGTTTCATTTTTCGGGAGAGGTAATGGCAAAAAAAATATTTAAAATAAGAGAGAAAAAAAAAGAAAAAAAAGAAACAACGGAATAACTACAAAAAAATATATGTCCACAATGTTCTCCTCTTTGGAATCCTCTCGAGTTGTTCCTTCTCTCTTACAGCTGTAGAATGTCAAACCGTAGAAACTGTCTAAATAAACCCATAAAGCTATGCTGTTTTTCCCTCTTTATATGCTAAGCCACGACCCCCTCTCTTAAGCAAAACTACTCTGGAGACATTCAGGGGACACAGGACTATTTGATTCATGTATGTGTTCCACGGTGCCTTTTCAATGGGTCCCATTTAGCCAAAGGGATGACTAATAAGTAATCAATCAAGAGGGGGGTCCGGCCGATGCCCCCCTCATCCCCTTTGGACGGTAGGAGTTACTCGCAGAAATCCACAGTTGTCCGCCAAGCTCTTGTCACACCTTTTTGTTGTTTCCTTATCCTACCCGTAAAACAGCATAAGAAATGGCACATATTATATTCCAAAGAAAAGTGACAACAAACCGACCTCTCATATTTATTACAGGAAACAAGAGGTAAAATTTGATCAAAAATGGAATCCAAACTTCCTCTTGCCTGTATGCCTGTACAAAAGTTGAAATGCACTATAATATCTGGAAAGGCGAAAGAGAGGAAGAGGACAGAGAGCTGCAGAAGTCAGCACCGCGGTCCTCACTGATTGCCTGGAGCAGATACACTTGGAGGAGTCGGAGCTCGCCGTCCGCTTTAGAGCCAGTTTCTCTCTAAGTCTTTTTAAGAACAACTCGTGTTTCAAATGTTCCGGGGCTGTGCTTTTTTTTTTTTTTTTTCTTTTTTTCAAAGTGGGAAGTCACACAGGTAGGCAACTCTCGCTGACGGCGATTCTCCCCTTGGCACTTATGATAGGATGGTGTTTACGGAGTTTGAAGGGCGTATATGTATCCCTCTAGCGGTTACAATTTAAACAATCCAGTATTTACATCAAGTCCTCAACACAGCACCACAGCCAGGGAGTCGAAGAACATGAAATAATAATCATAATTTCCAGTCCCCGTGGTTGATATTTGGTAACATTCCTCAAAATATATGCTCCATGAAAAAACGGATTAGTACTCATCAATACATGTTTAGTCCCCTGTATTGTATAATAAAGATATTTTCCCAAATATGATTTCGGGATCAAAGCTTTTATTTTGTAATATAAATATAAATACAAAAATAATTGTAGGCCTAATGGACAGGGATTAATATGCGAAGTTAAGGTATAAAATGTGTTGCGCAAAGACGAGTATTAGGTTACTCACAGGCTCCTGGGGCTTGGCAAAGTATGACGTAGTCTATAAAGGTAGACCTAACTGTCCCGTCAAAGTCATGTTTCCCATTAATGTCCTTTCAAAATAAAGTAAGCACTAGATCAAATAAGTAATGGGAGAACATTGACAAAGCCATAGCAGTTCTTGTCCTTTCTTTACTTAACCTAATTTGATGGATCATATGTCCTTTCTTCTTTCAATTTAAAAGCCAGGGTTTGAGTGTTTTAACCGCAAAATGGCAATAAGTGCACGTATGTGCATTTCCTACCTGTGCATGTTTTTTTTTTTTTTTTTTATCTGGCCAACTCTAGTCTAAGTTTATAACGATGCACGATTGCCAAACAAGGACATTTGTCTTACCCAAAGGGATTTGAAAAATAAAAAAAATCGTGGATTTGCAAGTTTCAGGTTGACTCACACAGCCTAATGTTTACTGACAAGTCAAGAGATGGATGTGTTTCAAAACCACACTCTCGACTAAAGTTCATAAGCTTTTGAGATTGGTGACAAAGCCTTCGTAAATCTCAGCTGCAGAGTGAAATGAAAACAATCCTTTGGTCAATGTTACTGTTACTCTGAGGATATTTTGACACAGAGCGGAGCGTGGCTTTACCTTTTAATGGTTTTCTATAGAGACAGTCGGTTGGAATGTCGGTGTTTCCTCTCTGTTCTCCCACGGTTGTTTGTTGTAAATGTGTGTTTAGACAGCCAAAACTTGCCACCTACCATAAAGGAAAGAGAGAACAAACATTAAATATTTGCTTTCTTTTTCATATGGTGTTGCGACTTTGGGCCACATATTTCCTTTTGTGTCTTGAGCGGGGGAAATCACATATTGAGAGGCGTTTGACCTTGGAAGTCGCTGGGAGCAGAGTTTCACATAGACCACACATTTAAATCTTGTCAAAGGAGACAGTGGATAACTTTGTGTGTCCAAACCTTCACATGTCAGGTTGTTAAACCCCATTCTCCCGTTAGTTGTGGTTGTGTGGCAACACTTTTATCTGTTTGAATGAGTTTTTGTTTGGGTCCTTGTCTCAAAGACTCCTGATTCCCATGAGATTGCTCGCTTTAATGCACACTTTGTGGTAAAACACATGCTTTTTTCCCCCCAACTAGGCCTTTATTTTTTCAGTTCAATACCGCTGCGTCATACACTTGAAAGTGATTTAATGTTGTAATATATTGCAAGGGAACTTTCATCATACATAGTTAACACTGAAGGGAAATGGAAATGTGAACCCACGAAGGTACCAGAGTAACGGGACAGAAGGTGAAAGACATCTCTCGAGGCCTGTAATTACATTCTTCACTTCTTCACCTAGAATCAGACTATCACTCTCTCCCTGTCCATAAAGGAACATGAGTGCTGAAGATAGAAAAGATGACCTAATGTCTTACAGTCACTTTCAGGTTGGTACACTATGTACAGACTGAAGGGGGGAGGCGGAGGGGAACCCTGAAACATGCTCACAAAAAGGTCATTTGCCATCTTTCGGTTATGCAATGAGATTGAGTTGAAGGGACCAATCAACATGCACAAAGTTGCATCCCTGGCTCTACCATTTGTCGGTAAAAGAGTGTCACAATATCGCTCCTTTTTAAAACAGGCTTATTCCCAGTTATTCCTGGATTCTAGGAAGACAACATCCCATCTTAACCTAATGACCCGTGACGGTTCAGGTCACGGAGCCCCTGTGCAATTTTGCAAATCCCACTGCAAATCTGAGTCAGTCCATGAAGCAGAATACATTGCATCCCTTAGAGACGGGCATGATGTTAGGCTCCGTCAGAGGTCAACAGTGAATAAAACACCACTGGACAGAGACTACCCTTTGATATTTTCAAATCAGAAAAAGAGAAGGCTTAAAATATGTATGCTACAGCAGCAGCAGAAACTAGTACATATTGAAAAGATCATTATAAATCATTATTATTATATTATATGATAACATCTTTTTAATCCAATTGAAAATGCAAGAGACTCCCAATTACTTGAGTCACATTATCTGACCTTGTCATGCAACCGTCTGTCTGTCCAAACCTGTATCCATAGACGCGTGCATGACATTTGGTATGGACTGATCTTTAACCATGTTTATATACATATTTACTCAGAGTTGTAACAGTAAGTGACACCGTCAGGATAATCCACATTCGCTGTCTGAATGCATTAACAGTTTTGGGCTTTTTTTCCCACGTTTGACCCAGAAAGATTACATCTGTGTTTCGAAAAGTAACAGCTTGTGGGAGCGGTAAAATATGAGCAGAGCTCGGTAAATTAACATTCAACAGCAGGTTGGAGCAAAAATATGTGTATTTGATGGCTCTTTAAATTTAGTTGTGTTGATTTCATCAGTAGCAATATGTTAAGAAAGTAAATTAACTTTGTTTAATTGCAAGTAGATCATAATCACCCTCAAACTTTATCTCTGGCTGCATTGTGATGCTGCCATTGCTTTCCCTATCACTTTTGTTTAGAGAAAAGTGGTTGCAATATTGTACAATAATCCCACCACGTCAGAGTGACTGTGGAGCAGTGCAAGTCAAATAGGAAAAAAACAGTGTCCTATAATCCATTAATGCATCCAGCTTAATCTGTGACTTAAAGTGCAAACCTAAATGCTTTTGCCTCGTTTTTTGTTTGTGTGGATGATCTGGAGAGTCAAATGCTACGGTGTCAACAATGCTCACACATTAAAGAATACTACAGATGAGGTTTACAGGAAATATGGGGGAAATGTGAATGAGAATAGTGAAATATAATACAACTAAAGCTGTAGTGACAGTGGGATTTCATAATAGTGACCAGGACCTTGTAAAAGGCGGCTCTTTCTAAATATAATGCCGTTACAGAACACCCATTAAAGCCCTTAAGAGTATAATCCTGTGCTACCTACAAACTCTTACCAGGTCGAATTTTCAGTGATTCCATGAAAACTGTCACGCAGGCAGCTTCTGGTAAAAAAAGTAACCACTACCCAATAAGAGATGTGCTAACTGAGACGGAGGTGTTGTGTTGTTTGTTACTTTTAAACAGAATTTCCCAAAGATTACAGAAAATATATACATTTGCGTAAATCGGGTTTAATCTTTTCTAATGCTTATGACAGCTGTCATTTATATGCACTTAGCATGGAAGGGCGGCCAGTGGCATAATATATATATATATATATATATATATATATATATATATGTATGAACACTGAAAAAAAAGACTGCTATTGTGTTACAGTTTGATATTCAAAACATAATCTGTGTTGGCAGAATGGTACGTGAAATAGTAGTCATAGTCAGAGCACTGTCTGGTATGATGCATGTGAAATCAATGAAATGTCAGACTTTGTTGATAAAAAAATTAAAATACATATTCCACGAGAGTTTAATTAACATTCACATAAGTTTTATCAGGACATAATTATCATCTTAAATCAGATAGTAGATCATTCTGAATCACAGTACACATGGAGAAGTAAACTCAAGCACATGACTGTGTCCTATTTTGATACAAATGCACTTATGAGAGATGATTAAGTTACAGATAGAACTGCTAGATATAATACATTATAGTCTTTTTCTTTTCTCTGTCATCCCGATCCAACCTCATAACTTTCCAGTCTGCCCCTTTATCCTCCCTTATCCAATTGCTACATTATTTATTAGTTATAGCTTCCAGCTGTAGAGCAACAGAATGAGACGAGGAACAGGATGCGACTATGTATGACAGAGAGTCCCGTCGTTCTATACTCCAGTCAGACTACATCAGTCTGCACTTTTCAGGCAAAATGTAATTAAGGACTGAGCTCTCATATTATTGACGGTACGGAGGTACCTTGAGGTCATCATGCAGTCGTATACTCCTCTGTACATACCACCACCCACAAACTTTCACACCACCAGAGCTAATGTTTGGCATTTTAGAACCGTTTACTTCCTCGGAGGAACATGGACACAATTAAAAATGCAATTTACTTCTTAGTTGTCGGTCCATGCTTGCGTTTTTGGTTTATTGTCTAAATGTTTGCTGAACACTCTGTACTGGCAAAAATCAAACCAAAACTTTGTGTTCATTTTGTTTTAGTTAAATGTTGGTTAACAAAAAAATGGTATGCTACTTTACCACCATCATCCAGTAAGCCGTGTGGGTGAATGAGGTGTATTTGACAAACTTGGCTGCTGATGCTTTGGCTGATTCTGTTGCATCAAACTTTCGCTGCGATTGTTTATTTTGTGCTGTAGTATAGCTGATCAAACAACATGGGTGTGCCCATTAGCATTTCTTGCTTTTTATGTTGTCAGACTATTGGACTAGTATGAAGTTATTGAATGTAGAGTTGGCGGTGGCAGAAAATGGGTTTCTTACTAATACAGTGTATTCAATAAGTTTTCCATCCAAACTTTTAGAATTTTTGAAGGAACTTTAGAAATGATCTGCTTCAGAGAGCCAAAGCATAGAACAGAAATAGAAAGAAAACAAAAGAATAATATAACTTTTCATAGTAATGCATCTCAACTTGGAAACATAACACAACATCAACTTCTATGACTGAAATATGCAATCTTTGTTTTTATCCTTTTGCTTCTCTTTTTTTAAGTATGACTATGATATCTAACAGGAGAAGCATCTTTGTTTGCCATTTTGGCATCTAACTGCCCCTGCAATGTTCAAACTTTTCTTAAATTCTTCTTGTTTTTCATATTTGTTTATACATGAAAATTAAATACATAAACATGCACATTTTAAACAGCTACCTCCTAAACCTGTCTTGCTCAGGGATGAAACATGGTTCCCAGACATATGATAAGACAATCTGGTAAAATCACAGAGTCAGATGTACAATTGGAAGCATATTCCAATTGTACATCAAGCAAGTTTTCTCTTTGCATGCCAATATTTCTGCACGGTTGAGACTCTGTGTGCAGATCAATTATTAAAAAAGATATATGAAATAGTGTAAAAAGGAATACCACGTCGGACTTCCAAAATAAAAAACTAAATTATTTGAGAACCATGTTGAACATCGCATCATTGTCTACATATGTAAAAGCGCACGAGGAGTATGTTCCTCATCATCTTCACATCCTGGATTTCAGACGCTGTTATGAGCTGTGTGGTAAACAATAACCCATTATGGGTCCCCAACGGAAACCAAGGCTTGCCATTGGTTTAACGCTGCTGCTTGTGGGGAAGAATTATATGTGCAGGGGTGCAGAGTACGGCACTGTCAGCACACCACCGCTTGCCACCACTACTGCCCCTCCGTCTAGACGTTAGAGCAAGTCCATATGGAGATGGTTAAAAAGCTCATTAGCCGGCCTACTTGAAATACAGTTGCAGTGACGCTTGTCCATAAAAAACACGAAGTGGAGTGGTTTCTGCAGTGGTATTAACCAGGTTGAGGCATCAAGCCCCCAGGACTGACAACAATTTGACGCAGGGCTTCATTTCACCAAATTATGGCTAAAATGGCATGCTTTCCAAGAAAGAAATGAGGAAAAAGATTACTTCTTGGAAGATTTCTGGAGCTTTTTGCTTGATGCAGTCTGATCTATCTGGGTGAGGGAGCGTGGAAACATGTCTGGTAAGGTGAATGGGATATGGCCCATTGGAAGAAAAATGGCTAGGACTTATTATAACATTTAGGGTGACTTAAGTGCAAAGACCAGTTTGTCACTAGTGAACTTGTATTATTGCGTGCACAAATTGAACTCACTGAACTCAAACCCTCCTTCTTTCAATTGCAAGATGTTCCCCACATAAAATAAACGGTGTACTGTATAGGCTTTCACATAGTAAAATACACCCAATAAAATGATTAATTGCCATATATCTAACCCCTTTTGGATTTTTTAGAGAGCTGTGTGTTGTAGATTAAAGTGCCTTATGTCTTTTCAACACCTTCCGTAGAGTTGATGTCTACGGAGGCATGGTTTAGGCTAATTGGGGAACCTGATACTATGGGAAAATTGTACTCATGGGGCCAAAAGTCATTTTCAGCAATCAGACATGCATGAAAAATAGCAGCTCTTTCAGGATTGAAGATTAATGTAAGTACAGCATGGACACACTTTAATTTAATCAAAAGATTTAAAACAAAATACAGCTACTGTAGCTTTCAAGCTGAAATAATACAAATCTTACCATAAAAAAATTATGAAATCATTCTCACCATATAAAACTAAAATTATTAAAATAAACATACAGATTTATTGTCCAACTCTGTAGTTCCCTTTCATCAAACGTCTTTTAAACTGTGACAACTCTGTCAACCAAAAATTCCCCACCCTCTGGCCGACACAGTTTTCTCCTTAGGAGTCGGAAATTTGGCATGGAGGTCAAGTGGGTCGGTGTGAAGTTGTGTGTTGTGTTCATGCCAATTAAAAAGGTAGTGCGAGTTGCCTCAAATATACCTACTCTACAATAGGTATTTTAAAGAGATTCACATATCACGGCCAAAGTCATTAACCTTATTTTCCTACACTCAGCAGAGTTCCTTTTTCAACAGAACCGGTTTTGCCACACCCCCTGCATTCTGGCCACGCCCCCATCCATATGTTATCAACCGGTTTCAGCAGAGTTTCTGTGTCAAGGGTGTAGGATTTAAGCCACGCCCTCTGCCCTCACCCATGAACCACAAACCATGCACGCATGGGTGGAAACATACACGTACGTGGTCATAGCTATTTTAATTTGCACTCATTGTTTTGGTTTTATGGCCTGCAAAAAAGCTATGATAAGCCCATTACACTAACCTCTCCACTTCAAATGACAGCCAGACAACGTTAGTGACAAGCTTGTAGTGGAGCATTTAGCAAAAATGGGCAACTATTGCATCAACTTTAGATGATGTAGGTAATGTAGGTTAACTAAATATGAATATGTACTATATGCTACTGAGCTGTGTGTGCAAGAATGTCTAAAACTAACTCAACGGCTGTCAAAGGTCCCTGTCAACATTCTCTTAAATATCCTTTGTGAGCACATCTCAAAGCTTCGCACCTATTAAAGCTTTCCGTGTTGTTGTTTTTTTACAACCAAGCCCTATTGCTCAATATCTTTGAGGTTGTGTGTTTCATTGGCAGGGCATGTTTGCACTCATCTTAACTATAAAAGAAAAGCTATGTTCCAAATGCTCATGAAGCATCAGATTCACGGAGGGGCGCTAAAGCATCACGCTTCTGTACCATCAACGTGTACGAGTGTGGACGCTTGCACACAAGTGCATTGTGTTTGTGTGTGTGTGTGTGTGTGTGTGTGTGTGTGTGTGTGTGTGCGCGCTTTACGGTTGTTAGTGTGAATGTGCTAATCGGACTGAAAGAAGTGAAACTCATGTACAAATGTCCCACAGCATTCAAGGAGGTCTAGTCCTTAGACAACTATAGAAAGAGAAAAATGGCTGGAATGTTGAGAATGTGTTTGGTAAACAACGTTAAACAAAATGCAGTGGACTTTGAAAAGAGCACATATACCTCATGCTCTTTTTTTGGGTGTGTCGTAAATAAGTGCTTTGTGGAGCAAGTAAACAACGTTGTACTTCTGTAGACTCACTGTGTTGCGTAAGATGTAATGTATATTTTACTCCGGCTGGAAAGGAAACATAATGCGTTTAGCGTAATTGTAAAGTCAGTAAGCAGAAAAACACATGCTGCAGCATAAGTAAACAATGCATAATGCTACATTGAGATGAGCAAACAAAGGGCACGTGCTGATTTGCAGTCAACAATGCAATGCTGCACCTTAATGTGTCTGGGCCAAACAATGCAAAAGCCGATTATGCAAATTGGGGTTATCGAGGGCATTGCAATGTAACAATGGCACCAAGTTGATTGAGCCGGGCTGTGTGCGTATACGCTACCCATCCCCTTGGGTTTCTTTTTCCCCCCACAGATGCCCTTCCCAAAACCCCCTATCCTATGGTCTCTGTTCCGAGGCCTCATTATGGGGGCTGCTGTCAATCGGAAGGTCAAGGGTCACGGCAGAGGATTAGCTTGATCAATACCCCCCAGCCTGATCAATCAACTTGTCTTTTCGTTTCCACCAATAAGATAGCAGTTTCCATCAAAACAAAGGAGTGAGAGGAAAAAGAATGCCAGAAAGAATTAGGAGGAGTAAGAAAAGGGAGAATGTAAACAAGCCTGCCTCGCTGAACAGACCCCAGAAGCATCTGTTTTTTTCTGAGTTTAGAATGACATTGTCAAGGACTAGGACATTGATGAGCGCTGTGCGTCATCATGATGCACCTGTAATGCCCTTGGGCCTCTCTGTGTTTGCTCCAGATCTGAGACACCCAGAGATTTAGATCTGTGATTGCATAGTGATCACTTCCTTATGGAAATGAACACACACACACACACACACACACACACACACACACATATATATATATATGAACATCTTGGTCTTCTTTAGTGGAAGCAATCATTTTTAAAAAGCTTAATATTTATAGAAGTGCACATTCATCTCAGGTCATTACAGTAGGGAGAAAAAAAATGCCCTTTACAAATAACTCAATTACGCTTTACGATCACAAAAGGATACTTCCATTTAATTATAAATCACCTCATTTCATATATCCAAATTACAAGGCACAGTCAGCCTCTCCTCATTTCCTTTTAGCAGTTGCAGAGTTAAGAAAATTGAAACGATCCATTAGCTTTGATTATCAAACAGGCTTAATAAATGGGTCATTTTTCTCTCAAATTAAAATTGCCCAGTGTGTATTTTCAATTGAGTGTCTGCTTCTGTGCCAAGAAATTATTCTCCCTAAGGAATAATTCTAGCCACCAAGTAGTTACAAATCATGGAAATGAGTTGATGGAATATAGAGTAGAAAGGCACTCGATGCTAAATCATTAAAAATGTACTTTCTTTACCTCAGCTCCAGTGCGACGCCTCATTTGGCATTGGTTGGCGGAGAGCCACGCATAAAGAGCGATCTCGCTGTTCTGTGGTAAAAGATAATGCTTTTAAAACTAAGGGCAATATCCTAACAACACAGTCATGACATGCAAAAAAAAAACTGATTTAAAAGGTTTGTAATACAATTTGAATGCTCTAGAATCAGGTGGGACAGTCGACCTAAGTGATGACACTTGGACCGCTAAAGGCAGGAAGTCACTTCCCTATGTGTGGCCTTCAGATAACATAACACACACAAAAAAAAGGAAATTAATAAACCAACCCCTCCTTTCCCAGTGCCACAAAATACAATAAATAATGAATAAAAATGGAATAATTGAATTACCCTTTTACCAGAATACACTTGATCTGATCTATTTCCATTCCTCTTTTATACCTGGTTCCTGCATGTTTCAGCATTTAGAAAAAATATGTGAAAAAAATACAAAGAAGTGACACAGATCACCATTGTTCAACAAACAAATAATGAATCTTGCCAGAATCTTTTTAATAAATAATCCACCTATCACCACTTCTAAAGGGGTGATTGTGTGACTATTTCTCAGCAGTGTAGATAACAGGAAGTCACTGCCCCTGGCCAAGAAATAGTTTGACACATTAACCTTCCGTAAAACCACAGCTTGTTATTTTAACACTTTGGTTGTTGCACAGAATATACAATAAACAGTCTTCATGCTAAGCTAAGATAAAACACATTCAACAGACAATATCCTCAACTAACTCTCAACTAGAGTGAATAAGCACATTTCCCAAAATGTTGAAATATTCCACTATTTATGTTTGTCTCACACATCTGAGGGTTTAAATGTTACTTCCTCCACTCTACAAATCATGGACCAAAAGAAAAATACTCATTTATAAAGAGAAAAGTAATCCAACGTTATATTATTGCAGAATCAGATAGCAGAGTTTAAAAACATGACGTTCATACATTATGTATAATACATTTGCATTGCAATGCTCTTCTGCATTATAACAACAACAACAACAACAACAACATGCAGTGGGTGACATGCTGCTAAAGCAGGGAGGAAATGGAAGAACAAGCAGGTCATGCACTGGATTTAAATTCACTATGTCACATGTACTTGCTATATGTTTTAGCTTAGTGAGTCGTCCAGCAGCCCAGGGGACTGTGTCTAACAACTCATTTGCAGGAAAGAAGTTTGAAAGGTGCAGCAGACGGTGAACTGAGTGAGCAGCTGAAAACTGTGCAGATGCTACAGAAAGGGGGACAAAACAGGGGAGCAAAAAAAAAAACCCCAAAAAAAAACACAGCAACAGAAGGAACCGATTGTATCATAAGCCAGGCCATAGGAGTTGATTACTTTCAACTTCTGACATTTTGTAATAATTTCAGCCAAATATCAGTTGTATTGATATGTGTAGTGTTACTTGTCAAGTCCTGTGTTCTCTTGGTGCAAATTAATTGTCGAATAGAGAAACATGTCAATGAAAAAAAAAAAAATACTTAACAAAAGGCAGAGTCATGGCGGGAACACAACCACTGATGTACCCTGGCAAGAACAATGCTTGTTAAGACCAGCGTCAGCAATCCTCAATATGGTAGTTTAACAAAAGGGCAATGACGTCTTTACACGGAACAAATAGGTCTGTTTTCCTATACTACTCTAAACTATTGGGCTTCATTATGAGGCTCTGAAACTCTGGATAGACGTTTGTCCTCCTCTTGTCATTGTCTTCAGCTGTCTGAAATTGCATGGTGAGGCTGGCTTTGCTCCCCAGATCATGACGACGATTAATAAATAATAACGGTGAGATCAGGGGGACATCACTGAAGGGCTATTTATATCCACAAAGCAAATTTAACCTTGACCATCTTTTTCACAGTGACCACACTCGCCTTTCGCAAGCCAAGAGTCAAACATCATATTTTCACACTTCACTGTCATCTCATAACTCTGACTTAGATATGAAATATTTAAATATTGCTGTGCCTGCTGTAATAGGCAGTGAAATTCCTCATCACAAGCTTCACAGACTGTGTTCTCTTTGTTTAAGGGAGGAAGTTGCCAGCACCTGTGAGCTGGTGCAAAAACACCTGGACTCTCATCATGTCTGTGTGATACAACATATTGTATCATAGCAGAACCCAGGCACTCTGAGAGGTGCATGAGAAGCCACAAACTCTTTTGGGCCTATGTGAGAAAAGGCTTCAATCTGAGTCGGTGTATGATGAGCGTGCGTGTGTGTGTGTGTGTGTGTGTATATATATATATGTGTCTGCGCAGGTGTGCAGAGGGAGCCGAGCAGGCAGGCGAACAGACAGGCGCACCGGGTGCCTGTGAGGTCAGGGGCTAGGTGGAGTGTTAGCGGGAACGACACCTGACAGCAACTGGGTGGATGCGCCCTGGCAGTTCTGTACATTCATGTCACTACTGATAAAAGTCAGCAGGAGAAACTACAGTGCCGGTGCCACCGGGTCCTCCATACAGGACAAGGAAAGGAGGATGAGAACACTTCCGCCTGTCCTTGCCTGTCCCTCCAATGCTCACTGAGCAGACAAGTCAGGACAGCTGTGACGGCCATTGGTTGGGCAGGGGTGAAGGTGCCAACCTTGTCAATGCCAGAGGTGGGAGCAGAGCTACATGGCACCGCCCGATTTGGGCTGGGAAAACGAAACCTGGGTGCCTCTCTTTTGGTTGTGTAGCAGCCAAGGGCAAAAGGTAGGTGTACAGAACTTTCTGTGTTCCTGCAAATGTAGCTGGACGGCTACATGTGTCTTACTGGGTAAAGCACAGCAATCAGTTTCATGGGCTGAGGTTTTTCCAGTGGGTCGGTGTGGAAGAGTTGACATGAACACCGGCAGCAGAAATGTGTTGGTACAGTGCTGCATAGTAGCTCATTGATTCACGGCTATCAGCTGGACTCTGCTTGCTTTCTTCAGGTTCTCTGTTAATCCCACTGTCCAAAAACATGCGAATCCATCAAAATTATTAAATTATCGATGGTTCTGGCTGTTTTAGCAAATCACGAAACATCTTGGTGTCCATGTTCTGAAGGAATATCCTAACCTGGGTTACCTGGAGCTCAGTCTGTGAGTGTTTCAAATCATCAAAAACTACACCTGAGAAATATAATGCCATACACAATTACCCAATGTTGGATTATTGTTCTCAAATCAACACTTTTGAGGCCTTAGTTTGTAGTGTTGCTATACTGGATTGCATTATAACATATTGGTGTTTTCATTGGGTCCACTCTGTGGCTGATAGAAAGCCGGAGAACGCCATCTAGTGTTCACATAGTGGAACACAGAGGGAACCCCCTTTATATTCAGCTGCTGCTGCATTCATCACACTCCCAATGCAGTCAAAGCTTTAACTCAATCATTTTAAAACTTGAACAATGGCATCCAGCAACAAAAAGAATCATAATTATGTGCATATGGCTTGTGTGGATGTATGCTGATTGCAAAACAGCCATAAACACTCCTGCTTACTTTCCTTGAGAAAGAGCTGATCTGCAACTTTTTCTTAACCCAGAACGAAACAGAAGTAATTGTCCAAAGGGCGGGTTGTTTTTCCCACATTTATCTTTCCTGAATGACTGGAAATGAGGGCAAACACTTGGTGCTGTAATCAAAAAAATGTACTTTGCATCTCACTGTAGTAATAGCTTGTGGAAAAAAATGTCACCTTCAGCCGTGAGGTGTGGAGGAAGGGAAGAGGTTGTAGTGTGTGTGTGTGTGTGTGTGTGTGTGTGTGTGTGTGTGTTGGACGCATGTGCTGCAAATTAGGCTTTGGTAGGCAGCCCTTGTGTTGGGGGCAGAGGAGGAGACAGGAGTGCGGGTGTTTCTGCATGGCAGCAGACCGCCGCCCCCTTGGGGGGCCGACTGACCCGGGTGCGAAAGGAGGGAGAAAGACAGCAGGCTGTGACGAACACTTGCTCGCTCTTTCCCTCGTCCTGTCTCACTCCCTCCCTCTTTTGCCTTATCCGTTGGCCCTGGGGAACCCTTGCACGCACCTCTAAGCCGCCTCTGTATCCCCATCTGCGAGTCTTCAATCGCTCTGCCCTTATATAAGGCCTCTTTCCCCTTTACGTAAACACAGGAGCAGGCTTTCTAAACATTTTACTTCATGCCTCGACTGAAAAAGAAACTTTTTTTTCTACCTTAAATGCAAGGGAAAGGGAGTAAAAAGCTTTTTACATTTAAATCTGTATCTAACCCTTGAATACACACTTCCGCTTGGATAAAACTGGACTCTAAGCTTTTATAAAAATGCTCCAGGTCCTTCATCATATTTCCTCTCAACACACACACACACACACACAGAGAGAGAGAGAGAGCTGCCATACGTTTAACTGAATAAACACCAGTGCTGTTGACACATATTTGGAGTTTATTCACACATCACATACTACAGTGGGTAATGTATTCAAGAAACACTAAACAGCGCTGCCACATATGACACAGGAACAACAAAAGAAAAAGACACTGAACCCTTTCTTTGCCATTATATAAAAATAGTGTTGCTACAAAAGTATAAATTAGGCTTACTAATAAGACAACTCAGATCTGAAGCTACACAGGAATCCGCTGCCAAAGTGCATTAAAAACACAAAATGAAGAGACTCAACCCATTTTTTTGTTGCATTTTAGCAGAGTAGAAAAGGAAGAAATGCCTGTAAAATAGGATGAAAGCAACACTAATTTCTTAACCTGAATTGATAATACAGAGTATGATCCATAGTTAAAACAGAAAAGGTCTCCATGTTTGCATTCTTATACCATATTTTTTACAATTCTTATCTGAATAAGTTAAAATCCTGAAACAAAATAAAACTTACAGCTGATTTAAATTTTGTAATAACAGTATCTTAGTTGAGTTTTCTATTATATCAAAAACCTTTTCAAATGCTACTGTAGAAAATAGAGGTATAATGTTATTGGTGTTCCCTACTGTATCTCTGAAATGAAGTCTCCCCCTTGTGGCATAAAACAGCAGTTATCTTGTATTTATATAATACATCCTCTGAAAATGGATGACGTCAACCCATAAACACCAACTTTATGATCAGCATCGCTACTCCCACCACGAAAGGTTAAAGGTCAGTCCCGGTTGCTTATCTGATGGTTGATGAGTGTCCTAAGGTATAACGTCTACTCATGAGCCAGCGTTGCACCTCAGATGGAAGTGAATCACGGCTCGAACTGTATATATATATATATATATATATATATATATATATATATATATCAGTACTTTTATTAAAAGCATGCATATCTTAGATATAATTATTATTTAATCAACAAAAAGAATGCTATTTCTAAGTAAAATTATGTCGACATCATTACGTCAACAATGGCATTTTGTCCCAGAGCATATATTTAAAATACTTATTTAAAAACCTGTAAGAAAACTCCCTTCGTCAGTTCAATTCAGGATCACTGCCACTAATGTACAGTATTTTGACTATATCTTAGACCAAAGCTAAATTTTGTAAGAACATCTGATTTCCAATCTTTAAATTACAACATTACTTACTGAGGTAAAACATTGGATTGGTTCTTAAAAAATTAAAATTTTAAATATAATGTATCCCAATCTTTTTTCTTTTACCAAAATATAAATGTGTGACATAAAGCAGTTGTATAACAGTATTATAGATATAGACTATCACAATGAAAGGATGAGTCTTGGTTACACTGAATCAAGCTGTAAATGGAGGTAAGGACAGTCTAAAAACCACCTGACGTAGTTTACAATGCAGAGCCATTCATCTTAGATTGACACACATAATTTAAGCATGTTTAACCATAAATGCATTTATAATAAATGTTTATCATGAATGAAAACATACATAACTGCATTTGGGTGGACTAAACAAAATGTCATTTTAATGAGACTATTCTCAACTATTCACTCAGATACCCTATCATTTCCATGTGCAGTGTCGTGACTTATCGACATTATACTTCCTGTGTCTTTGCAAACCAAAGGAGCTTTCATGTTGAACAAAACTGCCCCACACTCAACCTCAAACAAAAAGGACGAGTCACAATTCCAACCTTGGTGATGAATACATGTTGATCACTAACTGTAAACTGTCTCCGAGGGCGATGTCTATCAGTATGATGATGCACACAACAATGTGGTGAAAAGAATAGTGACGTCTCCATTTCCAGGTACAGTTCATCTACTTTCCTACTGGCTGACCTTGCACATCTGTGAGGTCCAAAAAGGAAAAGGGTGAACTCAGAAACAGGAAATGGAGTCTTAAATGTGTCCAATTCAAAGAATTGAATGGGAGATTGAGCAATATTCGTTGGACAGAAGTGTAATGTGACTTTAACTTAAGTTGCACTGCACTCTAAAGCAAAACAGGTCAACATAGATCCTACGATTCTTTACAGTAGATATTTTAAATTATGACTATTAGTTTTAAATATTTGAATATAATTCAAAGCGTGTGATGTAGCCTCTCATTCATGTGGAGCAGTCAAATCATGTGCTGCAAAATAAACAAAATCCATATGACTCATACCACAATATCAGTATTGATACATCTCCCTGCTCTGATGTGAGCCCAAAGAAGACCTGATCTACTCAGTACAGGTTTATACAGTGGATACGTGTGCCTGGGTGTGTTATTGTTGAAATTATTCCTGATCTCTTTTGTAAACCAAGAGATGACTTGAACTTTGGAACAGAGCACTTGTCAAATACCAGTTGTCTATGCTTATTCTTTTAAAGTCCCCATTTGTCCACTAGAGGACACTGTTTCAAACCCTCAGCCAGAGGTCCCTTTGAGTCTACCGGAGTGAAATAAAAACCTAAAAGCTTTAAAAAAAACATGGTGAAAAGAAGGCCATTAAACAGCAATAAAAAGGCATGAAGTTGGTTCTGACTGAAGGGTTTAAAGTGGCTGCATGAACGAGACTTAAGGCCCCAAAAACAGAGATGACAAACTAGTACTTGACAAATTAGTACCAAAGGCAACAAACACATTTACAGTATCATTTCCATTCATCAAAGTCATTTCAGGAGGTATTGGCTAATGTAAATGTATACTAGAATCCATAAAAAAATAAAACGACTTGATTTCATTAGTACTGGCAGAATTTGCTTTATCCAGAAAAAAATAAACCCTCAGTGATCCATTTGTTATTTTTTGCAAATGGCACGGACTGTATTTGGGGTGGAAGGTTTCACAAAAGTCACGGTTCAGTACAAACCTCGGCTTTGAGGTTACAGTTTGGTGTGTTTTCGGTACAGTGAGGAAAAAGTGGCGGTGCCTGCTTGGGTGCACTCATTCCTGAGAAAATCCTGTTGATTTAACAAAAGAATAATAATAGTAATAATACCGTAATAATTAGCATTACTAATTAACTGTAGGAGTGTCATGAGAAGAGTCATTAGATAAAGTTCGAAATGTGTAGCTCACATAAGGAAGACAATGTTTATATTAGAACGATCAATGAAGGAAAGGAGAATGAATAAAATTGTATTGATAATTTCCCTATGGACAAGTTTTATAATTAAGCTTTGGAAAAGATGAATGTCTCGCTGTATATCTAGTGGCATGAGACCTCCGATTAAGAAAGAAAACAAACCATTGGATGACTTTTCTTTACAATTTGTAACATAAACAAAAATGGAAAGCATCATATTAATGTTTTATCAGCTGTGTTTTACCCTTTTGAATGAAAAATGCAGTGCAGTGCATGCAAATGATTTGCAGCAACAAAAAAAAGGCTGCTGAAGCAACCGTCAAATTAGCTGCGATGATATAGCTCTGAGAAAGAAACCTGACCGCCTCACATGGCTGAATAATTATATACGAATAATATTCATATTTTCAGTGATTCGTGAGAGTAAATTAGACACTTAAATGTCAGAGGTGCAATGGCAGTAGAGATTCACCTCTTGAATCGTTTGTCATACACCAATGAACATGTACATGTTTGTGTACTTTAGGAGTGTTCTGGAGAATTTACATCATCGTATCTGATTGGTCAAGAGATGCCTGTATTCGACTGATCCTCAAATCATTTTTTCTTCTTTTTTTTGCTTATTGATTCCTCTGTTTCATCTTTACATAGAAAAATGATTAAAAAAACCCATTATTGACCGAGATGCATGTTCCTATCTCTTAGCTGTCGTGTCAGCAGAATAATAGACAGCGTCTGTTGTATGCAGGGTGTGTACTTGTGCATTTATGTGTGTGCGTGTAGTTGCGGCGCTGTCTGTAGAACAATGAGTGGAGATCGATAGAGAGACAGTTTCTTATCCTGCTTGATTTTTTGTGGTTGTAAATCAAACTTTCAGTCCCAATTTCCTTTTCCCCATTGTAGCAATCAACAGACAGAAGGCAGAAGACAGTCTCAAGAGACGCAAACACTTATTAAAGCGCTGCGAAACACCTGTTTGTACACGTCTCCCCAAGCTGATTTCGGAGAATGTTCATAAATTCTAAATATATCTGGCTCTCGATTCTTTATTTCATTGCCACATTTTGCTGTCACTGCAACAAATTGACTGAGATAGGTTATCCAATCAGGCGTCGATTGAATTGTCAACTATTCAGGGTCACCCCTAGAGTACTTACTGGTTTATGTTTTCAGAGGTCTATGACAGTAGTTTCAAGCAGCAAAAAGCTGACTTTACCTGAAAATGATGTGATCCAGTGAGAATAACAGCAGTATAGCCTATTAGCAGTTTAGTCATTAGGCTGAAGTCATTCTAGTCACTGGCCATGAGAAGACGATCCTGCTTACATGTGCATCCCAAACCGAGGGCGGCGTACCAAACAATCTTTTGAGAGTTACCGTTCCACCCCTACATTTTGTCCACAGTACTTAACAACAGTCCTTTCTCCATACAAAATATGCAATAAGCCGTATTGTTTTATGAGTGTTTGCCACCTATACAATGTGAGTTTCTTGTAAATATCTGTCACGAGAAGTATTTAACACATTTAAGTTTACAGTTGGTCTAAGCCTACAGTATATAAATAATAGTCTTCAGTCATTGGTTGGAGGTGAATGTTTGGTTGATTAGGGTTGAGCAAGCTTCTCTCCTAGCCCATGTTGGAGCGAAGGAAAATGAGTTTGTTCATCTCCTCAGAGGTTACCTGCTGCCTCCTCTTCATAGCCAGGCTCTGCTCGCAGACAGTCACACACTCATTGCGAATGCCCACAGCGGGCACAGCGAGGAGCCACATTGCCAGGCGAGAAAGCCGGGGGAACTTCTCATTCACTGCTGAGCTCCAGAACTGGAAGAGGTCAGGTGTGCCTTGGAGAAGAGGCTCAGCCAGGTATTGAAAAATCTCTTGTCTGACTTGGCTCTGACTCTCATCAGTACCAGACACTGTGCAAGATGTGGCGGACCCCCTTGAGAGGCCGCCATTGTTTCCCCCTCCCTCTATGCGGCTTATCTTAGGGGTTGGTGGGCCGTCAGTGTCCCGCTCTTCACCGCCTGATCCTCCACCACCAGTCATACCTCCATCCCTGGGTTCAGCAGCCATTTCGCATGCGCGGGAGATTATGTCTTCATGCTGGTAGGCCGGCACTGAACACAGTTTGAGCTGCGGGTCGAGGACCATGGCTACCTGGTGGGCTCGTTCGACCTGGAGACAGACGAACATTACAATGACTGCGAGTTCCTCCGAAAACGAATTACTCATATGCATGCATCATATTTTAAGGCTCTCTTTAGAAGGACTGGGTATTTATCAATACGTTGGTTGTTGGCATCAAATGTCTGGTCAGATTTTTAAATAGTTCCTGGTATAAATCTAAACATTAACCTTTTAAGCCCCATGGCAAAAACTGAGGTATTTTTTAGGATTCTGCTTGAAATAACATACCCAAACTAAAAAGGGTGTATCTCTGCAACCACAAGGGCTATTTGAATAATTTTGGTGTTATAATAAAGGCAACCCATGTGAGCTTTTGTTCAGATGTGTAAATATTAGTATATATGTTACTGGTTAAGAGTGAATAAAGATTGAAACACAGCAAAAATAGAAGTTTCAGGTCCGCCTATAAAAAAAAAGCACTTTCAGGATGATTATCTATTTGAAATGATGCCTCAATAAGGTCCAAATCATAGCACAATATGTGAACAGTCTCTCTGCAAAGTTTGACTTTGAAAAAGTGAAGCAGAACAAAGTTAGAGAGGGTTTAGTACAGAGAGAATTCAGGCCAGGTCTCCAAAATCTGTGCCATCTGTGCCATTTGAATTTACCAAACCTTATATTTCACTTGTATATTACTTATGGTGTTCAATACATATCAGTGTGGATTTACCGGGGAAAATGCGTTTTTCTTTTTATAATCAATGTAAAGCGATAAAGCGATTAATATTGCTGTGTTCTTTGGTTCATATTTAGGTGATGCTTTGGAGAGAAGGATTTGGTGAATAGATTTGGAATCTGTGTGGAATTGTCTTGCTTTTTGCCATCTTTCTTTTTCTGATAGCACCGAGCTACGGGTTGCTAGTTCCGGAAACATGCCGAGTGGGCTGACTCAAGACAAAATTATGATTATGATATTTGAATAATTATTTTAGTTAATTATTTTGAAATGGCTGACTAATTATTGTAGCCCAGGTTCTCTTGTTTAATTTGATGTGTAACATCAATATATTTGCTCATGATTATTGTAATGTTTTACACAGTTTAACTATCATGTGTAAAATGTAACCTATATAGGGGCCATGGGGCTTAAAAGTCAAGCAAAATTCAATAATAAAGAATAAACTTCCAGTTCAGTACCTTGAAGTGTTCCTTAAGTGCTTCGAGGAAGTAGTGGCATAGTTTGCTAGCCGTGCCAGTTCCAGCCTCTCCAGCTTTGGACGTGAAAAACTTCTCCAAGCGAAGGTACACGGGCAGCACCTGCTGTAAGGTTGGTCTCCTCTGGCTGCTCAGCTCCAGAGCTGCCAAACGCAGAGGTGCCAGCAGACAAGACAGCGTACCAAGCAGATGCTTGTTGAGACCTTGGAGGAGTGGAGATGTGGTCTTACTGCGTCCATACGCCTCGCAAATCTGTTCAAAGTGGACATGGACCTGCAGAAGAGCTTCAGCCGTACTCTCCCAGCAAGGAGGGGTGGGGCATTGTGCAGGGCTGCCCTGTGTACCTTCCTCTGTTGTGCTTGTGGATGTTTTGGTGCAATGTTCCTCACGAATGGACAGCGTGGTGGAGGCGGCGATTTCTCGGCACGTTGATAGAAGCTCAGCCAACTCGTGAAGACCTCGAGCCTGGAGGCTGCGCTTCCCAAGGACAGCCTGGACCACCGCGCCGAGTGAACACCCTGCGCATCGCAAGCATATCCTGCTCCGGCCACCACCGCCACCTAGTGGCGATCCCGCAAATCCGGCTGCCCACACTTTGGGCTCGGAGACATACACGGTGCGAATGTCCGACATCACAAACTCAGACAGCACATTCTGCACCCAGTGGTGAATCTGCTCGGGCCCTTCCCTCAGCTCCGCCTCCCTCACGCCGAGCACATAGCGCTTCAGTCTCGACCCCTCCACCTGGTAGGCTGTGAGAACATAGCAAGCATCTGGGCCCGATGTCTGGGAGTGGCAGGTGACAGCGATGCCAAGTGAAGCATTGGAGCCCAGAGCACACGTGACTTTGACTTTGACTTGGTTGTACATGCGGGGCAGCTGACGCAGTGCCAAGGCACTCATGTTGCCAAATGCATCACGGGTGGAGTAGGCACCATGACGAGCACCCGTATCCACTAAGGTCTGTGCCAATTTCAGGAAGTCCTTGCTGTTGAGCACGTTTAGCATGCTCAGATCTGAACACATTACCCGTAAGAGGCGCTCAGCCACCTGCTGTCGCTCCTTCTCAGGTAGTCCGTTATTCTCTGCCAGCACGGACAGCAGATGGATGGAAAACATAAGATACATAATTAGTGTTTATGTTTTTTTTTCCGGTTATATTGGCAAAACATGCACAGAAGGGAAAAGAAAATACAGAATCATACAAAAATAATTAAGACATGGCAAACACATTGTTTTACAGACCAGATTCACTTTAAAACGTATACGCTACACATGGCATCACTGCAAAATCTTTCTCATGCAAATAAACGTCCAATGCCTTGAGTGCAACAGAAATGGGGGCGGGGTCTGGTTCCTCAGCTAGAATCAAGGGCGATACAAACATGTTCATAGCCTGTTCTTACAGTAACTCTAACAGTGTGAAATTAATTAAGTTGATTGCGGAACTTACGGCTGACTGTGTGGTTTCTCTGGGGGATACTTTGAGGTTGGATTTGTAGTTTAACTGAGGAATGGGCCTGAGCCGGAGAGCCCCTCCACAGCTGTTCTTGAGGACCGGAGGCTGAGGAGGTTTTGGGAGAGTCCCCTTTTGTGTGGTTTTCATTGTCCGCTGAGGAGATACACACATGGAACATCGGGCAGAGGTGACAATATTATATGGTTTTAATGAAGAATAGTGTATATTAAGTGTTTTACTGTGGAGAAAAATGTAAAGAAGAAAATTATGACACAAAATTAAACAAACAAAAGAATTGTCAGCAAAAGAAAAATGACAAAAACACATTACTTGGCCTCCCTAAATCTGTCATTAACAAATTGTGCCTTCAAAACTAGATTTAAGTTTACACTTTTTTATTATTATTAATTTGTTTCCTGTTTATTTTCCTGCAAATTCACACAAAGAGCAGCGACAAGACTTGCAGGGTACGTCTTCAAATAAAATCAGTCAACAATAATTCTGAAATCAGGGAACTAAGGGCAACGCCAAACATCATGTTAAATTATTTTAAGTTATATTATTACTTGTGTATTACATGTGTTTCCATTGGTGAAGCTTGGATAAGCTTAGTATTTTAAGACATAAACAATCCAGTCCCCACAAAGCCCACCCGCTGGGGGCTTGAGATTGGAATTTGTCTCCATTCCTGACATTTTACGGACTAAATTATTATTTAATTTAGAAAAATAATCAGAGGACGATGCACTGTGTACATGGCTACATGTATAATGCACTCAAGCTTTTGCAACAACAAAAAATGTATCCAGCCGCCTCAGAACCAGATCTGCAACAACCCGGATTACAACAATGTATTCTTTGGAATTTTATATCCAAATGTTGTGTTCCTCAATAAACAATTATGGATTATGTTGGATCGCACTGCCTTTCACATGCATTGCAGCCACTGAGGGTGTGTTCACATTTTGTGTTTGTTTCCCTGTCGAGCTTAACATGCACTTGTAATAGTGGACTCACCAGCGTGGGACTGCATGTGCTCCAGCAGGTTGTTGTAGAACTGGAACTGGATGCCACAGGCACCACAAGTGTAGGGCTCTAAAAAATCACAAGGCCCAGAAGAGCGTTGACTCTTTGATGGAGGAGAAAATAAATACACTGTCCATCTACTAGCCTCTAATATCCCCTTTACATACGCTGGAAGTCAGTTCCACCAAGATCGTGCTGCTTCTGTGATTTTTGAAGCCCAAAGTGACTCAATTTGCAACAGCATTTCAGAACAATTGTGATGCAGTTTTTGTGTTAATTTGCAAGTATAATAATAATAATTGCAGCTTTGTTTAAATTTTGTATGGTGTGGCATCCTAGTGGGGTTTAAGGCGCTGGCCATGTAATCACAATGTCCCTGGTTTGAAAAGGCTTTGTTCCATGTCCCCGTTCCTCTCTCTCTATCTCTCCCCTCATCTGTCCTATCTAATAAAAGGCAACACAAACAACAAGAAAACATAATAAATAAAGGTTTACATGTTTAAACAAAACGTTTAAAAAAAAATAAAAAAAAATCAGCTTTTACTTGACCACCAAAAGAAAACTTGAAACATTATAGTCAGCCGATGTGAAATTGATTGCCAGTATTTCAAGACAAGAATATTTCTGAACGCAATGCAGACGATACGGCAAATTTTAATAATTCTGTTCAGACATGCCCGAGTGATAATGAGGCTAAATGCGGAAAATCTGTTTAATCACAAAGGATTATAGAGAAACTATTTGCACCAAACAATGACAGATTTTTTTTTTTAAATGGAAGGCTACCAGAAAAAAGGTGAAATGAGAAGAAAGCAACATACATATGTTCCGTTTTGAGCAGGAAGGTGGGGTTGGACTTACTCTGAGTTGTAGAGAAGTTGCTGGCCACCAGAGGGCTCGGAGTTCCTGTGGACAAGAGATGAGGGAGGGAGTTAAAACCACAGAGCGAGCCAACGGCTCTTTTCCCTTGCTTATTCAGTCAGTGCCTTTAGTGTTTAATGTTATTATTCTCTTAAATGGCCAGCACGATTTGCAATAAAATAGCAATTACTCTATATTTCAAGGATTTGGCGCCAAACATTATGAGAGCTCGCAGAAATTTAGATCAGTGACTCATGACAATATAAATGGTATACAACCAACTAAAATTAAACTAAAAAGCCATTGCAAGCCAATGTTTACTTGTTTTGTAGCACACGTTTCACCATTCGAGCAGAAATGATACATTTCCACACAAATACACTCAGATCCAAATAAAATAAGAGACTCAGTGCTCACCGCTTGAATTCTGCGAACTGTTTGTGTCAACCAGACTGGACTGAATTGCACTTTCCAGTTTCCGCCTGAATGGAATGTCTGCAAGTGAAAGCACAGGAGAAACACTGAATGACATGACCATGTTAAATAACATGGGTAATATTCCTAATTCAAGCTGCAAACCCACACAGTTAAGTCGGAGCAAAGTCAATGACATGTTGTGTATAAATCTCAGTTTTAGTTTGTAGCATGTAAGGCTCTACCGCTAACCGCCTTGACAAAGGATCCAAATGTTCATATTACATTTAAATAGGGTTTTAATTCCTCCTCTTCATTCCATCTTTTTGACCCACTTCTAAGATGTGAGTGTGTGCCATGCTTTAAATAGTTATGGTAGAGCGCTTCTTGGCAGAAAGATGGAGGGGGGGGGGAGACGACCACAAAATACAGTATCAGACGAGAGAAAAATCAATGATTTATGACAGCTGGAAAAAAGATTTACTGATCCTGCATTGTTGACATTGGGCTATATGTATTATATGAAAACAATAGTTTATAAAAAAAAACAATCATTCGATTTAACTTTGTTTCAATAAACCAAAAATTATTTCATTTTAATGTGTTTGGGTGCTTGAGGCGATACAAAAAAAAAAAGACATAAGAAAATAAATATATTTAAATCTACCACTCAAAGTGTGTAATTGACAATTCACTAGAGGCTAATAGTTTCCAGCAGGGTTTTCACAAATACAGTAGCAAGGTGACCCAGAACCCAACACTGCAACCAATCTTTTAGGGTTCTCTTAAATCCTTTTTCCGCCGGCTCGGTGTAACACACTTCAGCCGTAGTGGAGCATGCTCTTATGAATTCCTAACACACCCTCAGAGCAGGACTGCGATATTATTATGACGGCCCCGGTCCTCAAACCCAACTATGCTAAAATCGAAGTAAACCGACAGGCTGCACTTTAAAAAATACATTATTCAACAGTCCAGGCAAAAGGTGTTTGGCTTCTGATCAAGTTTGGGAGGTAGTTTTGTCTTTTTATTTATTTCCAACAATACTATAATGTGTCATGTTGACACGCTCAGCCAAAAAACATTAAAGTTGTACTTTATTGTATAAATGACTATGATGCATTGTACGGTGCATGATGATGAGCCTTGATTATCAAATTTAAATTACTCACCCTCCGGCGCAGGCAGAACAGTTTGTGTGTGTGTGTGTGTGTGTGTGTGTGTGTGTGTGTGTGTGTGTGTGTGTGTGTGTGTTTTGAGATAATAAGCATTCTGATTTGCATCATGCAAATTAATTAACAAAACGACAACAAAAATGTAGGATAAAACAAAATGCTTACTTTTTATCTTACCAGTTTGGCTGTGGCCAAATTTACTCATATCCATGCTTCCACATTCTTGTACCCGTGATGTCTTCAAATCAAAGGAGCCTAAATCAAGATAGATTATCAGAGTCAATTGTAGTCCAATGCTGCAACGTACATTGGCATGGCTTTCAGCATAAACTAGACCGGCTCACCCATTGGTGTGTGAAGAGCAACATGCTCCTGGTATGGGTTAAAATACTTGTACTGCTTCCCACAGAACTCACAAACATAGCTTCCAGTTTCTGCAGGACAAGAGAACACACAATCAAACACTGTTTTAATGAAAAATCCATGTGAGGTTGGATTGATGTGTCAAATTTATTAAAAAAGGGACAGAATAATTGTGTTAATCATGTCTTATTTCACCAAGGAGAAGCCAAAAACAAGAGGTCCAAATAAGAGTTGAGAAGACGAAGGAGCCGGTGATTTTGACTGTATCTTTTCCCAGACTTTAGCAAAACCTCAATATTAGAGAACAAAAAGGTCAAATAAAGAGGTCTCCCTACATAGTGCGTGGAGTTTCACGCAATCTCCCTTAATCAGGAGGAGTCATTAGTGCAGTGACAAGTGCAGGCTTCCCACCTGTGAACACTGCCCATTGTGTTTGAGGGGACGCGCGCTGCACTCGGTAGAACCCGCTGTCTCTGCGGAGGTGGGCGGGTGCTTTTTCCCCTGCGGAGGAGGACTTTTGGACTCATGTTCTGAAACCTTTCCAGTTTGGAGATGGCTCATAATCTTAATGTTGTATTACTAACATGGATCATCACCATGACTTCATGTCGTTCATTACAAACTGCGTCCAATACACCGAAATGGACTTCAACCTGTCAAATGTAATCAAACGAATGATGGATGCACCGAAAATCAGTTTAGGATTTGAATGCCAACTCGGCGAATACGGAGGTAAAATCTAATTTCTTTAATGAACATAACTCGTCAGTGTCTTTAACATAAATCTTCAACATTAATACATATATATACACTCACCTAAAGGATTATTAGGAACACCATACTAATACTGTGTTTGACCCCCTTTCGCCTTCAGAACTGCCTTAATTCTACGTGGCATTGATTCAACAAGGTGCTGAAAGCATTCTTCAGAAATGTTGGCCCATATTGATAGGATAGCATCTTGCAGTTGATGGAGATTTGTGGGATGCACATCCAGGGCACGAAGCTCCCGTTCCACCACATCCTAAAGATGCTCTATTGGGTTGAGATCTGGTGACTGTGGGGGCCATTTTAGTCCAGTGAACTCATTGTCATGTTCAAGAAACCAATTTGAAATGATTGGAGCTTTGTGACATGGTGCATTATCCTGCTGGAAGTAGCCATCAGAGGATGTGTACATGGTGGCCATAAAGGGATGGACATGGTCAGAAACAATGCTCAGGTAGGCCGTGGCATTTAAACGATGCCCAATTGGCACTAAGGGGCCTAAAGTGTGCCAAGAAAACATCCCCCACACCATTACACCACCACCACCAGCCTGCACAGTGGTAACAAGGCATGATGGATCCATGTTCTCATTCTGTTTACGCCAAATTCTGACTCTACCATCTGAATGTCTCAACAGAAATCGAGACTCATCAGACCAGGCAACATTTTTCCAGTCTTCAACTGTCCAATTTTGGTGAGCTCTTGCAAATTGTAGCCTCTTTTTCCTATTTGTAGTGGAGATGAGTGGTACCCGGTGGGGTCTTCTGCTGTTGTAGCCCATCCGCCTCAAGGTTGTGCGTGTTGTGGCTTCACAAATGCTTTGCTGCATACCTCGGTTGTAACGAGTGGTTATTTCAGTCAAAGTTGCTCTTCTATCAGCTTGAATCAGTCGGCCCATTCTCCTCTGACCTCTAGCATCAACAAGGCATTTTCGCCCACAGGACTGCCGCATACTGGATGTTTTTCCCTTTTCACACCATTCTTTGTAAACCCTAGAAATGGTTGTGCGTGAAAATCCCAGTAACTGAGCAGATTGTGAAATACTCAGACCGGCCCGTCGGGCACCAACAACCATGCCACACTCAAAATTGCTTAAATCACCTTTCTTTCCCATTCTGACATTCAGTTTGGAGTTCAGGAGATTGTCTTGACCAGGACCACACCCCTAAATGCATTGAAGCAACTGCCATGTGATTGGTTGATTAGATAATTGCATTAATGAGAAATTGAACAGGTGTTCCTAATAATCCTTTAGGTGAGTGTATATGTATGTATTAATGTACTGCCTATATATATATATATATATATATATAATATATATATATATATATATATATATATATATATATATATATATATATATATATATATATATATATATATATATATATATATATATATATATATATATATATATATATATATATATATATATATATATATATATACACACACACACATTAATAATACATACATACATATATATAAGCAGTTTCATCTCCAATTGGGCAGAAATACTAGGTTTAAACACAATGAATAGACATACTAGAATGAAAAGCTGAGCAGCATTCAAATGTTGATTATTAGAATTAAAATCTAAAAATTATGAATGAAGCTTTGAACTATTCTGTACATTCAAAAATATCAATAGAAGTTTAGATTATTATTATTTGTATTACTTTTGATACAGCCCAACATACATGTCCAATGTCTAATGAAATATTACCTACAAAAGTTAAATAATAAAAAATAAATGTAAAGGGTGACGGTGACAAATGATCCCAATCTCATCCATATCTTCTGGACAAGAGCTACAATTTCCTGCCTAAACTACTGTATTAATAGTGCATTTTTTTATTTTGTCTTGCCATCTGTGGAAAAAAAGTGCATCAAAGAGTCTTACTTGGTCCAATTTTCTGGTAGGGTTCAACTGGCTCCTCCTCTTTAAGGCCATCCACAGGTAACACGACCTGTTCATATGGATCTGAGAGGTATTGGGAAGGGAGGCGAGGACGAAATGGGCAATTAGTTTTAGTGGCAAGGGCATCCGACTGTTTACTTACATATTTATACATTTACTACATCACTTGCACTTACCAATGACTTTACATGGAGTGAAACTCTGTAGTTAAGTTCTAGTAAGAAGGGAATACTATAAAATGTTGTCAAATTACAACTAAAATACACCTAACCTGGGACATACTATTATTAGTCCAATGCTCATTTATAGTTCATTTAGATTTGTTTCTCCTTTTTTGTGTGCAAAAAAGCTCCACATTTTTCTGATCTACTCCTCTTTACTATGCTACTCAGCTTGTGTTGCTGCTGCAGGAAGTAGAGACTCTGCTGCAAGGGGACAGTGTGAAATGGGAACTCTACTGACAAATGGCTTTTCAAGCCTTTGGGTTTCAAAGAAAAAATAAATTGTCAAGCAAATTGTCCAAAAACTCTTGGTTACCATCAACTGCATGCAGGTCACGGTGCTCCTGGAAGCAGCTGTAGTATTTATACTTCTTGCCACAGATGTCACAGGAGTAACGGAAGCTATCTGCAGATGAAGAGATAGAGAGACACCAGAATTGTTTATAAAGACAATGGATATTTTGTGGATGACTGAATCCAAAACTCAAAAGTGGTTTAAGTAATAACCTAATAATAAAAACAGCAAAACTTTGGTTTGGTGCCTAGTTTGCAATACAGGAGAGATGGGAGGAAGTAATACTAGACACACTTAAGGAGCCAATTGCTGGTGCAGTGCATACACTTTAACCACAACCCCAAAACACAGTCATTTAAAATGTTCAGAGGAGCACCTTGTACCACAAGGTGTTCCAATAGCTTTTCTCATTTCATTTGCAGAAATGTATTTACTTGTAGCATAGACAGAGGGCCAGAGTTCTGTGTAAAGTCAATTCTGCGTCAGAAAAATTGCTCAACAAACTATAGGATTAAAATACATAGGAAAAGCTTTGATTGCACCGAGACAGAAAAGCAGAGGGAGGCTAAGTGGAATTAGATAAACAACAAATAGGCAGATGAATGCCAGGGAAAGTGATAGAAAAAGTAATAACGATTTGATTATTTTTTAGTGACATCTCCACCGATCAAAAAAATACATATACGAAATTCTGTCTGAAGCCAATCTGTTGCATGAACAGCATGACATAAAGCAACTGGAAGACAAAATCAATTTCTAACCTCCTTCCTCCCGTTTGTTCAGGTTTAGTCTTCTCTCCATAATAATGTGCCTGACTGATGTTTCCCCAGCAGAGTCACCTTACACACCCATGTGACAAATGTTTCTATCATTTAGCACGAAAGCGAAGACTTCTAAACTTTCTCTTCGTCCATTCTGACTCTGTTAAATCAATCAGCTGCATTCTTGGCTGAATTCCGGAGGTATTACAAAGATGTATTTAAATAGTTTGCAAGATATGTTTATTCGACTCTGGACCGATCATTTTTAAGTCTGAATAAAAAGTACTTCTTTTAATTAAGATGTTTCTCAAACTGCATTTTATATATTTTGGAAACATAGTAACTGGCTGTTCTGGACATGTGATACAAGGTGTGTGTGTGTAGGGGTCAGTCAGAAAAGTCACACTTGATTTAAACGTCCGGATTCATCTAATTTTCCCTGAATTGGCAACAAGGAAATACAGCTACAAGTGATTATTAGGGTGCCAAACTGTAATTGCATTTATAACACCTCAAGGCTCCAATACTATGCATATTCTATAATATAAATTGGTGTGATTAAAACCGTTTTCCACAAATTAGTGGGTTCCTGGCGTTTGTCAATGTAATTAAAGCTCACATAACATAATTGCTCCAAGCATAAGTGAGGACATATTCTGATTAAATCGATAACACAGTAACAACATAGATAATTGGTTACGGATGCATGATCCTAAAAGGCTGGACTCGTGTCATTACTGTGATGTTTCTGTGTACTGGCTTTAACACACACACACACACACACACACACACACACACACACACACACACACACACACACACACACACACACACACACACACACACACACACACACACACACCTAACAGAGAGAGAGAGAGAGAGAGAGAGAGAGACCAAGGACAGTTGGTGCTCATTCTGATGCAAACAAACTACTTTCCCCCTTAAAAAACAAGTTCTGAGCCCAAGATATGACAACCTTGAACGTCAACGTCGTTGCAATAAAGAAATCAAGCAATTGAATTGCCCGCTGCTTTTGATGGATGACTGTAAAATATTTCAGAAAACAGTAACACTAAAACCATGGTTCACATTTAAATGCCTAAGGACAGAATCCATTTTACAGTTGATTTCACAATGAATATCACAGGGTTATGTGTCGGAATACCCAATGCAAGGACATCTGGCAAGTTTCTGTATTGGCCAATCAGATTTGAGAAAGGACAGATAACATTCAAGAATTGTAAAATCTTATCTTATAGTTTAAGTATTATAAACCTCTAATCACTCTTTTGGTGTCTCGTTATTTCAATAGAATCACAATTAATGATTCAAAACTTGACTTTCTGGATCACTGGTACCTGAAGCAATACCCCTCCAACCCCTAGTTTTATTTATTTTATATAGGGCTGTTTTTGATCTAAACTACAGAAAGTTTGTTCAAGCCGGGCTCCCAAAATACTCTCTTCAACTCCAAGAAGTCCACAACACTAGAGCCTGTGTCGTTTCCTGCTTTTCTAAATGACCCTTCAGCAGAGGGATACTTTACAAGCCATACTAGCTGGAAAAATCCAGGCTTATTATCAGCTGGCCTGGCGTCATTTTCCTCAGTTGTTTTTTTAACATGATGGCAATGATCCAGAGTAAGTTGCTATAGTAACTAATCATTAAGAACAAGTCTTGTGTTAAGCAGGCTTAAATCCAAGGTTACAGTACTGCCATATTGTAACTGTGCTGCCTTAAATCTGAGCGTTTAACTTATTTTTGCTCATTAATATGGAGAATTTTCTTTTTTCATACGGAAATCAGTCTATTCAGTTATCTATAATAAACTATTTACAATTTGCCTCTTGTTTGATCTTTACTTGTTTCTCCATTCTTGCACTGCTCATAGAAGCAAGTTATATAAAAAAAAATGCTCTTATAAATTGGTGTGCCAGTCATTATCAAGTATAAGGTCTAAATATGTGGCGTCAACCAAAAATGCTTTACAGCATGCGCCATTCTCTTCAGAACTTTATCTATCAGGTTGTTTAGTTTTTTCGCCAGGCAGCTTCTCTGGCCTACTTATTAACACTGTCACAGACCTTTTGGTTACACTGCGTTTGTGTTCCTCATAGAGCTAAAAAATAAAATTGCAGTTCTGTCTGCATCAAAATGATTGCTCTTTCTTTTCTCCCTGCCATGATGATAGTGCTGCCTTTAAGTGATGTGCACATTCACGTTATGATTGCTGAGAGTGAGTGTAGGAAGCTTTAAAAATAACTCTCAAGTACTACTCTGAGGTAGAGTATTTTTAGTCCTAATCAAACTTTCACCATGATTCCTGGGAGTGATTTTAAGATGGCTGATAAACACAGGCCCTGGGAGCTGATATACAATGCAATTAAAAAGAGCAACATCCCTAAAACGTGCTGGCCAGCGTTTACATTGTATGTGCAGTTTCGGGTTTACTTCACTTAAATTTGAGGAACTGATTTTGTCAGACAAAATATCATTGTGAGAATCAGAACATTGTATCCAAACATGAGAGAAATGTTGAGGTAAAGTTGGATGTTGCCTTATAGGTACCTGGTATTAGGATGTCACCTATGGGAAGGCGGCTACAGTGAGGAGACAAGACTGATGGGAGAGAGGGAGGGGGACAATGAGGGTAAATATTATGGCTTTTAGCCAGCTAAAGTCACAGAGACAACGCTATCAGTTATATGTCGTGGTCGATTGTTTTTAGTCAGCTTTATGAAAATCTTCAAGATATCTAGTAAAACAACATCATGTCTGTTAAATGAGCCAAGAAATAAACAACAGCTTGTGCCGGCATGCTTATTAACTCGTTCACTGGATGAGTGTGCAAAAGTGTACTCACTGTTGGGTGTCTGGGGTACGCCATCTGCAACCATGTTATCTGATTCTATAGTGGATAAAAACACGAGGGGGAGAAGTCAGTCTAAGAGGAATCTGTGAAAAGATGGATGTGCTAAAATTGCTATCTCACATTTAACAATTCAGAGGCCAAAAAGATCAAATATATTAACCAAATCATTGTTTGGACCATTCTGTCATGAGAGAAACAACGCAGCGAGCAGTAACTTAATATTTGGCTTTTTCATAAAGACAATACATGTGTAAAAAATGAAATAAGCGTCTTACCTCTGTGTGCCCTGACGTGTGTCTGAAAGCAGTTATAATACTTGTACTTCTTCCCACATACCCCACATACATAGGAACCTGCATGAGAATTCAAAACAATATTAGAAACACACTCACAGAATCATCAGGATTCACATTTTATTGTTTGTTTCAAATGGGAGATCAGAGTTCTCGCATGTTCCTAGTAATCCCCAACTACTGTGATTATATATATATATATATCTGCCAATTACTACTCTGAGTACACCCAAAATATTATCAATAATCAGTTAATGCCACTTTCCTCAAAATGTTTAAATTAAAACTAAATTGTAAAAAGCTGAGACCTTTTCTCAGCTTTTGTCTAAGATCTGATTGATTATTTGAAATAGTATGACTGTCTGGAGCAAAGTTTGGTAACATGGCCCAAATTCAATGTTTTGGGAGGTATTATGGTGTCCTTCTCATTTATATACTGTGAATGAGGACGCACTTAATACTAGAAAGAAATAACCTCTGTGAGATAACCTCTGTGAAATAAGTATTGCTGGCCTGTTGTATTATCTGCAATAATTTTAGCTAAGTGTACCTTATAAACTGGCAACTGAAAGTACATTTCGTGCATTTGTGCAAATGCAGGGCAGACTCAAATATGAGCAAAGCATGGGAAACCTTCTTAAAAAACAACTTGCTCTCCCGAATAACAAAACAAAATGTTTTTTGTCATTTACCCTTTTGCTACAGTTTCTAGCCATGCGATAGGATTGGTTTAATTCATCCAAGTTCTGAGAGATCAGTCTTTCAGATGAAAAATATAATACTAAATACGACATAAAATGGAGGTGAATAGAATTCCAATTGTGCTCACAGGATTGGGAAATTACAATTTAAATATTCAACCACAACAACTTACTGTAGGGGGCATTTCTTCTGTAGAAAGTACTTCCAATAGTGGATTATCCTGAGTAACAGAGACTTTGTTTTCTGAAAAGCTGCTGCTATGAATTTATTAAAATGTCCTTTTTAAATGCTGTGCACTCTGTTTGTGATGTTTTGTCAGGCAGGAAGCAAAGTCAGGGTCAAGAGACACCAGACAAGATTGCAGTCAGGAAATGCACGTATATCCATATGTATATTCACACACCTATGCATGAGTCTGTGCTCTTCGTTGGAGGAGGAGTACCAAGGGCAAACATACCCTCGGTCTGAGTTCTACGGGATCCACCTCCACTTGCTCCTCCATCATTTCCTCCAATGACAACACAGATCTCAGCAGGGTTGGCATCACCCACTTTCCCGTTACTCGTCTCTGAGATCCCGGGCTCTTTCTTTATTGTGACAGTTGGTGGACTAGAACTCTTGGACTTTGGGACTAAGGTTGGCGAGGGACCATCTGTGGCCGCACTCCCACCGTCCGCCTGCTCCTTCCCAGGATTGGGTGCCTCGTGTGCACTCATGACTCCACCGCCTCTGAGCCTACACTTCTTTACAAGGAGAAACAACAGAGAGACAGACAAAGACTTCACTTTACTGTGCTGTAGCAGTATACATTCTTGATTCAGCATTGACGTCTCGCCCAACATATAGCATCAATGCACAACATCAGAACTGACAGGAGAAACGGATGTGTTGTTTGGAAACCAAAAAGGTTGTCTCGATAGCAGCTTTGATTTGTTCCTACCTAGGTACCTAGTTCATGAAAGCTGAACATCACAAGCAGTAGCCTGCATCCGGCAACTATTGAAAGATGAAAAAAAAAAAAAAACTGTGAGACAACCACCCCTCTTTTTCTAAATACAGTCAAGAGACATGTGAGCTCAAAATGCACAAGAGCCACCACCTGTAATTTATCCGTGACAGTGTTATTTTGAGAACAGACAAAAAAAACAGACAACATTTTCTTGTTAGAACAGAGCGGCTTAACTGTTCATAAGTGCCTTTTGATGGCATGAATTTCACAATTGTGTGTCAACCAAATGCCCCAATTTCAAAAGTATCCAAATTACACAACTTTCCACTTCAGGACAAGGCTATAAAAGGGCTTGTCGAGAGAAAGGAGAGATCAAAACGCAACCATGCAAAACTGAGTTATGCCAGGATGGCTGATATTATGGAAAGAGGGGAAATTGGTCTTCTAAAAATAGCACACCGATACAGCAACAACAAGGCTTTCCATCGCCCAATACACCT
Organism: Myoxocephalus aenaeus; assembly: GCA_038501785.1. NCBI lineage: Eukaryota > Metazoa > Chordata > Actinopteri > Perciformes > Cottidae > Myoxocephalus > Myoxocephalus aenaeus. Next base: position 81,213 of record JBAMJR010000037.1, on the reverse strand, counting down.
TTCTTTGGATATGACACACGACCAAGAAGCATCAGCAAACACGGCCATGATCTGGATAATGTTGACACAAAACCTTTAAGGGTTTCCAGTTCAAATTCCTTACCTTCATCTCTAGGAAAATAAAAAGTAATGTCAGCTTAATCGTAAAGTACAAGCAACACAGAATGTTGTGCAAGTGGCGCGTTTTTTAAATCTCCTAATACCTTCTATAATCGTTATGAGGAACAAGCTTGAACATAACTTTACGTAAAATATTGTAATTTCCTCGAGTTATAAAAACAGCTTATTTCATGAGGGTTAAGTCAATTTTTGGATCTTGTCATTAACAAAACTGTTTCCCTCGTGGATTTATCCAACAGTCAACAAACAGATAATCAGCAACTAGCTTGCTAATCGATTCATAGTTGTAATAGTTTGTCAAGCAAAAATGCCAAACAATATAAATGCATTTCAGAATTGTTTTGCAAACAACTGAAGACAGAGAGAAGACTTCACCTTGTTATTGACCAAATGATTCATAGAGAAAGTAACCAGTAGATAAATATATAATGTCAATAAGCCAATTATATGCAAGCCTTATTATATGCAACATAAAGGTCACACATATATTCATGTGTATATATATATATATATATATATATATATATATATATATATATTCAGCCTATTTATGGACCAACGCAACACAACAGCCAATCACATATGATTATTTATTCATAATGTCTTATTATTATATTATTCCATACCAGAGCAGCACACATAGCACCAGTTTAAGGAGTTCATGTGTTACACTGGTGTACCAGAACAGTTTTAGAACATTATTTATGGATTTATGGATATGTATTTTTATCTAAAGCCTGAAATCAAGGAGAAACCCCTTGACATTGTGACACTTGTGTTGTCATAAATGCAGTTGTCACACTAAATGAAAAGGTAAATTATGAATGCAGGCACTCACAGAAATATTTTGGGTCAGCAAAGTTAGTGGCCCATATATTGTCCACGCAGCAGTGCCAAATTTTACATCCCAGTGACATCATAAACTGAATGGTCAGCTCTCCATTTTCCAGCTCTGGCACAAGGTGAACTTTTGTAATGGTCGGCATTCCCCTGCTGCAGAGGGAACTGTTTTTCTCATGTATTTTAGATCTTTGATTTACACCGCGTTCCACATTATTAGGCAAATTGTATTTAAGGGTCATAAACATTAATTTTTTGGTTTTTCAATGAAACTCATGGATGGTATTGTGTCTCAGGGCTATTTGGATGATTGAAATCATCCAAATAGTAATAATAATAATTAGTTTGCCAGGTGAGCCCAATCAAAGGAAAACTACTTAAGAAGGATGTTCCACATTATTAAGCAAGCTACATGTTTCAGGCAAAATGGGGAAGAAAAAGGATCTCTCTGCTGCTGAAAAGCGGCAAATAGTGCAATACCTTGGTCAAGGTATCACAACATTGGATATTTCCAAAAGAATTGCGCGTGATCATCAGACGGTGAAGAAATTTGTCACCGATTCACAGCACAAGCGGGTTCGTTCAGACAAAGGCAAAATAAGGAAGATTTCTGCCAAACAAATGCGTAGGGTTAAGAGAGCAGCCACTAAAATGTCATTGAATAGCAGCAAACAGGTGTTTGAAGCCGCTGGTGCCTCTGGAGTCTCGCGGACTTCAAGATGTAGGATGCTCAAGAGGTTTGCAAGTGTCCTTAAACCTGTTATTCGGCCACCCCTAAACCAAGCTCATAAGCAAAAAAGGTTGCAGTGGGCTCAGGACTACATGAAGACTAACTTTCAAACTGTTTTGTTTACGGATGAGTGCCGTGCAACCCTTGATGGTCCTGATGGATGGAGTAGTGGATGGTTGGTGAATGGCCACCATGTCCCAACAAGGCTGAGACGTCAACAAGGAGGTGGCGGAGTCATGTTTTGGGCCGGAATCATGGGGAGAGAGCTGGTAGGCCCCTTCAGGGTCCCTGACGGTGTGAAAATGACCTCGGCAAAGTATGTAGAGTTTCTGACTGACCACTTTCTTCTGTGGCACAAAAAGAAGAACCGTGCCTTCCGTAGCAAAATCATATTCATGCATGACAATGCACCATGTCATGCTGCAAAGAATACCTCTGGGGCATTGGCTGCTATGGGCATAAAAGGAGAGAAACTCATGGTGTGGCCCCCATCTTCCCCTGACCTTAACCCTATTGAGAACCTTTGGAGCATCATCAAGCAAAAGATCTATGTGGGTGGAAGGCAGTTCACATCCAAGCAGGTGCTCTGGGAGGCTATTATGGCACCCTGCAAAGACATTAAAGCAGAAACTATCAAAGAACTCACAAGTTCAATGGATGCAAGAATTGTGAAGTTGATATCAAAGAAGGGGTCCTATGTTAACATGTAACTTGACCTGTTAAGATGTTTTTGATTCAAACTTTTCTTGATTTCAGTAAATATGACCTCCTAATGCTGCAAATTCAACAAATGACAAATTTTTGTTCTTTACAACCTATAAAATATCTTGAAACTGAAATTCTGAAATTCTGCATAATAATTTGGAACACTGCATTTTGAGTTTTTTATTTTTGAAAAAAATACTGTTATCATTAGGAGGTTTGTTCAATAGAATTTGACTTATACTCTAACAGTTGATGACTTGAAAATGATACTGACTGACTGTGCATTACTATTTAGGAAAATCTGAGCAAAGTGTAATTTGCATAATAATGTGGAACGCGGTGTAGATTGAGGAGTTTAAGTCAGACAAAAGTTTAAGTTGATAAATGTGTATTATCATGAACGGTATATGGTCCACCTTACTACATCAGTGTCATCCCATAGATTCATAACGTCATGAAACTTACAGTAAAAATCTAATTAAATCTATAAGCATCAGCGCAGACATGCAGCACTGTTTTTCTACCATGTAGTATGAAAGCAAAAATTAGATAAGAATAAAGAGCACCTGCGAGTTAAAGAGATTGAACTTTAACATGTGCTGAACTCGTAAAGAAAGACATGATGTAACTGCAGAATGCAGATAGATTATGGGAATTAATTTGTTTGCCAAAATAAACTTCTCAACTATGTGAATCAGCAGTGGTTTAATTTTAACTTTGTATTGCCCTTTACTCATTTTTACAGTCTTGACTGAAAAGCTGAAAAGGGCAGTATGCAGTCAGCCAGTCTGTTTAGTTTTTTTGTTACAATTATAAAAGTTATAGTTTTTATAAGCTTCGTCTTGCTGAAAATGTGCTTCACAAAAAAATACAGTAAAGCCAGGCTTCTCTGTCTCTGCATTTCTTTTTCAAAAACATAGCCCAAGGGGAAGCACTTTCAAAGTGGAAAACACCGGTATCTGGCATTGTTCTGGCAGAATTTACACTGGTATGAGTATATTCTACTATGACAAGTCTAATCCCCCACGCATACAAGTAGGAATGTGTCATCATTGTTCTTTTATGAATGATCGGGAAAAGGCCTTCTGTCAGCTTAACTTCCAGCCAAAGCAAATGACGACAACACAAAAATAGTGACTCTCAACTTTGATGAGTAATGAGTTAAGTAGATTTACTGAACAACTAGCTGGTGGATAGAAATATTATACATACATAAGTGTATGGTTAACTTACAGACTAATATGTAACATAGAGAACACATGTTAACCTTATAAAAACACACGTTTAAAAAGGAGATTATCCCTCTAAACTTCTTACGTTGATTAATTTAAATACAAATTTAAGTCCAAAGAGGTAATAGTATATCACTAAAAAGCAATTATTAGACAGAATGAAAACAGATATGTTTAGCAGAATTAAATTTTTCCTTATGACCTCTCAGTATTAATGAGTTCACAACCCAGATTTGTTTGTAACCTAAAGAGGAACCTGACCGCTCGGTTGGCCACCAGTGGACTTAACTAGGAAGGGTCTATAAAGTTGTTACGGTCAGCTACACTTTGGCTAACTACTATGGTACAATGCTGGTTATACATCGATGAACAGTCACAGGGGCCATTTTATCTGCAGAAGGAGCCCTTTTACTTTTGAATACAGGAATTTGACTTGTACTGGAAGTATTTGTACTTTGTTGTATTGATACTTGTATTGAAGCAAAGGATTGGAGTACTTCTTCCATCACTGCTCGTTACTTTCAGAAACTGAGTCTTCCTTATCTACGACAAGTCTGCTTTTGTTTAGAAAAAAGAATGGGAAAGTCTGCGTTAGAACAATCTGCTCATAAAACATGCTAACAAACGGTCCTCAGTGCCCACTAAACACGAGCAGCCTATTCTGTAGCAGAAATTAAATAATGGCGAAATGAATTGACTTTTGTCTCATGCATGCATATCTGAATTAGATCCCTTAGTCATTCCCTGTGCAGCATTTTTAATGCATACCCTGAATGTTAAAAACGCTTTCCTCTAATTAAAGTCAAAAAGCAACATGTCCGGCCTTCTGTTCCTTCACAGTCTGAGGCTCCTGATATGCTGTAACCTACAGCGCTATGCAGAACCAAAATCTAAACCAGATGCACATTCGCTTGATGTTCTCCTCACAAATAAGACACAACCGTAACCGACTAAAACAAAAGGAAAGGAAAAATAGTTCTATTAAATCATCAAACGCTATTTGCATATCAAAGATCTATAGATACTACAGTTGGAATAGGCATTGTATTAAGAAGGGGTGGCATTGTGATTTATGTCAATCTATTAAACTTGTTCTCTTTTTGATTTGGCCCAGCTGTGTTCTAAAAGGACAATGCATGCATAATAACAACAATGTATGATAGCAGTGTCCTAAATGCAAGTAGGGTTACAGAATAAGGAGGTTAGGCATACGAGGAAAACATCTCTAGGCCATACCTCTGTTCAGAATTCAGCGCTTAGTCGAGGTACTTAAAATAATTGGCCTATATTTGGGCAGTACTGTATCTGCAAAATAATGAAGTAAATCAATCACTGTGCTTGGTTAAAGCAGAAAACTGTGTGCTCCTAACTTGGAGACATTTCCTTACTTTGAAATAAACCTTGCAATGCCAAAAAAGCACTGTGCTCTGCATGTTAAGTAGATGGGAATAGAGAATCCAAATATAAAATACAAATTTGTTTAAGGCTCATGGAAATGTTTCCACTCTGGAGGGATTAAAAATAGGAATCAGCTAAAATGGGGGATGATGGGGGTCACTTCAATCACTGCACATTTATATTATCCAGAGCAGCCAGTGACTCGGAGCAAATGTTGTCCAAAACCGTTTTCACACTAAATACATTGCTTTCCCTGTTTCTTTAATCAAATGCACATTTTTTCTGTCTTCTGTAATAAATGTCTTCCTAGGTGGTGTATGATCAATGATTTCAAAAAGCAATAATGCAGAGAAATGGATACCCCCCCCTTCACCCGAACTCCCAACTCTCTCTCACACACACACACACACACACACACACACACACACACACACACACACACACACACACACACACACACACTCACAGACAGACACACACACACACATACGATGCTCTGGAAAAAGAAACTGTGTCGTCTAGTAAAATTCCATCAGCATACACTCAAAACCCCCATAAAAACCTTTTCAATCTATATGTTAATGCCACGAATTAAAATTTAATAACAAGAGATATTGAAAAGCAGACTTGAATTATACAAAAATAAATCCTGAAAGATCAGGGCCCTAAAATTAGAAATTCAGGACGGCATCCGGTCTGCTGCTAAACCCTTGTAGGCTGGCAGATTAAATTTTTGATGAAAATCAAAATTGCACTGCACACTGACGCAGACGCAGCAAACCTGGCACTATTGTGATTTATGGATTCATTAAACCCACGGGAGTTTCACCCCCTCCCCTTTTCACTCACAGAAATGAGATTTGCTTTGCTGAAAATTTGTATTTTCAGAAAAGCTACTCAGGCTGTGCTCTACCTTTACAAAATGGTCAAGGGAAAAAAGAAGCTTCTGTGTACACAACCACTGCACGTAAACAGGCCTAATTTTCATTGCTGCAGCAATTGAACGTCCTTATGCATTATTCATGAAACCAATAATATTTTTTACAAAGGAAGAGGCAGGAAAATATGTGAAGAATGCACAGATTTTCTTTTTTTATTAATGCAGCAGCTCCAACCCACAGAAAAAAGCCATTCCCTAGAGACTATTTTAAGTGAAGCCATTTTCAGACATTTTCAACATGCCACTAAGAAAAAAACAGAACACAAGGTGTTTGCTATGTTTAAAAAAAAACGTTTGTTCAGACACGTCGAAGCACAGATCACAAATCTGCAATTGTGCTTTAACAAAGAGACCTGGCCATGACAACAAAGACGTAAACCGTTTGTGTAACTGAAAACAAAACCTCTGCACCACGTTAATGACAATTAGAGCAGCAACTATGTCTCAAAAAGTGAAACCCACAGGCTGCGATATGATCAGAGCCTGGAGGGACAAGTTTCACCTCTCCATCCAAACTATTTGCTCCAAATAGCCTCAGTGAATCAAATCTTTTGTTCTTTTAGGTGCAGACAGACCAGCATTCCTTTTACTGTACTTAAAATGAGAACACTCCCAGAATGCAGTTCCCGTTAAGCATATCAAAGTGTAAGGTGGTTTTCACTGCAACATTATTCCTGAGAGCGTTGCGTCTATTACTCTGTCCTTCAGTTGTTCTGCATAAACATTCCCATCACTCACCGAGTGTAAACCCATGACACTGGTTGCCTCTCTTCACTTCTGTACTTTTACTGAAACTCCTGCATTTTGATTAGACTTTCCAAGCAAAGGTCAGAATTTACACCCAGATTTTGCATACCAACCATACAATTTCCACCAGCGCTTTCAAATTTATACATATTTGAAGGTCAGCATTAAAATTACCAAGAGCAAAATGGCCTCCACAGTTTCCCCTTACATTAAAATAAAAGCAAGCCATGCAAGATGGGAAAATGTTTGGCGTCTGCAGGATTAATATAAACAGTAGAGCCACTGGTTGTGATTGTTTTTCCTGCCCCTCAAATTGCTGACATGGTCTTTCATCTTCCAGTGCTGTTCATTTCACTTTGGATAGTTATTTTCCGCTCACACATTTCCAATCTCTCGGAATAAATGCCCAAATTGTTCCATGTTTGCTCTGTAGTATATTATATCTGTTAAGGCCACCATAACTCAAACATACACATTCACGCATACACAAGGAGAAGAAACTGGAAAATTACAGTTTGTGTGTATGTTCGACTAAAATTAGTCAGTCATAGTGGATTTAGATGATTTATGTTTTTGTATTTCTATTTCACACACTGACAAACTCATGGTTAAACATTTAGCAAAACAAGTCCAGGGTATTCTCCATGAATAAAAACAAAAGAAGGAGCAGCATTAACTTGCACCAGTGCTTCAAATGCAGTATTGAAAAAGGTCATCTTGCATTAATTAGCATGAGATACTTTGTATTTTAATTCTCAGCATTAATTTACAGACCACATTCATTTCCAACAGCAATGAGGACATGTGTCTCCATTCACACACACCAACATGCATTTGGATGAACAAGTCTCAAAAACTCGTCTCATTAAAAGAAAACAAATTAATTTCTCAAAATGACTGCCTCCAGGTGGCGCCAATCACACACAGATTTAAAATCATCTCTGCCCACCCCCCAAAAAAAATAAAATTCGAAATGTATTTTTTGACATGACGACACTTTAGTTCCTTCGTGTCCGTCTACGGTGACTATCGAACCGTTTAATGGAACCAAAAGTAGCGACAGTGTTGCGCGAGTTTCAGGGAAGAAACTCCGACGCTCTGCTTAAAAAAATTAATCACAGGAAAATTCACAAAACATGGCTGCAGGAGGTTTTTGTGTTTCAGATTGTTCCTCCCCTCCTCGTCCTTCATGTTGCCACTATCGCCTGGTCCCCCCCGTGCTCCATCGGAATACACGGGCTTTTTAACTAGGCGGTGTATATGTGCACTACCCGGCTGCACGGGCGACTAGTCAGCAGTTACACGGAAACTTCATTACGAGAATTCAGTCTAAAAAAAACATCAACAGATTAGGACAATTTCGGATTGGCTTTGAAAAGCCTGCACCTGGCTCAGTACCTGGCAATAGTGCGAGCGGACTGCCAGGGTGTCGTTTGATAAGTACAGTGGACTGGGACTAAACATGCACGACTGAAATTCCTCAAATTTAGGATTTTTAAATCAGAAAAAAAGAAAACATAGGGGTTTGACATACCTCCAAAAACGATGCAGCTCATGCGAAACAGGGCTCCCGCTCCAGAGATATTCCCTCCCCGACCAGAGAGGTGACTGCACAACTGCTTCCGCAAAAAAAAATTGTGAATTAGTTATGAGAAATTCCAAATGTTAAAAAAAATTTCCTCCACCCACAGCGTTTTTTGTTTTGTTGTTTGCCTCCGCGACACGCTACGTTACATTTTTAGAAGAAGTGTAATGGCGTGATGAATCCTAATTTTGCCGACGTTCACCTCAGTCCGTGCAAGCTCTCCGTTTCTGCCTCGCGCAGGTTTGCGTTGCGGTTCCTCCTGAGGAAAATTTCGTCCGCCATATACAAGAAGGGCAGATTCCGAAATTGCAGCGCCGGCCTGTATATTAGCTGTACATGAAAAAAAGAAAAAGAAAAAAGAAAAAAAAGTCTGGGAAGAAGACTAAAAAAATGGTTGGCCGGTTATGAAGTTGCACAGGGAAAAAAAAGAGACGGTGAATTACGCAGAGGGAAATATTCTCATGTGAAGGGACAACGTTATTACTGCAGCGCTACACTATTGAGACGTGGGGAGGTTTTGATGAGATGATACCTTCAGATTAGGTCAATATTATGTATGATGCGCTTTCTGGGTCAAACTATGATCACATACATGTCACGGTTGTTTTCCACATGTTTTCATTGTTACTCATAAAATGTAACGGAAAATAGAAATCCTCTGCTCCGAAACTGTTCAATACTGATGGGTTTCTATTGTTTAGTTTACATAATTACAACAAGTAAAACGCTGACAATACTTTGGTCTAAAAAGAGTGACATCTAATCTACTAAATCGGCAGTGTTATAGTGCCATCCACTGCAGAAGTCTCCACATAGTTTGTCCATAAATCCATCCAGAGTAAGGTTTTGGTTGGCCAACACATTTTCATTTCAAAAACCTACTCTGAGAATTAGCAATCTTTTTTTTCTTTTGAAATAGTTTAGTTTTTGTTTCTGGAGAAAAGTAATTGTGCCAGGATGTTTAAAGAAAGAGCCCTTTCTTTTCAACAAATAGTGTATATACTTTATAATAATCAATCCTGCATTTATAGGCTGTACATTTGGGTGTAATTATTTATACTAGACAATAATATAAACTTGTACAGATTGTATAAACTTACAATAATAAAATCAATGATGCAACATTAATAATGATGATAATAACAATAATAATATTATAATAACAGGAGAATACTATAATAACATTTCAGAGATGCAATATAGCAACAGTTCCCATGGGCAGATCAGCATTAGCCTTCAATAAATACTGAAGACATTAACACTTTGATTCTCTACTAAATCCTTAATCTTTCTCTGGTGAAGACAAGGTGGATTCTATGTGGTGAGTTTTTGTTTGCTTTGCCTTATTTACAACATTTACAACATCTGCAAACCTCTCATAAGTCATCTGAATAATTAATTGTATTAATTAGTTTGATCATTTATTAATGTATCCAGTTCATCAATAAATTAATTATTTAATTTTGTTTTTGCTGGTGAGTTAGCATTTATGGGTATACTTAGAAAATTAGTAAAGTCCACAATAAGTTCAGTATTATTTCATCTCTGACTATCAACCCAGCATTTACTTTTTTATTTTGTTTTATTGTACATTACATTATAGTGTTTCTAATATTTTTTTACACTGATGACATACATAAACTAGCTGGGTTTTAGGGGCATCTAGAACCTTCTTATTTTGTGACAGTTTGCACAATTGTTTTTAAGTTTTGACATTCATGATAGATCTTGATAGATCTTGACTCGCTTGTTTTTAAAAGTGACCTAATAAATTGAAGCTTTCAGTCTTTTCAGGTTAACCTGTATCTGCAACATCAATTCTTAACTAGATTTCCTGGCAAAAACTGCACCACGAAGACCAAGAAACACTCTGTGACAGTGAGAATCAAGGGAAGGATGCAAGAAAATGTCCGAGGCACAGTGGGGTCAATCAAAAAATTTGGCATAACTGCAAATCTGCTTCCTTAAACACTGAGTATCCCTACAAGAAGGGCACAGATGGAGGCCATCAAAATGGACTAGCATCTCTGAAGGAGCTGCAGGTGCTTCAGGGGGTGGAGTTAGAAAAGTTACCTTTGAGGAAAAGAAAGGTAGTTTTCCAGAGAGATGCTGAAACAACATGTACCAAATAGTTTGAAGGGATCAGATATATGTTTGTTTTTTGTGCATCACCCTCATACTAAACACTAAACGCTCCGCACATCAGCAGAAACACTACTGTAATCTACTGTACCCTAAATCCTGGTGGAGGCAGCATCATGCTGATGCTTCTCTGCAGCAGGCCCTGGAGGGCTTTTGTGAGGGTGGGGGGTCAAATGAATGCAGCAAAATAAAGAAATCCTGGAGGAAAGCTTGCTGCAGTCTGCAACTTGGAAGAGGATTTTTCTTAAAGCAAGACAACGACCCTAAACATGGAGTTACAGCTACACATGAATGACAACAACAACAATGTTTATGTCTCGGAATGGCTGACTCAGTCCAATCAATAATTTATGGCGGTACTGAGAAATTGCCTGGAACTTGCGTCTCTTTTACAACTTCAAAATTTGAGCAGTCGGGGTAAGATTGCATTTAGTCCGATAGACGTCAATCTGCATATACTAAGAGCTATCGACGCTGTTAACAAAAAGGTGTTTGCTAAATTACTTGACAGATGTGAAAAAAATTATACTTTTGTGAAAAATCAATGTAGAAAGTTTTCACTTTTATTTGGTTTATTTTGCTTTTCAGTGTCAAAAAGCCTAATTATACCAGCTGATTCAATTATGTATTGTTGTAAAACAACACAGTGTCCATTATGAAAATGTATTTTACTTTCATCATGGGTGAAGCATGATATATTTGACCTTTAATATCAAACTAAGCAAGGCCATTTGGGTTGGGTATAAAGATATGATTCATATTTGAAAGAACTTACCCAATTTCTTGCTATCAAAGACTATCTGACACATGATGACAGAACCAGAACTAATCAGGAAGGAAATGATTACCCTTTTGCTATTATGAAATCACTGATACTGTTCTGAGTCCTTCCGTATGTTTACAATATGGACATTGGCTAATAAGGTAATTCATCTTGCCTTCTTAAAACAAGACTAAAACAGGGCAGTGATAGATGTCCTTCCCTCTCGATATCTGGATGGTGTAGTTTCATCAGTTGTAGAGTTTATTTGCATACTGATTGCATCTTTTAGAAATTGGTGTTGGTGTGATTTACGTACAGTGAAGTGTTTATAATCTTTTACTTGTACTTTTACACCAGATGAACCCTATTCCCTCTCTCTTGGTGTACTTATGGTTTCTGTCCAGCAGAGAGCACTAACATACCAATAAATAGTCACTTCTCTTGCTCCCATGCACAGGCCAGTGAGTAGACTGCTGAGAACCTGCCCACATCTTGCTCTGATTCTCACTCTGCTGCTTGGACTTCACAAGACAGTTCGTCATTTATTCGTATTTGAGTATTGTAATGATTTTTCGTCGGGTCTTTTATTAATTTTTTTGCTGTTTTGTCAAGACACTTTACTCAACTAAATGAAACATTTCAATCAAAACTCGACTGTTTATTAAAAAACGCAGTACAAAATGCAACCTCTAGAAATGCATGGACGTATTGATCGGTTTTACAATGCAGAGAGTAATACATATTTACATCAAGTGTTTGGTCAATATATACTCGTCAATATGTACTCGACTCTAACAATGTCTATGAAAAAAATCCAACCAAGACTATATCATTAGAAATGTAGAAAAGTTAAAAGTGTTTTAGATTGAGCACAGCAGTGTGTAATAATAATAATAATAATAATAATAATAATAATACATTGGATTTATATAGCTCTTGTCAAAATACTCAAAGACACGTAACTGGTTGAAAGACAAACACATCCTATGGACTGTGTGTGTGCCATACGGTGACAAAATTGGGGTTTTATGAATTATTTATTATTATTATTTATTATTATTGTTTTATTTTGCGAAAGATCTGAAGTATGTAAAACATTTTTTAAATGCCACTGGACTGAAGGAATTCAAATCCTTTGTGTGTATTATAATTTTTTCAAGTTTGCAGTTTATTTAAAGCACAATCTCATACGAAAGCAATTCAAAGTGCTTTCCAGACTGAAACAGTTGAACGTATAGAATGTAGACAGACAATATACACACAAACACATACGTACACACAACTATTGAAAAGCTACACTAAATGTCCTGAGTTCATTCTAAAGAAAATAGTGTAGATGCAAACTTCAAATCAGAAGGCAGGCTGTTCCACACTTAAGGAGCAATGTGGATGAATTAAACTCAGATTTGAAATTGAACCTTATATGCACTATAATGGATCAAGTCTGTTCTTTAATAGTCGGGTAGCCAGAGGAGCTGAAGAGCAGAGACAACAACAGCAGGCGAGAACCTCTGGGGAAGATGTGTTTGACTCCTCAACATGCGGCAGCTCAGAAATTTGGGATAAAACCAATAGAAACCACAGTGACCTCAATATTAGAAAACACACTATATCTTTCCTCTATTCACAGCTCAAGGTTGTCCTGACCTCATATGAGCCTACCTTTTGAGAAGTGTCCCTTTAACTGGCAGAAGAACTAACAGGTGAGCGGGGCTGACAACAAGGATGCTGTTTTGTCTGAGTGACCTACTTTGGCTTTGAGCCTTTTGCTGCTTGCTCAAGAGCTCGTCAATAGAAGACGGTTTCTCCACACTGATGTGACAACCGTCTAGGACTCTAGGTCTTCCAAGATCTGACAGAAATAACACACAGAAAAAGAGAGAATAACAATTTACAGAATATGTTTGTTTTTTTGCCATGGAATGAATGGCAGAAATATTCAGAGCCATAGAATAAGTTTAGCACAAAACTCTAATTGCATGTCTCAAGTTGACCATATTTAACGAACTTCGCTTTTTGTTTACACAAATTCACTTTTACCTTCACTATAAAAGAAAATGCACACTGGAAGTGTATCTCTTCATCTCAAGATGTCCAAAGCTACATTCATTTTTGAAAGCTATGCAGCTTTTTAATCGAGAAATCACTCAAGCGTACATTTGCAAATGAAACGTTTAATTTATTAGCAACAAATAAATAAGCAATGTTAACTGATGTTGAAGTGTTGATATATTGCTTTCTAACTGACGTTGCTTAGTCAGTTTTCCGGCTGTCTGGTGTGTTACTGTTACATTACATTTTAACATGTCACAAAAAAAGTGTGGTTTCATTTCTAACTAAAATTAAAAGTAACCACACCATACCTAACCAGAAATGAATGGAAATTGATTATGTCCGCCAAGTGCCAACTCAGAAGTTACTAAAACTGATCAACATTCACTTACTGAAGAGATGGAACCTTTAATGCAAATTCGACCCTTTTTGCTCACTTAATTATGCACATGCCACGAAAACACACACACTACACAAGGACTGTGTGTTGAGCACAAAGGATGTACCCAAAAGCAGCAAGTACACATACATGTGCTGTTGTTATGGTATGAGACATCCCAACAGTTACAAAGAAGCATGATCAGTAAACAGAACAATACAATCTCTCAACAATCTCTGTTGACAGTTAAAATACCAAGAACATCAGAGTAACCAGTCATTACAGCACACAACTTCACCCTTTACCTAATATGCATTCTTGGTACAAGAAAACAGTAGTTGTTGGCTGGCCGCAGACCAGTAAGAGCAGGTAGGAATCCTGGCTGTTGTTCCTTATGCTGCCTCTGGTAATTGCAGGTCTTTGTCAAAGGCCAATCAAAAGCCTTCTACACCCATTTGAAGTGTGTTATTTAGGATCAAGAAAGCTTGTTAATGCTGACCCCCAAACCAAAAATAGAATAGATTTTTGACCATTAAAAAAAAGATATTGACACATATATTTATAAAGATGGGCTTGACTTCAGGCTAAAAATAGCTAAAGAAATAGTTTGATGTTTAGGAGAATATGCTATATTATAATATGGGCATCTCACACAGTCAGATTTGAGGATGAACATATGTGTCATGTGTCATGTGACTGTGACCAGTAAACAGACATGCAGTCGTTTCAAGGTCAATTAACTAGCTTTTTTCCAGAACTTTGAACCGCATGTTCTTAAGTTCTGGCTCGAGTTTGTTCCGTTATCATTAAGATGTAATGTTTAGCAAAGCTTAGCACAAAGACTGAAGCATAGCTCTGTCAAATATAAATATAAAAGAACTACACTTTCCAGTATTTAAAGCTCTAAACCTGTATGAACATTATGGAACACAGGTCATCATACAGGTCACATTACATTACTTTGTGGCTTTACTTATTGTAAACAAGCAATAAGAGAGAATAATAGCTTTCAAGGAGGAGAGGACATTTATATTGGAAAATGGTTACTTTTCATTGTGTGTTCAAGTAATTTGTCCCCATGATCACATTGTCAGAGAGAAACAATCAAGATTCTATCAAAAATAAACACCACACAAGTATTACACCTACCTGTATGCTGTGTACTTCCAACTTGCATTTGTGACTTTTGAATTGATTGTGCTAGTTTCGCCCTCAGTCAAATTATATACCCTTTTCATTGATGTAACACACAAACTGTATTACAATTTTTTTTTAAAGACGTTGTGCTTCTGTGAAAGAACATGTAAGTGTAAGCCTTACCCTGCTTTACTCGAACAAAAACAGATTCCACAATACACTTTGTCTATTTTTAGACAAATGGTCATGTTCTTTTCAACCTTTTCTACCTGCTGGTAATCGGAGGCTCCTGATTGCAGACAAGAGGGAATGGCAAAAAAGCTCATAATTGCTTTAACTCCACCTCTACACTTACATTGTGAGCACCTGATGAGGTAAAGTGAGTAATGTAATTATAGTTATGAAGCTGCTATGCTTTCATATGCCTGGAGGACAAAGAAGACACTAAGAATAACACATACAATGATTGTGCAGTAAAAGCTGCCCACAATGACAAAAATGCATCTGATTACAGCAGTGCCCTATCCAAAGCTTATTATAGTTATCTTCTTCTCTCTGTGCTTGGATGTTGTTTTTGGTCACTGTAGGGTCAAGGCCACAAGCTAAAACCTCCATCAAGGAACTGAAAATATAAAAGGCTCCGAGCAATAAACCTTTTTAATCAGTCATCCATTGACTTAAGTACAATTATTAAGTAAACAATGATAGCTTATTTCTCTATAGAAATCCTCTGTTTTATTTAGCTGGGTAATTATAAATATTAAGTCACAACTTAATGATAAAATTACATTAGAATTGATCTCATCTACGCCAGTTCTCCACACACCCCTTTGCTTTTGTCTTTTGCAAACCTTTATTATTTCCGACTGACTCTGAGGCATTACTGAAGAAAGTTCACATTGACAGCATGTTAAGCTGAAAGTAGAGTCACCATATGGATAAAAATCAGAGGAGTGTTCAGCCCTGTCAGCAGCTCTGTGAGGCGGCACTTTAGCATAGCAGTGCTCTGAGCTCATGCTAATATCAGCCTGTTAGCATGCTCACAACAACAACGCTAACTATTTAGGTAGCTAGCTCATGTTTAGGTGTAATGTTCACCATGTTTAGCATTTTAGCATGCTAACATTTGATAATTATCACTCAACAGTATGAGACAAATACCAATGTTTTGACCTGGTGGCAGCGCTAAATGAAGACTCAGGGGATCACCAATTAATCCTGAGGGTGACATGAATGTGTGAACCAAATCTCATGACAATCCACAAAATAGCTGTTGAGATATTTCACTCGAAATACAAAAATATGCGACAGTCTGGACCGAAGTGGTGCACTGACTAATAGTTCGGTGGCTAAAAAAATAGGTAAAGACCGAACAAATATAGGTCATAGATTTACATAATCGTTTGACATATTCATCTGTATGTTACCATGTGCTGCCACATTTACACTCCTTTGTATGTTAGAATCCACTGTTCAGTGTGTGTTGGTTTAACTAGATCCAAAAAACACGCTGCAGTTCACAGGAAGGACAGCTCATTCCATTCATGTCTCCACTAATTAGCAGTAAAACTTTATGGATCCTCCACCAAACCCCCTTCTTCACGGAGACGGACAGCAAACTAAAAACAGCCTCTCAACCACCAAGTAGCACAAAGCATTCATTTGTCTTAGGTTTTCTTTTGGAAATGGTTATTTGTGCTGTTATCAGCTGTGTCTGCTCTGGTGGATAATTGTTATGAAGAGTTATTTGAAATTACCATTGGTGAAATATATCAGGGAATTGATATCTTTACACTTCATACTTCATGTCAGTTCTTGACAGTATTTTCTCACTCTTCCTCTTTAACTGCAAATGAGAGAACAGCTGGAGGTCTTTCTGGTCTTACCATATGACGAAGTTGGACGGTTGGATGAAGCATATGCGAGTCGTGATGTTAACATATTTGCAATTTGCGTTTCTGTTATACCAAAGATTCCATCACTCTGTTACTTGGAATTTCCTTTTTTCTACCATTTGATGAACAAGAAAACACATGCATATTTGCTCTTTGCCTGTACAGCAAAGAATAAAATACATTATGTTCCATACTTGTACAATAATCCCCCCCTAAACTCCACACCCAAGAAAGTTACTTGTGTGTTTTGAATACTATAATGGTATTATTTACAAACATCCATACAAAAGACTATTATTCATATTTAGCCCAAAAAGCAGACCAAATTAGTTTCGGTCTGAGCCAACAGTGCACTTTATTTTACCACTATTTAATGTTTCTAGACTTGATATTATCACAAACGTGGTTCTATATACAAATATACAAAGTTATGAAGTATCATGTACTAATGTACAGAGCCTGACCCCTCCCAGCATTAGTAGTTTTAACACCGCTGACTCCCGAGTCCACACTCAAGAGGTGCTGAGTTTATGACCGGCTCAGTTAACTGATACATTGAGTTTAGTATATTGAAAACAGTGACAATGCCACAAATGTATCATAACTTGCTGGAGAACAAAAATAAGAGGCTAACCAAGTTAGTGCGACATCTGATAACAAGGCACCTCAAGTATGAAGGAAAACAAAAAAGATTTTTTCCATCTGCAGAGGAAAGCATACTTGCCAGAAATTACAGATGGTGAAAACATTTCACAAAAATAGCACAGATGGCTCTTCGTATCAAGTTGAGGACACATACTGCAATACAATAAATGACCCTCTGTTTGACTGCATGTTTATGTGTGAAAGTTAGATGATTCAAGTTGCAATGTGTACTACGCTGAATAGCACCGGACATACAGTATGTCGTTTCAAAAATATTCAAAGACACAATGTTTCAGTGGCATCAAAAATTGCATCCAGTAGTAAAGCTTTTCTTAATAAAAATATTTGAGAATCAATGGTTTACATGGGACTATGGGTAGAAACCATCGGACATAAATGTATTAAAGTCCACGTGAACACAATCTGGGATTGTTTGTGGCAGGGGTCGTGATGGATGACTTGATACAGGCTGTCCTGACAGACAGATGATGCGAGGACGTCTGATGACACACACACACACACACACACACACACACACACACACACACACACACACACACACTCATCTGTCTTCAAAGGAGCAAGATATACTTGTTTGGTAATGGTTGGTCAGTGGTTTCTTAAGATCAATCTAAAGAACCCATCATGGTCAAGCACAGTTAGTTTTTGATCAAATCAAAGGCAGTTATGTAACTGTAACAGTATACATCTGGGTCAAGAGGAACCCCGGACATAAATTGCTGGACTAATAAATTAGGAAAGCAAGACATCTCAAGGTATCCGTAAATTACATTTATCCATTAGGAATGTGCTCCTGTGAGACTCAGTTATGGAGATGATATGTGTGTGTGTGTGTGTGTGTGTGTGTGTGTGTGTGTGTGTGTGTGTGTGTGTGTGTGTTGGCTTGACCTCAGCATTGACATCATATAAATGAACAGTCTATAAATGGAACCTCATTAGCGGGCTGGTATAATAGAGACAGGGCATCAAAAGGACTCTGGGGCCTTTAAATTATGCTAGTGAATCACAACACTTAAAGACATTGTCTAGGCTCTTCCACAAAAGAAGAGTCCTTGTCTGGTTTCACCTTTGACAATGTTATATGTTGGAGTGTCGTCGCTGTAGGTTGTGAAGTTAATTTGGGAAAAAATCTCGTCACCAGGGTCTCTATTGCTAACATGTATTGATAGCTTGCCTCTTGCGCTCTTAGCCTGTATAGGACCATATACAGTCCCTTTGCTCAACGTCGTCCACTATGGCTACAAGTGGCAGTTACTGGATAATGTTATGTTCCATTTTCCTTTATTTCACACGATTCCCTTGTTTATGTTCTTGGCCTGTAGTCTTGTCTTGGCCACAGCTGTAAAAGCAACACTGGCACATTATCATCTTTTAAGTTAACGGTGGTTCTGTTCGCCTGATAGTTGCAAGCCAACACTGACTGTAAAAATAATCAGCTCTTTAACTGCAAAACAGTCTCAGTTTATTACCGATGCTTCTATATGACCTACATAAGTAAACTAAACATAACTAAACTAAACTAAAAAAGGTTTAGCAAGAAGATTGGCTATTTCTAAAAAGTGATTCTTAATGCTTGTCATTCAACATCCGATTAATTCATGCTGCCTCCAGAAGCAACCAGCCCAGCGGGGAAAGACACAAATATGGCTTTGCTGCAGCGGTCCACCTTCAGTCTGAACCACCAGCAGGAAGAGGAGAGCTCAGAACCCGGCAGCAGCTCCGCCGGTCCCCGCTGGGAGCCAACATCACGTTGCTGGAGGCCGTATTGCTCGAGGGAAGGGAAGCACGGGAGAACCAGAACCAGGACTGAGCGCCGCATACTGTCAGAGCCCTGCTACTGTCAAATAAGAGGTTTTCGAAAGTGACTTTGGTGCTCTGAAACACTACCACTTTCATCCACAGGAAGCGCAAAAATCAAAACAAAAGGAAAGTTCTTGGTAAGCTTTAAGATAGAACTTTCAATTGTGAGTGTTTCTATAGTGTGGTGTTCTTACTTCACCTCAGTTTTATATGACTAAGAAGAAATAATGTATGTGCATACCAGCCATATAAATAATACTTTCAGTAGTTCTAGGTTATGTATTCCAATTTAGTCATCCTTTCCTACCACGTTTGAGGCCTTAACCTTGTTATAGGTTAGGTAATGTCTGTCTCACGACCGTCCACATTTTACTGAGAGCTTTATATTCAGCGCTTTGAAGCCACTGAAGAGCCTTTTGCTTTTTCCATATTCATCTCCCTTCTGTGTAATCTGCACTCAGGATCCTCTTGTGCAGCTTGGGTTTGTCTCCTTTGTCCTAAATGTAGCGTGACAAGCAACTAAAGACAAATTTAGCCAAAGGGAGACTTAATTAATCTTAATTTATAAGTAGGTGGAGGGCATTTTACAGTTTTAGCTATGGCCTGTGAAAGAAAAAAATAAATACTTGTTCCGTACTTGCCTTTTGTATAATTCCTATTTTAATTAAATTTGATTTTCTCTTGTGTGGGTGCAGCTATCTAAATGTATTCCTTTTGAAAACCAATTCAAGGGCAAACCTTACAGAGGTAAGTCTGTATTGCACTATACTTGTGCTTATGTCATCTGTTCTGTCCTTCCTACCTTCCTTTTGGGGACTGTTTCAGTCCTTTCTCTGTCTTAACATGCCTCATAAATGGAGGCACTCATGCACATGCTCTAATTGAGTTGAAATTACATAATTGACCTACAGGTATAACTGACTTGGAGAGCAGGGCAAAAGGCTGTTCTTTTCCTCCCCCGTTCAGCCAGTGGTTTCCATACAAAGTAAAAGCACTCCTGTCCTTAAAAGCTTCTTTCGCAGAGCTATAACTGAAATACATGTTAACAGAAAGCAGAACAGGTAGAGCAGGAGGACAGACATGTAAAATTAAATGTTTAAGTATGCCATACCCGTTAAGCATATCATTTAGATCCATCACATTAGTCATTTCTTTAACAAAATAAAAACTAACAAAGCAATCTACACAATTGTATGGCTGCATATATGTAGTGAGTATTAATGTGATGTCATTCATCCCTTTGTTTTCGTTCATGGAGTTCAAAATAGATATCAAATAATCTTAATGGATGAGTCTTCCTCCTGTGACGTTGGAAGCTACAAATCCAGCCATGTGTACAGTTACAAATGTTGAATGTGATGTGATTTCTAATCATAACGCTTTCCTGATGAATGCCAGAGTTGAGGATTATGCTAAACCAAACGTGAGCTCTAATCTGGATGAGTTTCCAACAGCATCTATCTCGTGTTTGAGGCTTGAGCGGGAATGGAGCTCTGTGAGGACCTGGGGGCTGTAAACCGGGCTTCCAGTTAAGGTTTTAGTCATGAATGAATGAAGTCCAGTGAGAAATATTTTCAGATGTGAATACATACTCCTCAGTGTGGCCATTTAGCTCATGCTTGCACACACCTTTCCTCCACAAGTCATGGAGTTAAAGCACATTTATATTATTCTAATAAAAATGTGCATTTATCCCTTTCCCGAAAGAGTAAACTTTCATCTGGTTAGCTCCTACTCTGGGGGCGGACACGCTGGGTTATGCACCTAACAAAAAATAAAGCTTCCACTGTGTATGATTTTCCTGCCCTTTGTCTCACTTCTCCTCAGACCATCAGGGGGGCGTCATCGCTGCAGTGTTTGGTTACGCTCTCTTACAGGAGGGAGGCTGACGGGGGCCAGAAGTAATATTCAGTTTCACCTTCCCCCAGTGGCATTTTTGTCTTTCATTCTCAAAACCCTCATTAAACAGCTGCTTGAGCCTGTTAGTCACAGTTTGATGTGAAAAATGCGTCACCAGCCCTGAAGTGATAGAGTTACGGGCATGCGCTTGGTATACTTATTGGTCTGTATGCTGGTTGAACTCAACAAAATTTTAAAACAAAAAATACATCCCTCATTCTATTCCTGTGCTGAGTCATTAGCTCCTAAATTTCTTCCTGTGAGATTAATGCTCTCCTGAATCATCTGTTTACATCATACCCATCTACTCATCTGCACAACCCATTTACTCATCCGTTGTTTGTTAGTGGGAGTTGATTTAAATGATCAACTCAACCAGACAAAAACTCCACTGATCCAAGAAACATACAGCAGAAATATCAGGAAGCAGAGGCTAAAAAAACATTAAGTCTGCCTGCTGATTTTAAGCGTTTGTGCATTTGTAAGTGGGGAAGAAAAAATACCTCACATATTTAAATGGAAAGCCAAGTTTAGAGTTACAGGTTGTGTAATAGAAATTAAATTGAAGACCTTCTCGGAGTCTGACTGAACCCACTGAAAAACTGACGGATGTGTATTTTTTTTTCATTTGTATTTAAGTATTTAACAAAAGTAAAAAGGATATTGGATCCTGATCTTTTATTTGAAGTCTGTCTCCGATACCAGACCTTGTCTTTCTTAGACATGTGGTTTCCCACAAAGGTTTTGTGCCACTGAGAGTCTTGATATTCTGTTTCCCAAAAATCCCCATGATCCCTTCTTGGTCTACTGCAGACACATGCCACTGCATGATGCAATTAGGAGTAGATTTAAAAAATGATCCAGCTGAAAAATCCAGCCCAGTATTGCCAAGCACTAGCACATTCGGGCCAAATGAAATGGTTGGACTGGTTTGTAACAATCCTGTAACAGTTACCAACCCTATCTTAAATACAATACATTGAAATGACTGAGAGTAGTAAAAAGAAAGATAGATTCCCTGGTCAAACAACAAATATTGTCGCCATGTCACCTCTCAATTACACTTGAATGATAGCTGTGGCCATTTAGCAGCTTTATTAAAGCACTACGTTACAATCCGTTGACTTATGTCACACTCTGGCTGGTTGTCAAGCCAGTAGGGAGTAGAATGAGGGATTATGTTGCCAGTCCTTGGTTCCTGTTTTCTAATTTTACATCAGAAAAAAAGGAGATGAGGAGCTTCCTGACTCCATCCTGAGGGATCAAGCCCTGGTTGCTAAGAGACTAATGGAAAGTCAGGGGCTAAAGGAATGGCAGGAGTGAGTCACTGACCAGGAAACTGAGCGTTTGAGTGAGAGAGGTAGAGCATTCAAAGAGAAAATTATATAAAATGATATACCTCTCCTTCACTGTGGAAAACAATAACAAGTATAAGCATTACATCTTGTGTTTTATTATTTTCATGTGTGAGCATGTGCAGCACATTAGTCATTGCATCCTTTACTGGCTGCTTTTAATTTACACCATTTTATTGATCACTGCTCCACGACAAAAATAGCTAGAGAGATTAAATTAAAATTCTTATGAGTAGAGACCCTGAAGCGTGACACTCTACCTATGACAGAAATCATCAGAAGTTATTTTTAGTTATGGAGCGTTTGATGCCGTAGCAAAGTCCCTCAGGAACGTGAATTACCTTTTTAAAATACCTTCTAATGAGACAAAGTGGGATTGCGCGTCCACATCTGTGCAGCCTGTCTTTGATACTGTGTCACGGAGCACACTAATGAGAAGGCTGAGTAGGTTAGCTGCAATTGTTACGCATCACATGACTCTCCGGCTGCTATTATTGTCCTATTGATGCTACTTACAAATATCTACAAAGACAAATGCATCATTGATGCTCCCTTTAATATAGTGAGTGACGTCATGTGCAGTAGAATCGGGCGGAGAGCTGCGGCTCGGCAGCACATGATCAATGTAATTCAAACTTTTTACAGTCAGGTGTTTTTAACCTGGATTACATCTCCTGTCATTCAGATCAGACTGTGCCTTTGATTTCCAAACAGAATCCCACCACAGAAAACACATTCGAACATTTCTACAAAACAGATAATAACTTACATTTCTCAGAGTTTCTTCTATCATGGTAAACTTAAAGGATTACTTCAACAGTTTGTGATATTCTCTTATTCACTCTCTTGTCAAGAGTAAGATGAGAAGAACTCATAGCATTCATAAGTAGATACCATTTCTGTCCATGAGCTGTACAGAGCGCTGTACAGCATTGTGTTTCCTCTTCGCGATACAGAGTTAGTAAAAAGTTATTAGTTTCCGTGATTGATCATTCATTCTTTTTGTGTTAATAGAAAGAATGATGTATTCCTCTTACAACTGTCACAGACATTGTGAATCACAACTTCCTTTGTCACCCGTAAGCCCGATGAACCTTTGAATTGCTGTCGGTTCTCACCAGAGTGGGTACATTTAGGTGCCACATTGAAACCTGGCAGTACAAGCTGACATTAACTGTTGTGGTATTAGGTAACACGTCTGTGGGCGAGGGGAGGACATGAGATCCTGCTAGGTTTAGCATGATTAAGTTAATCTGAAATGAGGTCTTTCCTTGACATTTACAATGAGAGAGAGAGGGAGAGGGTGTGGATAACAGAGCTGCTTTTGTGGGACAAACATTTATGAATCGTTCTCTGAATACATCAGCACAACAGATATGCCGGAAATAGTTTTGTCCAATGACACAGGGATATAATAATTAGATAATATAGATAATTATTATAGATTACTCTGTCACAATTAGCCTTGCAGACACACATGTAGAGCTCAAAAACAGTTTAAAAGAGATCCTTGACCGAGAATGTTTTGGATAGACTGCCTTTCAACAATCCGAAGGGAGAAGTGACAGCTTGATTTATATGTATATATACACTGGCTCATAAAGAGGCATTTCAGCAAACAAGCAAGCAGTGTGCCGTCTGCAAAATAGCTTTACTGTTCAGTGCAGCACAAGCCCCTGAAAGAAAGTTTGATTCCAAGGGGAACAATGTGTAACATGGAGCCACACAGGACTTTGGTAAAAAAACATCTGGAAAACTCTCACAAGGAGAGAGGCAGTGTTGTTTTGGTGGTGAATTAGACACTTGATTGTCCTGAAGGTGCACGGTTGATGTCAAGGTCACATGTAAGACCTTGTGGCAGAGGAGATCGTCTTAAATAATTATTAAATAATCAAGAAGCTTTTACATGATCCAAACTTGTAGATTTGTAACCCAAGGAAGCAGTAGAGCCCCTGCTGTTTTTAAGAGGCATACAGAAAAAAGATCTGGAACTGCTGTGAATCCTTGTTATACCTGCAATTTTTCAAACCACCAGTTAAGTATGTGGGACACGGCGTCTGAGACAGGAATAGATCCAAAGGAAGTGAAAGCAGTCACACTGTGGAAAAAGCTCATTTGTCATCACTACTGTTTTTTACTGGGCTGCTCTGGCTGCCATTGTGGATTCAAAGACACATATTCTCAGTTATTTTGTCATTGTCCAACCACCAACCAAATAAACTCTTTTAAAGTCTACTTTAACAAGGAAGACATGTATGTTGTTAAAGACGAGAACAACATCAAAGGAGCAGAGCTTGTTCGGAGACCAAAGCTGCACCACTGTATTTTCCAAAATGATCCACGATCTCACCCATCCACATGTGTTTCCCTTGGTGGTGTAACCAAAGTGAGTACAGGGTATAGATTCTGCCCTGAAGGAGCAGTAATCAACAAAGGATACACAAACTGATGGAAAAATAAACAAATTGGAAAAGCTGTGTCCCATCATCAGCTGGAATTGTGTACTTTTTGTGTGTGAATAAATGCCAGGATTGTTGTATAACAGTAACAACATAAGTGTAATAATGACCAAACTGAATGCCAAGGGCCACAGATGGCGGCCAGGCCTTCCTGCTTATGCTTGTGTTATTTGGAGTCAGCTGGAACACACTGGAGCACACTTCAGTCACAGAATCAAGGCACAGAAAAAGATTCCTTTCCTCTTGAAGTACCGCCCTGCAGGAGTCAGTGGATCGCCAGGGTTTTAGTAGTAAATGTTTATTTGATTGTTGACATGTATGCATTCACACCACACCTGGCAGATAAGGTGCTTAACTTGGAATCATGCTTTACTGACAACGTTAAAGCTTACTTGTGCTGTTGTTTTAAAATTTGTCTGTTTTTGCTCTGTTGAGTTGTGTTCTACGATGAGGCCCCTCATTATTAAATGATTGCATAGCAGCCCTGCAATATTTCATTTATATCAAAGTAAATAACTGTCACATTTTCTTACAGTAATACAGTAGTATTCATCTTGTTTAGCACTGTTTAGCCGGCTCAGCATTCATTTATACAATATAAACCTTGCACAATGTATGTGTTCTCTATGTGTGCTTTAAATCACAAACACAAACAATGTGTCTGATGGTCCAGTGTGCTGCATTGCTGCATTACATTCCTGACACACTTGTTCTTGACCTTACATTCTAATGTTCTGCTTAATACTGTATCCTGCCCTTGCTCTTTCACACCCAACCCCTCCTTTCCTGGGCTATTTTTACACCAAGTGTGCTTTTATTTGTGTATCTGGCAGCCATAAATGCAACATTAAAGAAGTTGTCATCTGCAATCACAGGATGTGGCCAAATGCCAACAGGGAACAGCTGTTGACGTGTCAGCCTCTGATCCTGTGTGATAGCGCCACTCCTCAACCAAAACCCGCCCACCGACCACAGTTTCGACAAATAGGAGGAGAGAAGGGGAAACAAGGCCTGAGGTTGGACCCCTCCTTTGTCTGATTGGTTCTCACAGACATGTGGTCACCAAAAGGGTGATAAAGTATTCAACGGTTTGTTATGATGAGTTTGTTTTGGAGTTAGCGCTCAGAAGTTACTTAACGCAGCTCTAAGCTGTGGCCAAGCTCCTAATGTTTATTTTTCCATCCTCGTGCATGGTTACACACATGGCAGATATTCAAAGAAATATTCTCCTAGGAAAAAAATATTAATGCCTTCAACTGTGGAGTATGATTTATATAGCAGACCAAAACAAAGTGTAGATGGTACATGTAAAAACATTTTCATTTGACCCTATAAACATACCTCAAAAGTTGGTGAAGGCTGCAGAAAGAGCTCATATGGGAGACATTTAATTTACATCACCTGGTGGCCAGAAACACCACTGCAATGGTTCCTATAGTGTATCTGCTGGATGTGTAAATAAGCTGGAGGCTTTTTAATACTTTCTGTACACTATATAATCTTAAAAGGTGATAGATAATATGTTAGTGTTGTGTTTACAGCTAATTTCCCCAGTGACCACAAACGGTATTTTAACAAAAAATGTTTTCTTTCCCAAATTGTTTTGTTTTGTTTCATAGCTAAGTGATGGAGTTTAACATGTTCTAACACATCAACATAATTCACATGTCTATTCCTATATCTTGTGTTACTTAAAAGGTACAATAAATGGTGTTAGTTAATATAATTATCCTGTGGAATGTATTATTCTGAAAAACCTCCACAACACAACAACATCTCTGCTATTATTTTCATTAATATTGAAAAGTGCCCCATAAATGCAGTGTACTTTCTTGAGCCCCTGGTTTCTGTTAACTTGCACAAACTTGGCTGACATACACAAATCCTCTGGGAGATCCAGTTTGCAGATGTATGAGTTGCTGCCAAGATGGAAACGGCTGAAACCCCCTTGAGCTCACCCGATGCCATTAGTCATCACCTTTTTAGTGAAGGAAGATAAACTTAATACGACCAAGATCAGATTGAGGGTTGTTGCCCAAATAGTTCTCCTCTGCAAAAAGGAAGATTTTGTATTAGTGGGTGAGAGCTTTGTCAAATGTGTCTTATGTACACGCACCGTTGGTACTAGTTGAAATAATTATTTTATTTTATTTTCCTGCAACAAGCCATTTTTCTTTTAGCCCAAATAAACCAAAGAGGCATATTGCATGTATTTATAACACATAAATGACAGACGAAAAACATGTCGAGAGTGGAAAAGGAAGAAAAGCTGATAGACTGTCTGGCTTGTGTTAGATTGTTGCATAACCAAATGGTTGCGACAAACGGAAAAAGGATAAATCATTCATCTGTGGAGATGCAGCTCACAGTACACCTAATCCATGTGTAAATCTTGCATTGATTAGTACATGTAGGCTGCGTGTGTGTGTGTGTGTGTGTGTGTGTGTGTGTGTGTGTGTGTGTGTGTGTGTGTGTGTGTGTGTGTGTGTGCCTATAAAAAGGGCAGTTTATTATTGTTTCTGTTTGTGTGTGTTCAACCATATTGCTTTCTGAATTGCGATCACATAAAAATAATCACCTGAGCAATCAAGCCATTAAATATTCCTATTTTAGCCTCAGTCACATTGTGTTTTGTTCCTGTCAGCCCTCAACTTGCAACTTGAGCCACTTAATCAAGCTGTTGTTAGTGATTATTTATTTTTATCTTGGGGAAAGATGGGCTGACAAGGAATGAAGGAACGGGGCTGGTATATGTGACAGAGAGATGTAACAGGTGAGTAGGAGGCGACTGCAGGACTAACGAGGGACAGGTGGAACTAATCAGGGCGAGTTAACAGGAAATCAAAGGCAGGGAGAGAAGTGATCTGAAACGGAAAGAGTTGAGGAATGATATGAATAAATGCAACAAGGAGACAGGAGGCGTGCATATTTTCCTTGGCTGATGAGTCCAAACAAAAAGCCTTCTTCTGATCGTCAAAAAGCCTGCGGAAAAGCGAACAGAGCAGAGTATAGGAATATTGTTGCACGAGACAATATACTAGATGGTTTAAAGCTGCTTTAATCCATAGGTTTATACTAACAATAGACCATTTGTGAAAGGGGTTGCTCATATGACGTCAATTACGTGACGTACGTACAGAGAATTATCACAGCAGCTAAAGAGATGGATGTTTTTCTCAAAAGTTGGTGGAGACCAGAACATTTATCAGGTGGTTCTAATAACATTAACGATGGCTCTTCTCTGTTTAAGTATCCCAGTAAGTCTCTACAGCAGTTGAATATAAATCAACCATTCTTACTTTTATCATATACACCTGTGTTTTTCCTGTGTCAAAATGTCTTCCATGAGAAAGACTGCCGATTTAAAGGATGATCTTGTTTTTTTAGATTTGATTTGGATGACACGATACCATTTCCACCACTCATAAACTGACTTGGTGAGTGCAATGTTGTTGTTACTATATATATATATATATATATATATATATATATATATATATATATATATATATATATATATATATATATATATAAATCACAGGAAAACATTTTCAGTATGGTATGTTATAACTTTATAATGGGTGTCACCTATTACTGAATAATAGCAGACCAATCCTAAAGTGATGATTGCGGTCATCATTATAAAAGAAGAAAATAAATGACTCAAAATAGAAATAGGTATTATTCCCGGACTAATTTGATCCATGCTGCTCATATCGTCATTTGAACATTTATTTTGTTCATGTATCTATCCACATCTATAAATATGAGTAATACATTCATTGAGATATGACATGGGTGAAGGCTGAAATGGTATGTGGTTTGTTTTCTGCTCGTCATGCAGCAGCGATCACTGACTAAATAATAGTCTTTCAAACAGAACTGAGAGTGAATGTGTCTTTTTAAGGATGTCAGCTGATGATCAGATGATCTGAGTTGCTTCAGGGACTTCATATTAAGCCTCAATCTATACTTTTAATTTTGTTTTTTTACATGAATTGTTCTGGACTTTTGGAACTCAACAACAACCCTTGTTTGATCATGAATTAAAGCGGAGGCTAAATATACTTCAGTTGAAAAAAAGACTGACAATCACATTCAACATTTTCATGTCTTACGGCTTCTATCCAGACCGCCCGAATCCTTCTGATTCGAGCCTCCATTGATTCTGTCCCAACCTCTCTGTATGTTCCAAGCCGTGGCCTTAAAATAATCCATAGCCACATGGCGGCAGAGGATAGATGAGTAGTTTGACCTTATCTGGCAAGGTTAAGCGTGTGTCCTGGCATTGACTCTGTTGTACACTGGTAAACAAAGCTGGGTCAAGTGGTACAGTGGTGAACGGGCTCAAAGGTGACCGATGTTTCCTCACATCACATCTGGATGGGTGTTAACTAAACAAGATATTTGTCTCACGTGTCCCCTCTCTTTTCTGCTCTCGAGCCAAGACAGTGTCTCTGTTTATCCATCACTTGAAGAGTTCTAGATCTGCAGTGTATCTGGCAATCAGGAAACAAGAAGCAGAGAAAAGAGAGATGGATGGAGAGTGCCAATTGTTATTGTCGTTCTCTGGAGGTTTTCATGGAGCAGTCCTGTTTTCATATCAGACATCAGCGTCACACAGATCCACTACAAAACCCTACGCAATCTGTTTTCTGGCACAAGCATCTGCCTTGATGTTATTTTCAACAGCTCCTTCAGGACCTGGAAGGACCGAAGGGTTTGTGACGTTATTAATGGCGTGTGTTTAAATGTAAATTGAACGTGTGCATTTACGATCTTTCCCACTGGCTGTTACAGTTGATGAGGCGTTGTGTCTATTTTTACCAATGCATGAAATTGTCTAGCTGAGGAAAACATGAGACAAACGTTGTTGTCTTTGCTTCAGCGCTTGGAGATATGCAAGAAACGCAACACTCGGATCCAACCAAGTTCGTGATCACATGGAATGATGTGCGAGAGCGTCATCCTCATCTCTTTTCACAGTCATGGATCATCATTCCCGTGATTGTGCCTCTCCTTTTTACTCATCTCTACCGACATATTTTTTTCCATTTAAAAGGGAAACTCTGCCTCTAAAAAAATTTCTGTCCAATTTATATTTAGTTGAAAAAGACAGATACAAATATATTCGGCTAAACATATTTTTTTTCCTGTGGAACTGTGTTTGTAACGGCAAGAAGAGTGAATGAGAAACTCTGAGTTTATCATTATTACTCCGTGTGGGTGTGTGTAGAAATCAGTGTCTTCCAACACTTCAGTAATTATTCTGCCTGCCTCTGCACTGGCTACTTTACATCTGTGATGTCTGAGCCAAACAAGAACGATGTATTAAGTAGAAGGCGCCCTGGTGACATCATGAGCTTGAGTAATTTCCGCTGTTTCACTTTCCCACTTACAGTGTCACACACACACACACACACACACACACACACTAATGACAGTTTGCGTTAACGTGAATCAAGCCACACAATCGACAGCGGTAGGCTCAGGGAGGAAACAGTGTCTGTATAGCTGCCGGTCTGGAAGTTACACAGAGAAGTCTGGAACACTTCACATAAAGAAAAAAACATTTCCAAGAAGAAATAGAAATCAAGGATGCAGATTGTGTTCAATTAGCTTGGTTGGAAATGCAGATAGATTGGTTTGGGTTTGGTTTACTGAACATCAGATTAGAGGTTTTATCACTGCATTATTCTCATATGTTGCTCATGAAGTGCTCCCTCAAGAGTCTGTGAGGCTGTAATGGCCTTTGTAAAGGAATCCAAACTAATAGATAAACCATTGCACGAATAGAAATGTGGACCTACTGATAGCGCTGGATAAAATGTCAGGGGATCACCGAAGCCAGGGGCTAGAATGGCAAAAGATTATTTTGAACTTCTAATGTAGTAATTCCATGTAACTAACTTTAAAACCTTTGGTAGGAGACCCTTGGAAGTCAAAGACCTCACTACCATCACTGTTCGCTTAAAAAGAAAGAATGTTGCAGTTCTTCCTACACGGTAACAAATAACCAACAATCTGAAGAGAACTCCTTTTTTTTTCATGCATTACCTAATTAGGTCAAATACAGTATAGTTTCCCCAAATGACAAAGAGAAAGCTGACAGCATTTTAGGGAATTCATGAAAAGATAATGAACCCAGCAGACAATAATAGCCACAAACTGACATAATTAAATCAAAATGCTTGAAATGGTTGAGTTGTCGTTTACTGAAGAAGCAGGTGACTGAAACAACACAACATACACTGTAGGATTTAATTTTCTCGTAGAATAATCTCATGAAGTTAGTAGGTTTTCAGTTGATACAATCCTATTAGTGAAGTGCATTATTTAAGCTTAGTGTTAGTGTACTTAAAACATTCATCACCTTAAGTGTTTTGTTGTGGAAGAATCCACCTGCCTTTTCTCTCTTTGATGGAGCGTCCAGCGGGGTCCATGTCCAAACAGTTCAATGAGACAGAACAGAAAATGTTCCAACATGTGTTGTACAATGGAAAACTGACTTTTGCCAGAGCCCAATAGTAGTATATGGGAATAATGTAGAGAAGGAAAAACTAAAATGTAATATGTAAAAGGTCTAAACAATGGCTTCATGTAGCTTAATGACATAAAGGGAAAAATCTAAAAATCTGTCTTCAGACAGGTTTGAGATGTAAACAGATGGCGTCTGAAGTGTCTGAAGTGACATTGCACCTTGTGAAATGAAAGTGGAAATATCTGTCACACATCAGATGGTTTAAAGTGGGCGTATGGACTGAATTGTAGCCAGGGAAAACATCTCTTACCTGATACTTCAGTTGCAAGTGCCTGCTTTCCAGTTCTGGTTGACCTTGCAGAAGGTTACTTTGATTTTACAGTTCAGCTTCTACAGCTCAAAATAAACTGTTGCATGGTGTTGATTATTAAATGTTGTTTCATTATAGAGGAACCATCTGGAGTGGTTTCACCGCTAAAGCTTCTCCCGGGAAGAAAACTGTGTCCTTGAGCGTCAGAAGCAGCAAGAGCGGTGTGGAACCTTAAAAACAACTTGCATGGAGACAATGAGACAACATATTAATTCAAGGTGCTGGTCTGGTCGCAGAAAACAACTGTGTAATGTAATTGATGGTTGGATGACATTAGCTCGGGAGTTTAACAGAACCAGCAGTTAGGCACAGGACACGTTTGGTTGCAGGAGGGAGCAATTTGACAATCCTTGACACCAAAATAGTTTTAAATGTGACGAGAGCTCTCTTACTTCAGCACAGGCAGGATAACAGTTCACATTTCACAGTTCATGTTCACCATTCAAACGTGAATGTGGAATCAATCTTCTCATCGAACTCTCCAAGAAAGAAAATCCCCCCAAAAAACCACCCGGATACAACAATTATACTTTGCTTCCTTCCACTGTCCCTTCCTCTG
Source organism: Myoxocephalus aenaeus (assembly GCA_038501785.1). Taxonomy (NCBI): domain Eukaryota; kingdom Metazoa; phylum Chordata; class Actinopteri; order Perciformes; family Cottidae; genus Myoxocephalus; species Myoxocephalus aenaeus. The sequence continues at coordinate 48,959 of JBAMJR010000037.1, read as the reverse complement.
TCTGTTGCTGATTTTTAATTCAATTCAGTTTATCTTGTATAGCTCAAAATCACAAATTACAAATTTTCCTCAGAGGGCTTTACAATCTGTACACATTCCAGATCAGAAAATGTAAAGAGGGAAAACTCTTCAATGAATCTGCTCCCTGTTATTTGTCCATAACGTGCTAAACGGTGTGGATGAAGCTACTGGTGAAAACTAAAGACTTGATCCATGCAGCACATGCAGCAGAGCAGACCAACAAACACACAAGTCTTTCGTGGATTGAGGTGTCCACTGAGTCAGCGAGGGCAGCTGGAGAGATGTGAAGTTTCTTTTGTAAACCTGCCAAGAGTTGAAAGGAAGGCTGATCTGAGACTTACGGATTAATCAAGGCTTAAGCCCCTTGATTGCTGCACAAATAGAGGAGAGGCAAGAGGGGAAGCCCCATTGAATTCAGCACGACTGCATGTTGTCATTCTTCTGGGTTCATGGTGCAAAAAACTGATCTCAAATACACAATTTGCTCTTGAGATAGTTATTCATATGAGGTTGTGTGATAGAGGCGCAAACATGTCTTTATTTGAGTAGGCCTGTCAGCCACTCTTCACATCCTTGCAAATGAGCATTGATACTTTACACTGCACAAAAATCACAAGGTTAAAAATAAATATATAATTATTATTCAAGAATTAGTCATAGTGGAGTAGTGATGATCATATTTTCTATTTATTTATTTTCCTAGAAAAGGAGATGAGAGAGTTACCATAGACAAACTTAGAAATAGTATAATGCAGTGAGCGCAAGAGTTGAAATTTCATTCTTTGTGTTAAACATTTTCAAAAAGCAGGGGTGGTTCTCGGCAGTGGGTTGTGTTCTTGCAACATATTAAAGTGGACATTTATGGAAATGTGCTTATTTGCTGCCAAGCATTAGATCAGAATTGTGATACCTGATATCAGTAAGCTTAATATGAAGCTAAAGCAGGTAATTAGCTAAGCTTAGCATAACAACTGGTAACAGAACAGCAAGCTAAGCTTTGTCCAAAGCTTCAAACGTCACACGCCTCCAAAGATCACTAATTAACACTATAGCTTGCTTTATTAATCCATAATTGTTGGTTTCACAGGGAGTTATGTGCTTGAACAACTTCTTGGCTAGACATAGTTTCCTAATGCGTCCAGCCTTTAAGCTAAGCTAAGCTAGTAACCGCTAGCTTCATACTTGGACAGATATGGGGGTGGTATAGATCTTCTCATCCAACTCCAAGACAAGAAAGCAAATATGCATATTTCCCAAAATCTCAAACTATTACTTAAAGATTCTACTCCGAAGCACGAACTGAGAAATCTATTCATGTCAGAACTGTACTTACATTTTTTTTAATTATTTAAATGATCTGATGTGTGTGAGTGCAAAGTAATAAAGAAAACAGGCACTGGAGGCTTCCGGTCATGGCCACGTGCCTCCTGTGTTTCCCAGTGTTTCCCCCTTCCCTTGTGTCTCTTGTTTCGCCCTGTCGGTGTGTGTGTGTGTGTGTGTGTGTGTGTGTGTGTGTGTGTGTGTGGGCGTGGCTCCTACCTGGTTTCCTCCCGGCTCCTTCCTGATTACGGCTCATTCACCTCACTGTTCCAGTCCGATCAGCTGCCTTCCATCTTCTCATCAACTCAGCAGTACATCTACTCCGACTTTCCATGCTCTCATCGCCAGCTCGTTGTCGCAAACCGCACTGGTAGTTATTCGGTCTTGGCCGCACAGTAATTGTGAATTCTAAATGTATTCCTCATATTATCGCTTGCCTGTACTTATACCCTTGTCTCTCTCTGCCTCCAGGATCATCCTCTCTGGTTCTCCAGCCTGCGTTTGGGTCCAAACCACCACATGTATTTCCTCGTAGCCCAGCAGACAAGGCATGGTTATCTTTAACACGTCGCACAACATTGAAAGACTGCTGTAAAGATAATAACACTTGTCACTTCGTATCCACTTTTTCTTGACAAGAAAGTCAGATAAGACAGGAAACATTGACGGCCATATTTGGAATGACAGGAAATGCGAGCTGTCTGTATTTGGGGCTCACGTGACATCTGAATTTGAAAACAATGACAGGCACTGCATTATGGTTTACACGGATGACAGAGGAAGGAAACTTGAACAAAAGGATTGGGTAAAAGGATCCGGCTTGAGAGCGGACCCCTCCATTGTATAGAATTAAAGATGACCGTAAAAAAAAGTGTGTGGGTTCTGAAGACAAAGAGACAGTCAACAGGGAGCAAGACGGAGAGGAAACAGGCCGAGAGAGAAGATAGTCAGGTTGATCACGGTCCCTTTTGGGGGAAAAAGAAGCTGTGTTGGTCAAAACAGATGGCAGCTGGTAAAGAGGATTAGGCGCTGCTACTACTACAGTTTCCAGCACCACTTCAGACTGATCAACCCCCCAAACGCAGACAAACACATACACACAAACACTGTTTCCTCTCATCCCAATACTCAATCCCGTGTCCCACTCACTGGCTCTTCTTCTCAGAACAACAGGGGATCAGGACGAGTTGTGATGATCTGGGTTGCTCAACGACTACTGCTGCATCCCCCAATTTTACATTGTTGACAAAGTATAGAAACGATAATTTGCACTGTTTGTATGGGAGTTCATATATGTTGTTTATTTATGAACAACTTGGATCATATTTTCGTAGTTGTGGCCATCATTTCTATTGGTTGTGGTAATAATATTGTACTCACAGGAATCTGGGAAAACGGCAACATTGGTACGTCAAAGGGTGAAGCGGCACGAAACTGAAGCGTTCAGACAGACAGACAATTCAGCTGATTCAATTATCTAAAGAGTTTAACTTTAACCAAACCAAAATGTTGGACGCAATTCCTTGTTGGACAGGAAAACTGTGCATGCACTTCTGAACAACAGGTCAAAGATGATGCAGCAATCTGCCTCTAATCTGCTTTTGTTTTAGCTATCAGAATTATTTTCAGTGTTGTAACCACGTTCCAAGATCTCAGAAATGAACTTGGTGAGTATAAATGATAGATACAACTAACGAAAATATAACTCAAGTTCCAATAAACCAGAATTTCCTTCGATGAGATGGTTTGTAATGTTCGGTTACTGAAACGAATAGTTCAATATTTAAGGATATAATCTTATTTGCTTTCTTGCTGATAGTTAAATGAGTCAGAGGATGCTAGCGATGCTCTGGCTCTCTCCAAGGTTTTCATAGAAATCGGCAAACCAGCACCTCTAAACCTCACTAATTAACACATTATATCTTTGTTTAATCAGTACAACAACGGAAGTGTTGGAGCAAGCTGTGCTGGGATACAAATTCGGACCAAGTCAGTCTAACTGTGTCTGGCCTTTATGCTAAGCTAAGCTAAGCACATGCTGGCAGTAGATTAGTGTATTTAGTGAGTGGTATCAATCCTCTCATCTCTCTGCAAGGAAGCAAATACATGCATTTGCCAAAAGGTCTATTGATGTTATTCACTATTCATTGAAGAAACTTCATACATGAGTCTGTTCTTAAATCAGTGCATGAGAGCTTATGGATCACTTGAATGCATCAGTCAGTGTTGGCATGTTTGTGACTAATACGCATCAGCAAATGCACATTGCAATATAAATCCAGAGACAACACAAATTACTTCATCAGTTGGTTGGTTTATTTATCTTTAGCAATGACACCAATGTACTCTACTGTTTTCACTTGCTATCATGAGAGATGCATTTTGAATTGTAAACAGTGAAAATGATAAATTGCATTTCAGAAAACTCCTTACAAGCAGTGTATGACCAGGGAAACGAGCAGATTGTTCCTGCTCTTGCTCACCTACTTTTCTTTTTTTTTCTTCTTCAAACAATACATGTCATCTTATAGTTTTGAGTCTCTCATATTTACATAAATACAGCTGGGTCCCACATTCACCAGCAGAGACCTATGGGTTTTCTGTTTTTGTTTGTTTTTAATGTGTTATCACATACTTTTCTTAAAGAATTATATTTACAACCAAAACGCGCCCCCCAGCTGCCTGCTGCCAGGGGTTATAACACAGTTAGAATCACTTGCTTAAAATTCATTAAACTACTTATGGTTCTTGAAGTTTACGTTGTAAGTCAACCTTATAGTGATACTTTTTTTTTTTTTCTCTTAACAAATAAAGTTAATACAGAGCTCAAGCCATTCTTCTTCCCCATGAAAATTCAAAATTCATCCAAATAAATGCACAACCCAAACATAATAATAAAATTAAAAAAACAATATTGCACTTAAAGGTCAGGACAGCATCGGACCTGTTTGGTGGTTAAGAGGAAAGTGAGCGCTTTTAGCTGAGTGCTTTAAAGGAGGTTAGGGTGTCGGTATAAGCATCCAGCAAGTTAATCTAAATAAATAGGCAAACCTTTGTACAACATGAAGCCTCTCCTTTCCACTGACTATTAAACGAGCAACCTCTTGTGTATTGCTCAGTAGGACTAGGGAGTGCAGGTTGGAACCCTAAAGCATATAAAAGTGTGTAGAAAAACAGAAGATAAACCAAGCTGGAACCTGTTATGGCAATGTCCTGAGAATACTTCCTCGATTAGTTCAGAATGAGCTACAATGTTAAAGGAAATGGTGTTTTGGCTGCACAGAACATTTTCTTCATTTTCTTCATTTTCTTCTTCTTCAGTTTTTGCTCCTTGTTGTAAACAGTCTTTGGAGACAGGAAGCAAGTCGTCTTTTTCTTCGATTACTGGCTTTGAATGTCTTTTAATGTGAGTGACACATATCCCTGTTTCATTACAGCTCCAGTCCGTCCGTTATTTTTACGCCTGTGTTCTTTGCCCTTCGCTGTCTCCGTCTTTGTCCCTGTTAAACGCTTGTCCACAGTCTTGTGATGAACTGAATAAGGTGAAAGCTGTTTATTTAAGCTTTGAAAGGGTGTAGGTGTTTAACAAAGATGCGTGTGAAACAGAGCCATAACGGCAGCTTTAAATCAGACATATTGTTTTTTCCTCTCCGTCATACAGTTTCGAGCTTGATAAAAAAAAAAAAAAAACACACACACACACCCAAGGAAAAAGGACTTTGTGTCGTACCGACAGCTTTGAAGTGGCTTCACAGAGAATGTGGTGGAGGAAAGGAGGGGATTTAAAGTGGGAGTTTTTAAGAGGAAATTAAGGAAAAAAAGTGAAAAACAGTACCGGACTGTCTTCATGTCTGCAGGGTTGTCTGAGCAACCCGTCCTTTTCTCCAGTACAACTGGACAAAAACTTTGAAACACGAGCAAAAGACTGACACCACAAAAAAAGAGAGACAGTGATCAGACGAGCGTCCAGCTCCTGCCCTCGTTCGTGGGCTTCTGTAAGTTTAGTATCATCCATCCATCCATTCATCAGTCCACTCATTCATCCATCCACCTGGTAACTGTGTAAACTACATTCCTTTGCAGTGCCATAGCTTTGCCGCGTCCTCTCACACCACAACAACAAACAACACAAAATCATAGTGGACAGGATGACATACACAAAACAAACTGTAAAAAAAGGCAAACAAAGACCCTCACATCCCACCCAACCGCTCTACTTTTTTTCAAGTCTAACCCTTTTTTTTTTTCCTCTCTCATCGTCATGTTTCTCTTCTCCTCAGATCTTCTTCTGGTCTCTTATGAGGAAGATGAAGTCGAAGAGGAGCTGGCCTTTTTTTGGTTGATTAAGTCCAGGTAGAGTTCTGAGCGCAGGAAGCGGGGGTATGAGTCCTTCTCCATCAGCCCGTATATCCGCCTCTGTGCTAGGTCAAAGCAGGAGCGTGTCACATTCTGCAGGTTGTCCTTAGTGTGATCTCTGGTGTACGAATCCAGATTTACCTGCAGAGGAAAACAATACAACGAGTAAGGAACGTGCAACATTATACTGTAGCAGGGAGAGGCTGTCTTGATGCCATTTCTTTCCCCAGGATCCATGTGTCGTGTGCACTCTCACTCACCTCTTTACAAGACTGGATAGCGATGTATTCTGCAAAGATTTTCTTGGCTTTTGAGGCCATCTTAGATTGTGACTTGATCTTCTTGTACTCCTCACATGCGAGCCAGAATTCCAGATTCTCTTCGCTGAACTCTGTCCTCAGGAAAGCTCTGAACGCTGCCAGACCATCTGAGTGAAAGCAGAGAGGAGGAGAATAAACAAGAGGAGAGTTGACTAGAGTGCCATGGCAACCTCACAGCCGAAGCGCTCCTTGGAGTTGCAGCGCCTAAAATAGCTCAATGACAGCCATTCGAGTCATGTGGTTGGAATAAAGTTAGACGTAAAAAACTCCAACAACACCGCAGCACATATTCAAGTCCTCAACATCCTTTCAGACGTCAGCCTCTAGCGTGACTATCTATTCATTCCCCTTTACACATGCTGCAAATGAACAAAGAGATGACTGTTTTAGTGACAGGGGGAAAGGGCTAATTCTGTCTCTTTGGACTTTTTAAGTTTCAGTCCAGTTAATGATTTGAGGAAGAAGGCATCCAGAAGAAAGAATAGCAGGAAGCCGTGTCCACCCACTTCTCCCCGTCTGCACCTTTCCGTTCCCATGAATCACCCACGCTGGTAAGCAGCGCCAATGCAAGCAGTCATCTCTTACCTCATTCTGCTAAGCAGCAGTGAGGTAAGAGGTGGAAGAGAGGGGAAAGAAATGGGGGAGAATAAAGAGGCCAACGGAGCCAAATGAGGAGCAGATGTAGTGCTGGCTTTGTATCCGCTTTTAAAAAGGATTGTGGTAATAATTGTGAAAGATGATACAAAAATAGCAACACAGGAGGTGCCTGTTTTAGTCTCCACTTCCTCACACTGTACCGCATGGACTCTGTCCGTTGGGATCAGGAAACTTGATGCAAGCTGCTCGTTCAGTGCAGCACTGTGTTTGTAATCCATATACACCAGTACATGCATACATCCTCTGCTCACCACCCTCCCCCACCACCTCATGCAAGCACCCTATGTCCATATTCAATGTTGCACTAAATCATATGGAACAAATTATCAAAACTCAAAGACAGATGATTTCAACGTGTGTAAAGGAGGGAGAAGATGAAAGAGAAAAGAGAGAGAGAAAAAAAAGGAATAAAATAAATTAAAAGTAACTTACATTTGTGAGTCAGGAGCTTGTCAAGTGAGTCCCCCCATTTCAGTGCTTCCTCTGGGGTGGGCCTGCAGATAAAAGCAGAGCGATTCTTTAACAAGCCCATCTCAGTCAGGTTTCTCATTGTGTGACCCATCCGCAGAACTTTGCTGGATAGATGAGTGGAAACGAAGTAGGTAATTCCTCTCTGTGGCTTCCTTCCACTCTAGGCTGTGTCTACTGTTCTTCCCCTCTCATTCGGTTCTGCTTTGTGAGAGCTAACAACACAGAGAGCCATGAGTTTTTCTGCTACAGTCTGGTGGGGGTTTGGCTTTTATATTCCCACTGAACGCAAGTTGCAAGGCGGGAGGGGAGGGACTCCGGTCGGCCAATAGGGATGTATGATCAGGTTTAGAGACCTCCTCCCCCCCCCACCAGTGTCTGTCTGCCCCCTGCTGCCTCTCATTCTTCCTGTACTCTGTTGTAAAGCATGCCTCTTCACAGCTCTCGTCTCGCTGTAATCCACGTCTGAGGCCTTGTAAATTTGGACATTTGTTCGTGCCTTTTGATTATAGGAATTACCGTAGTTTTATTTATTCTGACAAATTAACAAAAATAAAATGTGCTCTAACAATTTGTCATTTTGTTTCCCTAACTGTTGTGTCTTTCAGAACATGTACGTTCATGTATGTGTATGTTGAAGCAGCTGCTTGGCAAAGATCACTACCAGGTTTATAGTGTTATAATATGAGGGACATGTGAATACTATACTATCTATAACAATGGTATTTTCATGTAATTCCACAGAGGACATTTACTATGGCTGCCTGGGACCAAATAAAAAGTATACAAAATTTGTTTTAGCTTCCTGTGAGGTCGTTTGCAATCACTAAAGTAAGCGGCATGGAAACATGGAAATATCTTGATCTCTGATACTTTATTCATGATATCTGACACAAATATATATATTTATAATTAAAAAATATAACCAAACAATTCACTCTCCCTCCGTCAGATTTGCCATAGTTACACACAAATGTGGTTGTGCTATTTATTAAGTCACACATGACAAGCACACTCGCATCCGTGCTACTGCCCACATGTCTCCCAAGGCCAGGTCACCTCACCACCAGTCTCACTCACACCCACATGCACATGCTGTCAGGAAGTGGCCACTTACTTGACTGACTTCATAGATTTGTCTAACTTGGCTGGGTTGCTTCCTGGGGATTCATTCCTCCTCCGCAGGAAAGCCAGCCGATTCTTCATGTCTTTGGCCCTGGGTGAAGGGAAGAGAGGAGAGAGAAAGGGGGAGAGAGTTGGCAAGAGAGAGAGAGAAGAGTGAAAGAAAGATTTATGAATACAGAAGGAGGGGGAACGTCGAGGCAGGACAAAGGGGGGAAATGGAATAAGGATGAAATGAATGATAAAGTAGAGAGAGGAGGTGGACAAAAACAGACAAAGGAAGAAAGTGTGTTGAGTCCAAAGTCCAAAGTCCGCAATTAAAACAATCCAAGGCATGTGAATCACCAATTAAATTCTTCAGCACTGTAAATCCACTTGAAAATCAAACCCACAAAAGCCAGAAAAGACAAAATAAATGTCTTGTTGTGTACATTTTAGTCTTCAGCCAGGTATGGTGGGACAGAGCGCTTCCAAAAGGCGGATGTCAAGCTCCCCTTCCTCGCTTCGTGTCAGTGTCTCGCCTGTCAATCTAATATCTCTAACAGTCTTTCCTATAGATGTGTCCCTGGCAGGTTCCTCGGCAGGGACTGAGCGACTGTGGCAGAGAAGGAGGAGAGAGACTCAATCCTCACTCCTCTGTTTCATCACGCCATTCTCCATGTGCCTAGAGGGCTTGCTGAGAGGGAGCTGACCCAGGGCCGAGGTAACAGGGCACAGTGACCTCCTCACTCCTCTGCTTCCCTCCAGCAGCAGCATCCAAAATCCCCCTGACCGACCACCTCACCTGTTTCACCTTCCTCTAACCATCACACACACAGAGACCCCCAGCTGCACATGCGCCACCTTAAATCTCACACAAGGTGATACACCAATCCTCAGTCCCCATGGGTCCCTTTCAGAATCCTGCGCATTCCCGTAATCCCATGGTACGTGTCCTGGCTTTTCCCGACCTGGAGCACGTGCTGCCTCATTGGGATGTGACCTCACTCAACACCCATTTCCTGAGTCCCTGCTTTTGATTTCCACTGTGGATTGGCTGGCCCGCTAATAATGCAGCACGGCAGTGTGCGCTCGCTGGCCCTAATCACTGCAAGCTGTGCCACTGCCAACCGGCAGCCCCCAGGAGAGCATGTACACCCTAAATTAAGAAACAAGGCTTCCAGTTATAGACACTTATCGTTCAAACATGCACACACCGGGGGGTGGAAGAACACACAACTGCGGATTAGCACAAACACTGTACATGAAGGGGGGGATGAAAGAACGCCCACGCCAACATTTCAAAGAAACCCCCTGCACCTTTGCCAACTCATGCCCACTTCACTAGCGCTTTCATGCCAGTCACAGGTGTTGGAAAACTCCCAGTCTCCACCAGTGTGTGAGGGAGACCATGTGTGCATGTGTAAATGTGCAACAGTCACACAACGCGGCCGCCGAGCTGAACAGAGAACACAGTCAGCAGTCAGTTTTTCCAACGGCCGCGAGACAGGAAAAGTAGAAACATGACACAACATGACTGCATGAGCTGTTGGAAACAGCAGCTGAATAGCTCCTTTAAATCAGGATAAGTGTGACTTTGTGGGTGTATTGATTTGGGTGTGTTTTGGGTTCAGTTGGTGCAGAGAGCCCCCAAGAGGCCGTGTTTTTTTAAAGCATTTGTGAGGTTCAGGAGAGTGGGTAACTTAGAAAATGTACGTAATACCAATACATATTAAAAATGTAAAAGCATAAATGGTGTGGATCTAGAGAAAACTATGTGGAATTTTTTTCTTATCATAGGCAAGGGGAAAACAATTGATAACAAAACAGCGGAGAGCTGGAAAGACACTTAAATAATTCAAAGATAAATACCTAAACGTCCATACAGTATCCCTGGTGCAGCGATGACTCATCCATTGATTGAAATAACAAGTGTATGAAGCTGGCATAAACTATATGCTGAACATAATTCAGCCTGAAGGACATTAGTACCTCAATAAAAACTACCTTGGTGTTAAATAAACTCGTGACATCAGAGTAGGATTTATTAGATTGTTCTATTTTTAGGTTGCACTCAAGTCAGTTAGGTCTTGAGCTGTGCATGTGTTAATTAAAAGTCTTTGTCTTGCCAGGGCATGTGCGGAAAAAAAGTATTTTATGAGGGCTGGAATATATTTTGTCGGCTTGATAAAAAGGCGCTTTATTATATGTCTGGCTTCATACAAGCTGAGCCTGCCTGGGTATGATGCGACAATGATGTCATAGAAATATTTTTAAGAGAAATGTATGTTTCTATCCTGCCACCATGTGGGTATCAATGGATATTGCACAAACAGTTGACATTTTCCACCCTCGAGCAAAACAGATTAACTACTCGGCATTCTTCTCCACCCAATACTTGGTGTCAACACAGGAAACGACTTGAGCTTACATCATCACATGTTTTATCCCTCCACTTATTTCCAGAAAACTCAAATACAGCACTATTCTGAAAACAAGTGATCCATTTGACACAATATGTAGCTGCCTCATTTAAAGCACTACACACTGGCAACACAGACAGCAGAGACACTGTTGTTGGAAAAGTGCATGTTGGCTGCAGGAGGTGTGAGAAACTCAACTGATACATCCATAAATGAAACTGCCTGTGTGGTTATTAGCTCAATTGGGGTCAACAGAAACTCCAACTTGAAGGAGGGTCCACATAATACTCCTCCCTCAATGTGGGCAGACCATCCTCCAGTGATGTCTGTGTCCTCCAGACGTAGACATTTGCATTGTTATAACAACAGAGAGTTGCAATATCAGCGGCCTAACTAACAACAAAGGTGAAACACTATTAGCATGTTGAGTAAAGCCTCCTTGGGGGGAACTCTAAATCCTTAACTTAGACTTAAAAAAAAAGAGATGATGCCCTCTTCAAAACCAGAGGCCAAAGGCCAGAAACCATGGTTATAGACACTTAATGATCAGTTATATCAATATCAGTGATTATACTTTTTTTCTGAGTCTTTTTTGTCAAGGTACTGTACCCCGTGCTCTTTGCACCTCCGCTCTTTATGTGCTAATGGGGCTTCTCATAGTCTCTCACGTTGAGTACCTCTGTATTTAAGTTGATAGTAATACTTTACAGTATCAGCTAATAGCTCCCCAGCAGATGTACTAGTGTAAATCACACCAGTTGATGTATTACATACAATCACCCCTGCACTTAACCTACTCGTCTAAAAGACTGACACATGCTCTTTAAAGGATTATCAAGTTAAGATGATTTTTGATCGAACACGCTGCCACACAGAAATGTATGCTCCACTGCCCCACGCACACACTTGTACAGCTACATATGTTTGCAACACGGGCATCATGCGTACACACACCTGAGTGTCTGTTTGTGTCTACTGAAGAGAGGGCAGGGCGGTCTATGCGCTCGAGTGGATGAGCGAGAGGTCTTTGGATCCGCAATTATCCGCAGGTTTCCGTACTCTTTATTCCCTCTTTGCTTGGCTCACATTAGACACACTAATAGCACCCTGCTGGCTATTCCTGGTGCTCTGAAAAGTAGGCCGCACTCCCAGGGAAAGGCACTGGGAGCACATGGTCGAGAGCTGCAGACAGACATACTGCAGATCACAATGTACCACACAAGCACTAGCCAAATCCACTGTTCCACTTTATCCCACTTTTGTTGTTTGCTGCATGAGGCTTAGCTCCTCACAATGGTAGAAGTCCACCCTTTTGTAAAGCCTGACCTGTGAGATTTGGGGTACATCGACGAGTTCAAAAGAGCAACTGAAATGCAGATGGGGAGAGCAGCAGTGCAAGGTTCAAGCATGTTTTCATTCTGCCACTTTCTATTTACAGAAGGCTGTGTGCTTGTTAATACTGGGCACGCCACACAAATAGCGCTGTGCACCGTGGCTCTGTTTGTGCATCTGTGTCTGTGCGAGTATAATGGGTCAAGGGCTGTGTCAGTGTGTCTGCTACATTTCAAATATCATTCACACTATTTGGGCTGAAAAGACACATGAACTTTCATCACAGACAAAACAGTCCAGAGATGTGACGTATCCAAAAGCATAAGACACATACAGGAACTCGTAAGAAAGAGAAAGGCTCACCTATAAAATGCTTCATAACATCGAGAAAAGTCACTCTGCCATATTCCTAGAAGAACAATGAAAAAGGGAATTGTCCTAAATTCCATCCATAAATATTATCTCATTCACAGTCTCCCTCAATCAAGACCAAAAAAAGAGATCTATTTCTGAGCTAACTCACCTTCCTACCCACACAGACCACATGAGCAATCCTATTCCTGAAATCCAGGCTGCGTGTAATAAGAAAAAGGGGCAGCCTCAAGTTAGAACTTAAAGCAGCTTCCTCCGAAATAGTTTGAGCGCTTCAGCCTCACGGGGGTTCCTTCTCCCTCACTGCGACTGTCAAATGAGATTCATGTTGAGGTCAAATCGCTTCCTACCGCTCGAGAGCATCGATTCCTGTGGGGCCCAAAACAGCCCCGCCCACACTTTGCATACCCTGCCTTCTAATTCTAGTTAGTAATAATCAAAGTGCAGATGGACCATACAAACACCCACACACACATCCACTGCCTTGCTCTTACCTTTCCAGGTACTTCTCTGAGAAATCAACCATAGTGTGAAACATGGGTGCCAGCCTCTACGCAGGTTCACTTGTTGTGTGTAGAAATTAGACTGCATGTAAGCGTGTGTCAGGAGTGCCGGTACTCGGGGCCCAGGGGTTTGTTTGACAATCACATTCCTCTAACCTCTGAGAGGATGTGGTGGAGCTTTATATAGTCTGGGGGGGTCTGGGGAAGGCGGACCCTGGGCTCACCCAATCACCACGCAGTGTCTAGAGAGGACAGATTCCTTCCACTGGGGCCTGGTTGTTTTACGGGTTAGTAAGTGATGACATTTGTCTTTTTGTTAAAAGAGTAGAGAACTATGTAAACCTCCATGGGATGTCCACACCTTGGGGTCCAGTTGTTTTTTCTTGGTATTTTTTTATTAAGTGATGAGTTTCAGGAAGTCTTTGATGTAGTACTTGTAGATGTCTGTAAATAAAATAACAGCTTTAATTGGTTCTCAACACTGATTGTAGTCGGTGCACATCATAACTAACGTTCATATTGGCCAAATTTCACAGCACACAAAGGGCCTTACGACTGGCAGCAAAAATATTATGTTTATATCAATTATTGACTTGGGAACTGCTACTTAGTATTAATCACTGAACTATTGGTATCCCTGTAATCTTAAAATAATCTGTCAACAATTTGCCCAAAACGTTTCTGCATGTTAATCTGGTGCCCTTGAAACTACCAGATGGGGAAAAGGGATATAGTGTTGCAGGGAGCCATTGCTTGGGGAAGCAGAACACCTGCACTGAGTCAAAACAAAAGGTGATAATGTAGTTGGGGGAGGCAGAGATAATGTGGACAATTTCAGGAAAACAGCTGTGCTGGACCCACAGGAAGTACAATGTGCAAAAAGGGGAGCAGAAAAGAGTATAGGAAGTGAGAACATGTAGAAAAATAGGAAGAGTACAGGGGGAAAGAAGTAGTAGGTGTCTTTGTCGTTGTAAATGATGCATGAGAGGCTTCGTGCTTTGTGGGTGAGGAGAGAGGATGTTTCAAAGAGGACAGATGTAATGTGCTCTTACATGTGTTTCATCTCTAAGTGAAAAATGCTATCAATTTTCTTCTACTAGGGATATTTACATTGTGTATTGTGATATGTGTCCTTCAATCTACCTGTCGCAAATTATGATTATGGTGATTAAATTGACAAGAAGAGTGTTTACAGCGATACTACCACAAATGGCCAAACATAGACCACTCCACAAGTGTGAGATGGAACCATTCCGAGACACAGCACACAATGTACACAGCAGGAGAGACACTGAGAGGAGAGGAAATCAATGTAGCGCTATTGCTGGATCCCCATCTCTAGAAATCCCATTGGCCAAAGGTCAGAGGACCTTCTTTCAGCTATAAATGGCTACATCTCAGTATGATTTGATCATGTCAGATACTGTTAGTCTTTGGTTTCTATATACTTGCCCCATTGGCTCTCTTTATATGCTATATATCAGTCTCCAACATCTGGAGAAAAACATTTCATTTCCTTCATGCTTGGTTAGAGTCTGAAATGTCTATCTATAGCAGATACATATTGTGTTTGTATTCCTCTGAGTTACACAGAAATATATTGTGTTGAGGGTATGTTCATTGGTGTGACTTTAATATTATTGAGGAGAGTATTGCCCCCGGTATTGGTTTACAGTGTGGCATAATGAAAAATGGTAGAAAATGGGTCAAATACTGCAAGATGAAAGAATTTTCACGAGACAGCAGGCTCGTGACATTGAGAATTTTTTGGAAACAGAGGCTGGAAACACAAAAGCCCGAAGACAAGTGGGTAAACATGTAGCGTGCTCATAAAGATGTGTGACTTATCCTTGTGATATTAACCAATGATGACAGAAAAGGGTTGCAGCTGATGACTGGAAGTAATTTCCTCTACATGAGACAAACCTTTTCTTCTATGCAGCCTTCATCAGTGCCACAACAACACAGAGCAGATGCCTCTTAAATAGAAAAATAACACAGAGACCATTTAAGGTAATTAACACTACACCTGGCAGTCAACCGACAGCAATTAGTTATTAACGTTGCAACCTATCAATGTCTTGCACTGGGACAAGGGAAAAAAATATAGAGACTCGTCCACAATAAAAAATATGTGCATAAACCTCATATGGTTTACCAGACGTACAAATACAGGTATTAAACTAAATCAAGAAGCAACAGAGTTTCAACAGAGAACATACAACTTTCTTAGATCTAGCTTAATCTCTCATACCACATCAAAATGGATGACTACCGTAAATATATTTGAGAGGTAAAAAATGAATCTATTGTTAATGGCAGCACACTAGTCTGGACACTTACTGTATTCAGAAATTGCAGGTTTTAATTGTTTGGAAAACAAATATGAATCCACTGCAGTGACAGAGTGATGTGTAATATAAGAAGTTGCTGGAGTTGTTTGCAGCAGCTGACAGAAAGGCAAAATACCCTGGACTCAGAAAAAAAGGCTGTGGAATCTTAATCACTTAATCTACTGGTTAACTAAACAACATAAAACACAGCTTGTGCAGAAGAATGGGCCACTATCAGGCCCAAGGACAGCCTCTCACGGCGTGAAATGGGCTTTCATCTCGATGAACAGGAGCGCGAATAAGGCTCATTGAACAGCTGATGAATCACTGAGGCGTCGACACACACCCGAACAAACGCTCTTCCCTCTCAACGCACACCTTACTTCTCACACCGCTGAGAATGTGAGACACACATATGGCAGCACACACATCATTTACCACTTAATTAAGTTGATGATGATCAGCGCTGGATGATTAGCTTTCAGTCACCTTAAGCCTGAAACATGCTTCTTCATTTGCAGCTCTGTGAACTTGTGCAGGTAGTCACAATAATAAAACAAATATTTGTATGCACCGTTAAAGACATGTTTTCCATCCCCCTAAATTGATATAGATTCAATTATCCAAAATAGAGAGGACATGGCAAGGTTTTGAATGACATCCTGACATCCTCAGTACACTAATCCGACAATCACACCCATACTAACGCTAGTCCGAATAAATCCAGATGTCTCAATTAGCCTCCCTGTGTGCTGAGACAGGTCAATAACATTCACCATTAGCTTGGACAAGAGGAAAAGATATCCTTTGAAATAATGGATGTTAAAGCAGACGTGTTTACCCTTTAACTGATAATTAGCATGACAATAAAAGGTCTATGACATCATCGAGAGCAGATGAGGTGAATGCTTTTGTAGTTGTCAGGTCAAAGATTTCTCTATTGTGCTGCTTCTCGCTCACTCTCAGTCCTCTTCTTTCTCACACATAATACATTAATTATAACCGAAAAGGCAAAGCATTGTATTCCTAAAAATGGTTATTATTGTCATAGGTTAGAATCCATATTCAGGAGGCTAAAAACATGCCATTTCTTTATAACAACTTTCCCAATGAGCAGGTAATGAAGATGAAAGTAACCGCAGACAAGAAACACACAAAAACTGATTCATTGATGCACTCACAGGTTCTTGGATTTCTTCTTCTTTGTTCCTTCGGGGCTGACCTCACAGCTACAGGGGGATCCGGCGCTCAGCTGAGGGAAGATGAAGGAGAGCACACACTGCATCATCCACCCTTCACACAGAAAGAGGGCCCCGTAGCCTCATGCAGATACTGTAGCTTGCTTGAGCTAGCTCCAACAGGGAATGGCCAGCTAAATTGGCTAATACTGGAAGCTTGTGAGTCCTTGGTTTGTCCCGTTGGGCTAGACTGAGTCTAGTCTAGCCCATAACACACACACACACACACACACACATACACACACACACAGCCAGCAAAATTATGAATCCATCGCAGCAGTCCACAGTGTAAATCCCACAAGGCAAAGCTTTCAGAGGTGTGCGTCTGTATCTTGCGGAATACAACTGTGTGTATGCAGCAGATGGTGTTTGTACACAGGGTATAACAAAGTAAGGAAAATCTGTGAGAGTGAGAGAGTGTGAAAGACTGCGGCTGTTGTTTCTGCTGGCCTCCAACTGTGCCCTAGGTTTGAAGTGTTGAGCCAAGACCCCGGTTTCACATTACACTTACTGCCAACCCACCATTTTGATTGGTTAAGAGTAAAAGGGAAGTTGCTGCAGGGTTGGGAAGGGGTCAATCTCCACTAATCTGATGGCCTGAAGCTGCTCCATTGTGTGTGTGTGTGTGTGTGTGTGTGTGTGTGTGTGAGGCTCTAAATAATGAGCCATTGTATTACAGGAACACCCAGTTAAATCTGAGCTAGATACTGGCCACAGTTGGTAGCGCATGGTGTAATGTGCTCTATCTTTGTGGGACCCGAGTATCAACCTTCACAGTGAGGACATTTTGGGGAATTAACAACACTTTTTGGCTGTCCTTCACGCCTACAAGGTTTTGTTTTGAGGTTAGAGTGACACTCTATCCCGACACTCACCTCCTGCAGGCTTTAAAGTTGGCTGTGACATTTATAGGTTTCAAAATTGAGAGACAACAACAGCTTGCATTCAGTTACAATGGATTCCCAAGTATCTCTAAAAAAACTCTCAAACCCCAAAGGTCCCAACTTCTAGGGGACAGAACAAACCATGTTAACTTTCTTCACACATTTGTAAACACTTGTTTACCATCGGCATCCATTTTAAGTGTCTGACTTCATGCTGACCACAGCTGTTGTTCTCCATCAGCGAGGACGCTACACACTTTTTACAGTCCCCTTTGAGTGTTCAGTGAGTCAAAAGATACAGTTTGAAAGAAACAGCTTGACACTATGGGAAATAAGAATATATGCTTTTTTGCTGAGAGTTAGACGAGAGAGTGTATACCAGGCCAGCTGTTCCAGTCTTAATGCTAAGCTACGCTAATCGTATCCTGGCTGTAGCTTCATATTCAACAGATACATATGAGAGGCATCAATCTTCTCAGAAACAACATTAGGTAAGCGTACTTCCCAATATGTCCAGCCGTATTAGGTTAAAATACTAATGTTCTGTAAAGTTATGGTTTGAGGCCTCACTAATAGAATAATACAAACGTGTGAATGCCTTTGTGTGTCCAATCGTGCACCAAAACCGAGAAAATGTGCACGTTGTGTTCGTGAGACTATTATTGTATGCAAACAATAACGGCGAGCAAACATGAGCAAACATATCCTGTGTTATGCATCCATCGACGTTAAGCCACCCTACGTAAAGCAGCTGCACAAAGTAATATCCTGTTGTGCACTGGCATTGTTGTCGGACCTGCTTAATGATGAAATTTCTCGATGAGAAATTAATTATCCAACATTGATTATGTCACGGCTTTCTGTCACGGCTGTCAATTGTTTCATCATTCGCAAAATGTAATTTAGCATTTGCATAAAATATCAACCGTGTTAATGACTCTTGATTTATAGATATGTATTTATTTCCCTCAGGTTTCTATCAGCAGCACAGCACTGAAAGTCCTCATGTCAGGGTCATTAATTAGACCTTGTTTAATATTGATGTGGGCGACTCGAATGTGTTTGTGCTCCTTGACATTGGTGCAGCCCTTGAGCCTTCTTATTGAAATATTTGCTGGTTCCTCCTGATTCCTCGTTAATGAAAACAATTCCCAGTGTCTGAATGTCCTGATGGGAACCGATTCAATTACATTTATTTTGTATAGTCCAAAATGGCTATAATAGTTTGTCGATGCACTCTGCGCTTTCTGACAGAAGTCACAGTTGACTGTGAAAGGTGAATGAGTTTATGTTAAGTAGGAGCTGCCGTAAAATAAGGAGCGCTAAGAGCAGGAACAATATAATTTTAGAGCTGCTGTTTGATGGATGATAAGACATGTAAAGCCTCTACCTGTGTGTGTGTGTGTACACACACACACACACAGGTAGAGGCTTAAATCCCTCTCTCTAGAATAGCCTTGTACTTGATCTCTTCAAATGTTATCAAATTTAAAATCTATTATAAAATCAGTTATATTTGATATACATTCATCTATAGAAGTAACCAAATCACTCTTCCAAAACAGCTACGAACACAGGGCATGTTAGCTTGCATGAGCAAGTCATTGAGGGTCATGAGAGACATCAAAATCTAATCAGTTATCTTAGCGGGAACCGCACAACAGGGTCCCAGCCCCGATGGAGCCATTAGCCAGGCCTTCCCCTGAAACCACAAAGAACAATTGGAAAATGGGCCGTACTTTGCCCTCTCCAGAGACGTTTATCCTGATGTAGCCCCCAGGACAGGATTATTCAGGGTATCAGGAGAGCAAATGATGGTGTGTGTGGCCATTAGACATCAGAGGAGGACGGTCTGCTTGTTGGGTCGGACTTTGCTCGACTAGTTGCCTGCACGTAAAGACTGGATGCTCACACCTGAATGCCATGTCCCAGGTGGATGAGATCCACACACACACACACACGCACGCACGCACGCACGCACGCACGCACACACACACACACACACACACACACACACACACACACACACACACACACACACACAGACTGCCTGACAATAACCTGTGGAGCATAAGCAAGTCTTGAGTCTTTTCTAAAAATAGCCCTAGTGTGCATTTGTGTGTATGTGTGTGTGTGTGTGTGTGTGTGTGTGTGTGTGTGTGTGTGTGTGTGTGTGTGTGTGTGTGTGTGTGTAGACTCCTCACATGCCTCACTGAAGACAGTTAAAAAACTGTGGAATCTGCCAAAGACCACACGCCATTATAGATCCCCGAGACATGCGATGCAGATGTTGACACGCCATTAAGGATTGTGGGATGGCTGTGCAGATACATGTGTGTTGCACACGTGTCTTTGTAGGCATTCCTGTGGTCCTACGTAACTTTACATGTGTGCACGTATAAAGGCAAACATATGGGCAAACACGTTTCTGGCAACGCTAAAGTAAATGTAAACGTTCAAATGCACATAACATGGTAACATGCCTGTCTCGCTAAAGCCAAAGGAGAACAGTGTGTGTGGTTGGGAGAGAAGTTTGGAACACCAGTGGGATATTATTCCCCAATAAGACGAGGACAATTTGCCCGTCTTTGTCTCAATAAACTGTACATTCTTCAGTTGTGCTCTCCACTAACAAACACATTGTAGGAACAATATTCTAAACACAGCTCTGAAACATTCTTGACCCCCGACTCCAAATCCTCCAACAACATAAAACCCCAGAGGTGAAGAAATTAATCGTGGCCTTTGTGTATTTAAACTAGTTCAACCCTGGCTGCATTTCTTCATCCGACCTCCCTCGGGCCGCTTCCTTCGTTCTCATTCCACTGTTTCTTCTCTTATTTGAAAACAAATTGACGCGCTGGCGTCTGAACATTGTTATGGGGACCGCAGACAATCTCCCATTTTGTTTAGTCCAGCCTTGGATTGGTACTAAATGTTAGACCGTAGTTTCCTGACTTTGTGTGGCTCTACTAGTCTACTTCTGTGTGAATGTGTGTCTGCTCCCGAGCCGAGTTAAAGCAGCTTGGATGCTGATGAGCTTTGATTAGAACACAGGCTTTTTAACAGTAACTGCACGATTGCTGTACAGCTACTGATATATTTCTGTATTATTAGCCTGTTGTAGCCTTCTCAACTTCTCAGTTTCAATTGATGTTTGCAAAATGCTGAAAGCAAGTTGCATTTACGTTTGATAAGGTGGCTAATTAAAGAAGATAAATGCTGTCATGTTTTTGCGCTTTTCCCACTGCTACATTGGATTTTAAGTTAATATTGCATCTTTTAACACCAGTGAAACATATAATTGCACAAGCTCTGGTACAATTATTTTTGCAGTGATGTGTACTGAACTTGCAGACCTGGGGCTTGTGCAGCAATAACCAGGAATTAATGCGGTTAAATGTGATTTAAACCATATGCATACGAACATTTGTGAGGCTAATATCTGTGAGAAAACAGAGAAAAAGATTTGTTGGTTGAGGATCTTCTCTTTGCATATACTTTCTACTGTTAAAGAAAGGATATAGGGTTCACAGCGGGCATTACCAAAATTGCATGTTTATCAGGACGTGGAAGCCAGAAAATGCTCATTATTGTCTCCATGTGACTTTTCAACCCAATTTGTAAAACTGGATACATCCGCTATTTGGTATGCAGACCATGTGGGTCATAAGGTATTTTGGTTGTCTTGAATCCTACTTGCACATTCATATGTAGTCACCAGAGCCATGAATCATTCAAATATTTCAGATTATAATATCATTTGATTCCGGCCTTCTGTTCACCATCAACCTCCTTTTCTATCTTCAATAATCTGACAAGTAATAATCTAATGAGTAATAGACAACAGTAGGTTAGTTTGGCATGGGATGAGACGTGAATCACAGTCAGTTATCACTCGCTGTTTTGTGTGTGAGTGTGAGGCTCATGTTAACAATTTTATTTGGCTGCAGCATCTAACATAGCAGATTGTTTTATAGCTACAATAATTAAGGTGAATCAGTTTTTAGGGTTGTTCTCAGAGGACATAATCCATCCTGTCTGGACCAAAACTGGCCCCAAAATTCTCAAAGTGACACATTTGGGTATGACGGGTATGAGCATTTCAGGAGAGCTGTCTGTGAACAAAGACAGGTAAAAGACTTTGTGCAATTAATTGGGACAATCGTTATTTTTACAAAACTGTGCCCAGTCTGCAGGAACAAGAACATACAGCTGCAACAATCATAATACCTTCGGTCACTATGAACAAAAAAATCTCCAACACATTTTGGTTATGCTTGAATCATTTTACAACTTTATGTTGTGGCCACATTGTCTGTGCACATGAAGCAAAGATGCCGGAGCGTCTGCTAAATTATACAATGAATGGCATCCTGACTAAAACAAGTGCAAGATGGTGTAAATTAAAAAACCATGGTGTATAAATAAAATGCACAATAAAATGCACACAAAAACATGGTTCCCAAAATGAGGAACTTTATCATGCAATTATATCATTTGATCAGTTCTTAATTGTTATTCTAGTTCCTCTATTACATGCTTAAGTTTAATTCACTTGCAAACTTATAATTATGCCTGCTGTTTCTGTGTTGGAGCTTAATAGCAAATCATTTGCATAACCAATGTCAGTAAACTAAGCAGATAACTGGACACAGCTTGCATTTCTGATCATAATCTTGGCCATTTCTGGCTCTTGATCAGTGTCTGCACTTCCTCGTAGAGCTTGGCCAGCGATTTGAAAGAAAATAATAAAAAGGAGACAAAAAACAGAAGAACAGGCTCTCTCTCTGAAGGGCATTGGAAGAACAATGGAGCATTCATAAGAGACAGAAAATATGAGATATAGAGAAAAAAGGTTTAATAAAGGCCCAAACTGATGTAAAAAAACTAAGAAACATGGGAGAGAGCTCACAAAACCAAAAGCTGGACGCAGTGGAGGAGTTTTAAGGATTATCCAGCAATCTAATCCATATGTGTGCAGTTTATGTCTGTTTTCATGAGCCATGAGGAGGATTCTCAAAGGGAATTCATTCAGTGTTTTTCTCACAGTTCTGTCTTTGTTTTATAAAAGCCTTGAGTAAACTTCTGATGTGTTTTGCCTCTCTAATCGTCTTTGATGTGCAATTACATAACTGCTTCAATGACATATTTTTTTTGTTTTGTTCATTATTTCAGTTCATATCAGAAGGAAATATTGTTTCAACTTCCTTTATAGATAAAAGGAACATCATGAGTGAAATAAACTTGCGGTTGCAGCCGAGGGAGTATGCGTGTGTGTGTGTGTGTGTGTGTGTGTGTTTTGTGTAATTGGATGGCAGCTGCTAACACACTCAGACACAAAATACACACATACAGTACAAAAAAACCCACAATAATCAGTAATATCTGCAAATAAACTCAGTGACCTGCAGACAGGATACTGACTCATTCCCAGTCAAAGCACATAATGAAAGCAGATACAAAGGTGCATTGTCTGCACGCCCGTCTGTGTGTGTTTGTCCGCGTGTATGATTTTACCACACACGGATAAAGAGAGTATGTGTATGTGTGTGTGTTTTGTACTTGACTGACTCTCCTCTGCCTCCTGTTATTCAGCACCACTCAGGAGATGGCTGCTTCCTGCAGAAGTACTTCCCATGTCCCGGGATGTTAATGAACAATGCCCGTGGAAACGTCACTTCTCTGATCAGGTTACCTCGTGCTGGAACTGGTGCGATCTATCAAAGTGTTATTGGCATTTTCTGACCAGACTCTTGACGTTTCCTTTTTGGCAGAAACGATTAGGGAATTAGGAAAAATGATGGAATTATCAATTTGCAATAATGACGCAACAGTAGGAAAGTATGGGTTACACATGCCCATAACATCTTCATCCATCATGCTAATGAGTTTAATAGCGAAACAAGAAACATATATCCTGGCAATGTCCTTTCTGAGCATGATTAGTTTCATTGTTTTTGGTTTGAAAGGTTAGATTGGGGGATTCACCGCAGAATCCAAACATCATTGTCTAGTTATTATTATAGTTATTACACCTGCAGAGTCATTATACTACAACAATTACTGTACTGTATCAGTCTTCTAATAAAAAAAACTATTACAGTGATCAAGTTGGATTGGACATGCTATTAACGTGTTTACATCATGTGTGTATCACATTGCCCGTTATTTTCTAACCCCAGTGGTCATATTGGTGTTTGCTTTTAATTAATAATTAATTAATAATATGCATATATATATATATAATAGCATTTCTCTTATTCATATTACGAGGGTGGAGGTATGTCAATGTAGAATGCACTGCATCACTGCAGATGCACGGCTCATGCTTAATTGCAGAACTAGTTTTGAACATTTGTGTGAGTGACGCCCATCACATGGTCACACTGTCTTGATGTTGCAACATGCGACTGGTTGCCAATCCCGCCGCAAATTCCACTCCCATTCAGTCCGTTCAGACAGCTCTGCTGAAGAAGAAAGGAAGAATGCACGAAAAGTGGGAAAGGGTTACAAATTGCAGGTGCAACTTTTGGTCCATTATTAGTTACAGGAGGTGTATTTACAGCCAAAATGAATGTCTGGGTCCCAGACTTGCACAACGGCTCTTTGAAAAGCAGCATGCCATGAGGAGATCTTTGGCATTTGGGAGGGAAGGGAGGAATGCTGCGAATGAGAGTCCGACCGAGGCCGCCGGGGAATGATGTTGGTCACACGAACACTTATGTAAAGGTTGTTCATCACCTTGCAGTCGAAGTAAACAACACACAGCAGCCATGGAATATCTGACTTTACCGTTGGCCTCTATTTGTGGAGTGGCAGATGAGATGAAAGCACCGGTTCCCAGTGTTCTTTGTGTGAGCCTCATTGAATTTGGTTTATAATGCAAAACCAATAGCTTCAACTTCTTTGAAAAGGTACATTTTGTTGTCTTGGCATCATTCATTTCCATGCAAAAAAAAAAATCCATTAAAAAGTAAACTGATGCATAAGAAAGAAGACAATAACACATAGGTGCTTATGAATTAGTAACTGTTACTAGACTAAAACGTCTAAAAGTCAAGCTCCTGGCGCAACATTTCAGCTTTCTGCCAAAAACAAAGCAAACAGAGCTTGTGTATTATCAACTGTTTAGTGAATGAAATGTCCCAAACAAAAGCACCAAAATAGTTCCCACTGTATCACACAACATAACCTTGAAGATCATTTACCCAGATTAGAGACCAAAAACATAATTTGAACTATTTTTAAATAGTATTTAAGCAAATGTTTTATTCTGCTCTCGCTATGTATTCCATAAATTGTGATGAATGAATAATATGCAAACTGAATGAGTTTTATAGTTGATTACCAGAGGACCAGTGTGATGGTGCTGTATGATTCATTGTGGAACACACCACAATTTGAGGTAACCGCTACATTTTCAGTTTGACTAAATGTTTTATTTCATAACAAGCGCCTTATTCTAACATCAAGGAGTGAACTTTGATGTCCCTATCTCTACCTCCAGGGCTGACTGTTCCCTTGACCCTGTTCCCATCCTGTGAGGACAGCATGTGTGCTCCCATCATCCCACCAGCATTGTTCACCCTGACTCCTGCCACCTGGGGAGTGTGAGTGATTGTGTGTGTGTGTGTGTGTGTGTGTGTGTGTGTGTGTGTGTGTGTGTGTGTGTGTTTGTGTTCGCGTCCTGTTTCTGCATGTGCAGCTACACACTTGTGTGTGTCTAACATTGAAAACCTAGCCAGGGTTACGTGTTGATGTGGAAGACATAACTGGTACGCAGATAAAGTACACCGCGTTCTTGTTATCTCACTGTATGTGCAATTTTAGCTCCCGGAGACAGAACACACCGGGACTCGGACAAAAAGTTGTTTATCCTCCACATACTGAATTATTTGCAAGTGGCTTTCGAAAATGGTAGTGGATGATCATATACATGTAAAATTGCTAATTTCAGGTTCTGAAAGCATCTATGAATGCCGATCTCACCGTTTCTTTATCAAATCTTTCATCAAATGTGCATATAAGACAAAGTACATTTAGGGCAAAGCTTTGAGAGAGCAGGTCAGATGTGTGATTGTCTGTGAATTGAACCTGGATTTTTACAACTGAAGGCAAAGCCACTCTCCACCATCTTCTTTATTATTGTGGTTGAAACACTTTCCATTTTATTATTTCAATGTTAAGTAGTATTGCTTGTCTCCCACTGTGTCTCCTTTATCCTTTTGCGGTGGTGTTTATCTATTTCAGTGGAGTCAAAGCACATCATCTATGTTAAGTCAACTACATTCAGCATCTTTTAACATTTGTCATGGAAAGATGATGGAGTGTGAGCTGTTGTGCTTTTGTGCCAGTAGGTTTTGTGCTAGTGTGTATCTATCTATATGCGAGAAACACTCCATCAACATTTATGTAACCGATTCACGAATCAGCCAAAATACTGCTATGGCAACGAGCGCCGTAAACACCTCCATTTAAACACAGGCAAGTCATAACTATGAAACGAGGGGCCTTCTGGATCCTCTCTTGGATTAGGCGAAACATCAGGAGAGGGCTTTGTTGTACCAGCGACAGCATCCAAAACACTGCGTACATTGTGGGGCACGGAGGTGGGCAGAAAGCACGTCCTTCAATCAGAAGATCGGCGGTTGGATCCCCGGCTCCGCTCGTCCATCTTGACGTGTCCTTGGGCAAGACACACCAAAATGACCTGAATTTGGTGAGTCTTTGGGTATGAATGGTTAGATGGTCCTGATGGGTGTTTGGCACCTTGCATGGTAGCCCCTCCCATCAGTGTGTGAATGGGTAAATAATGACAAGTAGTGTGAAAGCGCTTTGAGTAGTCGGAAGACTAGAAAAGCACTTCACAAGTACATTCAAGTCCATTTACCATTTACACAGGTCCAGTGAGTAAGTACCATGACATCAGGACATCCCGTCTTACGAAAGAAAGACCTCATCAAAGCCCTGAACAGCTTTTAATTCAAAGGTCACTGAGGAAATGTGATTGCTGATAGTAGCTGCTGCGTATTCCCCTAAATTGGTTAGCGTATAACCCTACATAGCCTTTCAGTTATTGTATTAGTCATGTTTATTGTCATCGTCTTCATTTGTGTCATGCATAGAAGCCGTCTGTCACCATAGAGTTACTACTGAGCCAGAGACCGCTGTCTGCTGACATTCAATGTTTGACTTTTGCTTGTGTTCAAATTGGAAACAACCAGGATTTTTTTTTTTTTAGAATCAAAGGGAGCTATCGTATCCCTCATTCTCATTGTATTACAGGAATATCAGAGTGAAGCAGCATGTTCCCACACTCCTTCACTCACAGGTCTCTGACGTAACTATCCTGGTAGCTCATAAAAAATAAATAATAATAATCACAAACAGCTCAACAAACGATCAAAAAGAATGCTATCTTGTGAGCTGAGTGTTTTAGTAGCACAATAGTACAGAGAAAGAGTGAGAGAGAAAGAATACAGGTATAGGCGCTGAGTCTTTCAGCCATGTGGGAGCTTCCCTGCCAAAGAGGAATTAGCGTGGGAAGCTTCGAACTCGCATGAGGTCACAAGGAGCTACTATGTTTGCTCAGACCAACAGATTTGATTTCACGGGGAAAATAGCAATAGTGAATTACTTTGTTTTTGGAAATGATCTTTACTAATCCTGCAGGTGTTAAGAGAAAAAAAATCACTCGCTCTCTCACTCTCAACCCATTTGAGCACTTTGCGTTTAACTCCTTTTAATTAAAAAATCTGATATATTTATATTTATAGTTTACTTTAATCCTGACTTTTGGCAGGGACGAAAGAAATGTAATAAGCAGATGTGAAGAATTTAAGTTATAAGAATAAGTTATTTTATTTCACAGTCAAAGTCACAACAAAATATCAGGGTAGAAGACTCCTATTTGTTATCACAGTCGCTCAACTGGCAATGGATTTCTACCAGCGTGGCTGGCTATCTTTAAACACAGAAAATGTTATGTTCTTGTCTAGTGTCTCAGAAGATACATCCTAGAGCATGTTTATATTTAGCAAACAGGATGGACAGACAGACAGACAGACAGACAGACAGACAGACAGACAGACAGACAGACAGATAGATAGATAGATAGATAGATAGATAGATAGATAGATAGATAGATAGATAGATAGATAGATAGATAGATAGATAGATAGATAGATAGATAGATAGATAGATAGATAGATAGATAGATAGATAGATAGATATATAGATAGATAGAGACATGGACATTTTATTGTGAACTGCGACGTAAACTGAAAAACATCACATTCAGTTCCTTTGCATTTTTGTCAACATATTGTCGAGTGGACTGGATACTTTGTTGACTGTCCTGGAAGCTCGTTCAGTTTGCTCAGTAAATATTTACATGTTACCCATTGAGTATTTCTTTGGACACACTCAGCCTGGCTGCATCTCTCATGGATTTGAACCCTGAAGACCTTTTGTCCCTTCCAGGCCATTCACTTTAAAGTCAAACAGGAGAAAACACTCTTTTTCCTACAATACTATCATTTCAGTGTGGCACAGCATTTCCACAAACCTATTATGCATTCAGTCACTAAAAACATTATATTATTAGCCCTGGTCCAAGTGAGGGACACACAGTCTTGATATCAACAAGTGGCTCTTTCATTCTATATTAACCTTTGGGTTTAGGGCAACGATGAGTCAGCGCTAATAGATTTGTCTTGGAAGACCGATGAGAGTCTGGACATGAAGTTGAGGTACTCCAGGATAATTTAACAGTACACCAAGTTTAATAGTATTTTTCTATGTGGGCCTAAAATAGCAAGTTCCTATAACTGTTTATCCATGAAATTGAAGACATGTAACACTATACTCTGAAGGTGCAATAACTGTCAAATATGAAAATGTTATTACTGAACTATTGTGTCACAACTTTACATCTAGACTATATCATCAGGATAGGAGCAAATGTTCCTTTATATTTCGGATTCTCACTGATTGTAACAAAACTATTTTCTCAAGTCAATCGTAAGTCAGATCGATGGTAATGTTCATCAGTAGGCTTGAAGTTTGCAACCATTCTGATTCATTCTGCAGGTGTCAATTGCAACATACCAACTCTATTTATGTTTGCGTGTGTGGGTGTATCTGTGAACCTGTTTTCAAGTGTGAGTACATGCTAACCTAGTCCCCTTTTGCACTATGCACCCTTGTGTATCCTTGACACAACGCAGGAATGTAAGCCATCACACAACCAGTAAACAAATTAAAATTGTTTCCCCTCAGACGTCTGGAAAGACAGACGATATTTATCCAGATTTCAAACAAACATCAAGACCCCATAAACAAAATGTTTGGTCTGCTTAAGCCGAAAGCACTGGGTCAGATCCACAACGTGTCTGTTGCTGCAACGTCTATGTGGACGACACACAAACTGGACCGAGATGATGGATATTGTGGTGTCTGGAAAAAGAGGGTTTGGACAACAAGATGAGAATTATACTTAGTGGTCCGATCGGAAAGAACGCACAGTGGTTAAGGCTGACATGACTATTTGTTGCATGCCGCTGGTCGCCTTGTGATAGCAATTATTGTTCTGTCTCTGAAGCTCCAATGAAATAACAAACTGTAAAACAGATCAGTAGATTTTTTTGTGTGGATTACTTCTGGACTCTCGTACCTTTAAATTCCCATTTTTGTTGTTTTACTACCTAAGTGTTTTAATTGTGTGTTTTTTTTGTGACTGTGGAAGTAAAACATTCTTCAATGTTGGCCTTTATAATCCAGCCATAGCCCTTGTAGCTCGTGTTTTCTTTAGCCAATGCTCTCTTTATATTTGGCGATGTCATTCAGAGGAAGTTTTACACAGAGCACCAGAATCAGATTTGAAACCGACTTCAACAAGGAGGCAAATTAAATCAAGTTGAATGTTGGTCCAGCTGAGTGCTCTGTGTTTGTTCCACAATTGAAGAAAAAGAAAAGTCAGCATTACTTACTGGGTCTTATTAAATTTGACAAACAGAAAGTTTCCTGTGTAAACTGATGACTTTGCCTGTTACACAAAGCTAAATATTCACATTGTGTACTAAAAGGTCAAATATTTTTACTCCCCCCTCTTAAAACTAATATGAGAGATACAGTCTCGAGCAATGCGGACACAGATAAGACATTTCAAACTCAGTTCGGTTATTCTACTGTATGTTTTGCATTTATTCCATTTTTCTTTTTACAAATTGTAGTTTACCTCTGGTTCAGGAAACACTTTACGACTTTGTTTTGAAAAGTGACATAAACCACATTTAGCAGGCCCATGACAGGAATAACACAGTTTCTTTTAAATGGTCGTCAAGAAAAATCTCTTAGTCGAACAAACGTGACATTATTTCTCCAGACCTGCTCTCTGTCTGCCTCTGTCTCTTCTGGCATTGATGGTACTAAAGACACTAAAGACATCAATTGACAGGAAAAGGTGCAGAGCGGAAGAAAGACAGGACCAGTGTAAACACTGCCTGGCAAGAGAGAAGAGAGATGACACGCAGAGAAGGGGAGGAAGGGGGGGCTGCAATTATAAAACGAGAGACAGTAGATTCACACTGTGCCTGTTCCTCCGTCTCACTCCTTTCTCTCTATAAAGCACACACACACACACACACACACACACACACACACACACACACACACACACACACACACACACACACACACACACACACACACACACACACACAGCAACTCTTTGACTTTGAAAGTAAGCTTCACTGTGTCTTAATTATTAATTGCACACAATCCAAAAGTGTCCAAAATACTTAAATGTCCTTGCTATTTCGCCTACATTGAATTGTTTCTGCGCATCTGATCAAAATGTGTATACAAAAAAAAGTAGCAGAGAACCTAAGGCTTGCTTATTCTTGATATCAAATCATGTCAACATTGGATAAAATGCATATTAATATAATAAAATTATTTTAAATTGTATCATATTTAAAAAAAATGTAAAATATAGCCATCTTTTAACAATGCACATCTAATTTACAATTAATTTACAACTAATTATAATTAACTTTCACACCACTGATATGTAAGACCTTTAAATATGATAAACAAGTTCATAAACTTTGAAGATGACATGAAATAATAGCAGAGTTTGGACCCACACTGTTTCTGAACCTGGAGATGTCACAAGATTTATGAATGATGGTGGGGGGTTGACAGATCACTTAAGATAACGGGAGGAAAGTCTAAAAGGATTTGTGTCCATGACGCCAATAGGTAGTAAAATTCCCCTTGAATCTGCCAAGACCAATAGGCTCCAGCCCTGTCTGCTGCATTCCTCCTCTGCACAGCTCACACACTGCCATTTAAGGCTACCGAGTGCGCTGACAGACTTGTGGAAAGAGAGACGAATAAAACTGATTCTGATATTCTACAATGGCGGACTGAGCTCTTGATCACCTCCGTCATTTATGTATCACTAAGTCTATAGGAGGTATGTGGAGCTCTGATATCACTGTCCTTTCTATTTTCTCTCCATGGGTCTGCACTCTTTTTATGAGAAACATTGCCAAATGCATGCTGCTCTAATAGGTGTGCAAGTGTGCAGTTCAAACTTCTATAAATAACATTGTTGGGAGAAATGTGCGGGGTTGATGACCTGTCTGCCTTCCAGTTACAGTGTAATAATACTTGAGAAATTATAAAAAAACATTGCATCATGGTTAATAGGAACGCTGGAGACGCTGCATTACTCAACCTTGGCCAAAGTGAAGTGAGAGAAGATGTGATGCACACGTCCCTGAGGCTGATAGGCTAACAGGCAGTGATGCATGCTTCCCTCTGTTGGACAACTCGAACAATTACCACCTGCACTGAAAGGAACGGCTCAATGCGCAAGTACATGTAATTATAATACATATATACAGAAAATACTCTCTTTTACGTGTTACTCCCAGTGAAAAGTGCTATAGCTTCTTATAACTGATGACAAGAAATGATATTGCAAAAATCTGTCAACCTCTCAATACAAAATGAAGCACTCTTCATATCAAACATAATATCTCATATATGAATTCATCTTTACTTTCAGATTGCACACACAGCCATCAAGCACTTTACATACAGTATACGCTCCTATACAACAACCATATACAATGGGAAGAATATGCAGAACACACTGGCATAAAAGTCATCAATCATGTATGTATGTACATTGTGTATGTACGCATAAATATATGTGCGCTTTCTCGTGAAGAGACGTTAGTGTTTTGTAAAAAAAAATGTTTCGTAGAAGCAGGAATGATTCATTACTAGTTGGTTTGATTTGTTTTTTTCTGTCATGTTTTGGGATGTCTTGTTTCTAGCGTCAGTATGTACGAGTGCATGAAGGTAATTGTGCAGTGCAGTGGAAGCACAGTTGCTTATGTTTGACTTCAGCAGGGCTTTATATCAAAGCAAATGAGGCTGAGTGCCTTTTCTTGTTAGATTTAAACCGACTTCAATGGCTCCAGGATTCTTGTGTACTTGCTCTATTTTACCACTTGATGTCCCCCTTTTTACAGACATGAGTGAGCTGAAACTTTGAGCTGTTGGATCAGGCACTGCTGATGCAATAGTTAGGAGACCAAAAGGTACAGAGCTTTAACAAAGTAAAGGGTCAGGAAGAAAAACTGAAATACTCTGAGCCCTTTTATATACCAAATCCTAGTATTAGCGTGTGTGTGTGTGTGTGTTTTTTTAATTTATGCACGACTCATTATTATTTCAGTGTGACACTGCTTACCTTCCTCCCAGAGAACAGCATACACAGCTGATGCATGGAGCCTCCATTCTTGGTCAGCTCTTTCTTCAGGGTTTTAGGTGATGGGAGTGTCCAGCCGCCCTTGTGGTGCCCTCCCCCCGCCTCCAGGCAGTTGATGGCGTTGTCTGAAGTGAAACAAGGCGTGCGGGGGTCTTGCAAGAGGCTCCCTTCACTGTGCGTGCGCCTGCGGAGGGAGTTCTGCACACTGAGCCCTCCTCCTCCGTGCTTCTCACAGGTGGCCCCCTCCACCATGCTGCGGCGCTTGCTGTCACTACGCTGCAGGTAGGCGTCGTCGCTGTCGTCTTCATCGTCCTCCTCTTCGGACTCCTCGTCTTCGTCGTCATCGTACTCTTCTTCATCCGTGTTGGGTGAGGAGAGGGCGTCGGCACTGAAGGAGCGATCGAGGCGCAGCTCAGGGATGACAAATGAGGAGGAGGAGGAGGAGGGCGGAGCGTTGGTGTCCAGTGGCTCCGAGGCGTTGTCGTCGTCTGTGTTTGACACCACCAGGTTTATGTTGACCTCCTCTTCATCCCTCTCTCCCTCCTCCTCCTCTCCTCCTCCTTCTTCTTTCTCGTCTCCCTCACTCCCAGCACTCTTTCTGCTGGCCCCATCATCCTCCTCTTCCCTTCTCCTGTTCTCCAAAGCATTCGCCTCTTTCCAGAGCTCCATCTCATTCCCCTCCATACTCCTCCAATCCTCGCCCTCTGTGGAAGGAGGTGGCGTGGGAGGCACCTTGTGTCGCTCCTCAGATCCCATCAGACCCCCAAGAGGCATGTAGATCTCGTCCAAAGGTGTGAGAGGCTCTGAGGTGTGAGGGCTGCCAAGGGTTGGAGGCTCTGAGGGGCTGGAGGGATACAGGCTGCTTTCCTCGCCTTCTGAGCTGCGGGGTGGCAGGTGGAGGCACACACCACCTCGATCTCCTCCTACTCCACCCAGTTCACATGAAGGGGCTTCCACCTTAGGCTCCAACATCTAGAAAAGGGAACAGAGGAAGGCAGAGGGACAGTTAGTCACTGTGTATATGTCACACAAGTTTAACAAGGCGTGATTGAGATCTACTGTACTGCCATGAGCAAATCCTTAGCAGTCATTGAATTTGGTTTTGTAATATCTCCGTCATGCTAGATGTTGGGGCGATCGAGCAGTGACGCCAGGAGCAGAGTAGATGACGTTTATGTCTGTTGAGAAGGTCACAATATTAAGTGATAAGAGTCATGCCGGATCATAGCATACAGTCATTCCCGACTGGAAGTTCAACAACGGTCGCATCACGAAGCACGTTGGAGAAGCAAAGTGCGCTGTATTTCACTACGCTGTATAAAACAAACTGTTGCACAGGTTTTGCTCATAAGACTGAACTGCTATACACCACATTGTCTCAGTGTCAGTGGGCTCCATTTGTAGTACAAGGCTGTGTCGCTGCTAAACTTTACCACACTGGAGCTCGCTGCACTGATTCCGTCAAACAAACGCATTACTGTGCTCTGAGGGGCTGTGGAATAAAAATTAAAAAAACACATCAAAACTCTTGAAGAAATTAATGAGATGACTACAATGTCTTAGCCACCCATCTGTTCACCCGTCGATCTATTCTCAGATATTCTCATCATTTCAACATACTGACAGTTGACAAATGACCACACGATCCCTCCACTGCCCTCACCCACTTCCCAGGCACGTGTGCACACACACAGTACACTTACGGCCCTCACCCTCTGCTTTTAGCAATACCTCCTTCCCAATAAATGCTGCTTTAACCTATTGCAGCCTACAGAGCCCTGAGTGGGTGGATCATTAAAAATGCATTTTGAGTGGGCCAACATTGTCCAAACCCACAGAATTATATTTCAAATTTGACTAAAGATCACAAAGTTGCTGAATATTTAAAGCTGAATTGTGGAACTGTTTATAAAGTTATGCACTAAACTTTTTTTCCTTTTAATGTAATGATGCTGCCAACTGTGTTTTTAAATAAGCTTGATTATAACTCACAAGTATTTACACATTATTATGTGGATGGGGAAAAATAAATTCCACCTTTTTAGTTAAAGATAAAATGTAATGAAAACACATGGGTTCAAGAGGTCAATCAACTGTGTATTCAAATTCACATCAATGTCATCTCTAAACTTGGTGATTTTGGCACCATTGTATTTTTGACAAAAGAGCCTATAAGCTTATGACCATGTTGTAGATATTCAATATGCATTGGCTTTACTTCAGTAAACATGGTTTAAAGGAGACATGAATATATACTGAGAAGATGCACTGGTTCAAACGTACAGGTACAACACAAGTGGGTTAAGGTGTGTTGAAAATCCAGCCCAGCTAGAGTTTTAACACAGGAAATTGCTTGGGGTCATAAACCCAAAAAAGTACAAAGAAGACAAACAGAAACAAAAGAACTCTTGAATTTCCCTGAGCGAAAAACAACTGACTCAATTTAATAATATGCACTTTTGAACTCACAAAGTTAGAAAATATAAGCTTTCCTGCTGAAATGTGAACAAACCTATTTAATATGTATGAAGGCAACCACGTTTTACATGTTTCAAATAAAACTATTCTTTGGCAGTCAGTTTAACCAAAGACGACAAGCAGAATAAGTGGCATTAATGGTGTTAGCTTCAGGAGAGAAAGAGTGTGTTCCGATGGTAAAGCGGCTGTGTTCAATCCAACGTGTTCTCACCCCGACTCGTCACATACTGACACTTTGTCAGGAGCCTTGGCGTCACTTTCTAATGCACTGGGTGGAACAGGCTGGTTCAACTATTCTACCCAGTCAGGTATGTGTGGAATCCAACACATCTCACTGTAAAGAGGACTAAAGACAGAGACAAATCGATAATAATTACGGCAAAGGTAAAGAAGAGATCAAGGATTAAATCAAGTAAAGAAGTGATGCTATATATTCTTTTAACTGAACAGAAGCAGGGAGCCTTAAGTTCACTCAGTGTGCAGCATTAAGGAAGCAAACAGTTTGATTGATATTAAGTTAGGGGAACATTTGATTATCAGTTTGAAGTAGGTTTATAAAGTGAATATGAACACGGAAATATGACATGAATGTGAACTCTTACATAGAGGCCATGAAAATAAACTGATGTGCCCCAAATATCTGTTATTAAATGTATTCATGGGTGGATTTATGAAATCACAAGTGCTCAGCTCAGTTTACAAAGGCGATTCTATCTTCTTTAAGTCTGCAGCGAGTCTTATGAAGGGCCTCATTGTGCTGGTCAAGTTAACCCATGATGACAAGCTGCAGTCACAAGATGCTCTGCTCTAATTGGAGATAATGCTGCCTCCTCTTAGACAGCCCTCATGAAAATTTCCCCAGCTGTTTGTGTTATGCAGCTCACATTAGGCTCCCGGATACTGATGTCCTGATTAAACCTTTCTCTAAACCTTTGACCTGGATTCATGAACTCTGCAAATAACTTTAGTCAGGCTGACTTCCAGTCAGGATCAACCTAAAAAAACAATCCTACTAATATCACAGATCAGTTCTTAGCCTGGAACAACGATGGGAGAAACACAGGTATTCTGACATGTACATACAGTAAATATATATCTATATATGTACTGTAGATATATACATATATATATATATATATATATATATATATATATATATATATATATATATATATATATATATATATGTATATATCTCCTGCAACGATATGACTTCATATTCTTGTGACTCAAGGCTCTGTTCTGAGCCTGTTTCTTTTGTGTACACACTATCACGCAATGAAACTATCTGCAAATCTGGCAATTAAAAACATACCACGGTAATGACCCATAAACCAAAACAATCTCTTGCAAACCTTTATCTGGGATGTTTTGCACTAGACTCAGTGTTTTTTTCGTGTATATTATGCTTATGTTTGATTTTGCCAAATGTGTCCCTCAACTAAACTTTTTTAGCCCTATACTAAACTTTTGTTCTTTGAGAAGCACAACGCAGGGTTATTCAGACCTTTTGCTTGCGTGCTTGTTTTGGTGCTGGTCCAACTGTGAAGTCCTTTGAGGACTGTGAAGTCCTTTGAGACTAGAGCAGTGACTCAGGGCTATAGATATAAACTTGACTTGTTTGGATGTTCATGGATATATACAACTGCCCCTAGGTGATCCGGACCTCTCCTTTTCTCTTTTAACTACCTCTTAGCCTTCCTGTGATCCCATCTAAAGGGTTTAAAGGAGTGTTACAACCAAGACATCAGGGCTTCTTACTGAGTGTAAGAGGGGTATTTTCTTTACAATGAAAGGCACTTTCTCATGAAAACACCCATGGAGGAGAGTGGATGTAAAGCCTCGTCTACCCTTGTTCTTTCTTTGTCCATAGAGATCCAAGTCAGAGTGGTCAGAAAAATTATGATTTAGATTGTTTTACGAGGCCTATGATAGTATGAACATTATAGAAAAATCATGGGACAAACATTTATTCTTCTATCAATCCATCATACATTTAAATGTGAGGTGTACACAGACAGCTTTTCTCTTTCCTTTTCTCAACCTCGCTGAACCCCATCTCTCTTTCCCAATCTTACATACATAAACCCCTGACTGCTGTATTTATGGCTTGAGACACAATGGAGCCACCTGTCCTGTCAGATACACTTGGTCATTCTCACACTCTCTACAGTCGACACACACACACACACACACACACACACACACACACACACACACACACACACACACACACACACACACACACACACACACACACACACACACACACACACAAACAAATCAAGCAGCTTCAAATTAAACATGTGCCTTTCAAGCCTGTCCTCATGTTTAATCTGAAGATATGAAAACAACAGGCATATCATCAAACTTCATCTTCAAGACATCTTTCCCATTATTACATTTACCACATAGCCAACACTCTTTAAGCCTGCTTCAAAAGATTAATGAAAGCTAATGGCTTATGTGCTCAGGTTTATATGCGTGTTTACAGGCTAGTAACACACATACAATACACAGATGTACTCAAATATGACTCAAAGTTATCAATGATTCAACATTGCATTGTCTCACTTAAGCAAGGAAATAAAACCAGGCCTAAAAGGAAGAGTGGGATGTAGGGTAAGAGATTGAATAGATGGAGGAGACAAAGAGAATAAGACAAGCAGAAGGGAGGAGGGGAGTTAGTGAATGCAATGACATAGAAATGAGATGAGTTAATGGAACATGGCAGAGAGAAAGAAAGAAATCAGCAAAAGAGATCTTTGAAAATGTCCATCTTCTTTTTTTTTTTTTTTATGTCAATGGACCATGAACAGCATTGCAGGTCCCTGTACTACATAACAAGTTCAACTTACCCAGTATGTCTTTTAGCTTTTTGGCTGAACTAACTGACAAACACAATCCCCCCCCAGGCTGTCCTTCAACGGCGGTTATCAATTCTGTAAGTCGGTCCAGCGTTTCTTGATCTGGTTCTGAGTGCGTTCACATAAAAGAGCTGGTATTTACAGCATTGACCATTGTCGCAAACATGGACAAGTCTTCTGGCACCAGAGCTGCATATTTAACAAACACAGAGAAAACTAAATCATTTGCAAAATGCAAAGAAGTTAAACGCATAACCAAGGCTAAAAGTAACACAGTTGCAGGAAAGCGGGCAAAAAAAATCATTGACTGTGTGAATGTGTAAATGAACAGGCTTATGATATCACTACCCCGGATAAGGCACGAGTCGTTCTGACGATAATTACATTTTTGGATTCCGTTAAGTTAATGTGTGGCTTAGAAGTACTATAAAAATAGAATAGGCAAGAATAGAAGATACTTAACACGTCCCCTTCGGGAAATCATGGCTTGTATGACAATTGTAGCCTTATTCTTTCAGCTGCAACCCCGAGCAATGTAATGCATAAAGTCTGCAATGCAGTTACACACTGCAACATATGGCTCAAGAAGCTTATGAATATAAGATAAGAGCATACAGATGATGTGTTATTGTGGTTATAGAAATGTAATTTATGGTGTTGTTAGATTGCGGTTAGACTGCTTTGTTAATTAAGGAGAAGAAACAAGTTGTTTTTTTACCAGTGACATCAAAAGCGTGTTAATTCACAAAACCTACGTTTTTTCAGGATTATTTGTGTCCTTTACTTTCCTTAAATTAAATCTGTTTTGCTTTTCGTCTGGATTAAGACTTTTTGTATTTGTGTCATATTATTTTACAAAGCTGGAGCTGGTTAGGTGTGCAGCATAAGTTACGTCAAGCAGTGGACCACGACCGTAAACCTGGGTTCAGCCTGAAGTTTCCTTGCTAACCCCAAATCCTGCTTCGTAGTAAAGGCTTACTGACTCTTTTAAACACAGACACATGATATGCCACAAATACTGCATGGATGTTTCATACTTATTTATGCTTTTCAGTTCTGAGGGTCTCAAATGGAACTAGGAGGAAGCTATCAGAAATTAGGAATACCACGTCATATTAAGAAATAAAGTTAGACCGACCAGTGACACCTGCCAATTGACATGACTCATATTTGATGAGACTGTGACACCAGGGTGGGAAAGAAACAAAAAAGAAACCAGGTGTGATCAGTGGATACCCTGAAGTCATATATCCCAAAAAAATCTCACTGAAGAAATGAAGACTGACAACAATGACCTTCATTTGCCAACAAGAATACTCTTATTCTGGAGGTCTAAATTTCTGAAGGTCAAAAATATTCTCTTAAGGATGAAGCTGCAGGAAAACACACACGTGTGGACAGTCACCCAGGAATAATTATGTGAACTCTGTCCCATGGTTACCATGGCAATGAGAGACCCCTTTCCAGGGGAGCAGCTGTGCTGTGCGTTCTCCAAATGAAGAGATGCACCTATGAACTCTGTCATCGTAGCTTCTCACCAGCACCTCCCTCCCGCTTCTCATTTTCTCAGTGCCATCTTTCATCTTTATGTCTTTCTTTCCTTTTTCCTCCTTTCTCTTTTCTCTTTAATTTCCTGTGTCCCGGTTTATTTTAAGTCAGGCGTTACATTAAATATTGGTTATTGATGGATCGATTAAGCTCCTCGCCTGCTTCTGTCGACCTAGTGTAATATTAATGGTTCAGCGTTTCCACCATTGCACTTGCCGACTCCACTTCCAAACTAAATAAATCCAGCTCAACTCAATTAGCAATGCTGTTAAAAGAAAAGAACATGGTTTCTCTTGTTCTTCCTCTTCACCACTCCCTCTGCATCCACTCTCTTCAGGGGTGGATCTGTACGACAGCAGGTCGGCTGATGTCTCAGGGATTTAATCAGTCTGCATTACCCTTGTTTCTTTTGTTGTCTTTAGTCACTGACTTATATCATCGATTTCTTCAGAGAACATGTGTCTTTTCTCGTCTTCACTGAACAGGTCAGTGAAGATGGGATAAGACCTCCTCCTTTTATAGCCCAGAGGGAAAACATAAGAGGAAAATAGTGACAACAGGAAATAGGAACAAAGTCAATCAAACTGGACACAGTAACCCATTGTTATCATTATGCTTTCACTATTTATTGACACTGACAGATGAGAAACATATTAATCATGCTATTGTGGATTATTTACTGTTTTTCATATTTATATTACTTGTTTTTATTTTTATTTTATTTTAC
The DNA here is from genome assembly GCA_038501785.1 of Myoxocephalus aenaeus. Taxonomy (NCBI): domain Eukaryota; kingdom Metazoa; phylum Chordata; class Actinopteri; order Perciformes; family Cottidae; genus Myoxocephalus; species Myoxocephalus aenaeus. The sequence continues at coordinate 9,220 of JBAMJR010000037.1, read as the reverse complement.
TATGTGTCTTTTGTGTGCACTTTACCTGCTGCTGTAATCCTGCAATGTTCCCACTGCGGGACTAATACAGGATTATCTTATTTTATCTTATTCAAATCACCTTTGTTGTTTAGTTTGCTAGATTTTGGCCCATTTATTACAATTACAACATATGTAGCATACCAATTGCCAGTTTCCAAAGAAATTGGTTTAGATCTGTGTTTAAACAATGGGGTTTTGTCTGCATGCTTTCCCTTTTCACCCAATTTGTAATGGCCAATTGACCTTGCATGGAATGGAGATCTTCCCTGGACCACGATCCCTCACACAGCTTTCCATTCACCAACCATGCGCCAGGGCTCTCAGGTTCAGATTTCTTTACACATTTAACCTGCCTACCTAACTTTAATTTTGTATTGAAATGATTGGTAGATTTAAGAACCAAATATGTGAATTAAGGTACCTTGCATTGACAATATATTTACCATTTGCAGAACTCAGATCTTTTACTAAAAACAAAATCAGCAATACACTATAAATAATACCCCAAAACCCAGTCCTACATTGAAAAAAAAGTGCTCATTATGCAGACGAATAGTTATATTATGCTATATGACATTATGGATCATTATTATTAATATGTCTAACAAGTAAGTAACCATTTTATATGGAGATTACGATCTTATTTAGCAGAGAAACTAGTACCTATAGCTGTCAGATAAATGTAATGGCCTCTGAAAGGTCCAGTATGTAGCAGAAAACAAAATAATCACATATTAACTTTCCAACACTGGCATCTAAATTGCTCAAATTAATATCTCAGGAGGTGAAAGTTACATTATTTACACATCAAGTAGATGAACCAGTTGTATTAGAAGAGGAGCTCCAAATTTAGGAGTAGGAGAAGGATACAGAAGGTCAAAGGATTCAAGAGAAACAAGGATTGTGGTATCTTCCTGGGTCATAACAATCCAGGGCACAAAAGAAGACATGAAACAAACATTAATGTGTGTTCCTTGGAAGTGTGGACATGTTTCTGTGTTTCTGAGACAATAAGCCTCCTTGGGGGTGCGATGCCGCTCGTGATCTCCCTCAACAGCAATAGCAAACTTGTTTTTTAGTACTTGTTTTCCATTAACTCCTTTTCATACAAACATAGTCTAAGTGTATTTGCCTAAGTGAAATCATTTGCTCCATCCCACGTCACGGGTTGTTATATAAACTCACATACGTACACACGATCACAAGGTTCATGTTGTACCGCCCTGCAATCACAGGTCATATATCACAAAAGGCACACGTGTCTTATCTAATTTGGAAGACGTTTCATAAGCTTGTCATGCAGTATCTGATATGTTCATCATCCTGATGTTTGCTGCTTCTGTGAAAACGAGAGTGTGTGCGGCAGACAGCAAGGCAGGCTATATAGGTTTGTGTGTGTGTGTGTGTGTGTGTGTGTGTGTGTGTGTGTGTGTGTGTGTGTGTGTGTGTGTGTGTATCTATGTGTGCATGTCCAAGCCAACTAAATATATATTAAGCATGCTTTGACATGCACTTTCCAGAACAATCTGAAGATTTAAGAGACATTATTGCTTTGTGTAATACCAATAACTCGTTAAGGGACCAGACCATATAGATGATCAATCTCTGAATGACCTCATTACATGCACCGCAATGCACCGGCCTCTTTTGCCCTCGATTTCACTAAGAGACAATGAGGCGGGTAATAGTCATTTATCTGTCAGACCCCTCCATTGTGATCAGGCCAGGAGGAAAGGAGGAAACCCAAAACGGAAAAGGGAGTGAGGGAACGAGTGAAAAAGGGGTCTGTGGATCAAAGAAAAAACAAGATATCAGGTGAACACAGCAGACATAAAAGTGGGCTAAATCTTTTTAACTAAATCATTAAGGTGTAGCGTCAAAAGACAAGGGTTTAAGAGAGTAATACAAATGCTTTAGGCCACAAAGTAAAGTAAAAAGTTAAACTGGCAACATTATCATCATAACATTAAAGTGCATCCACTTAAATGTGCATAATGATACTGCAATTCATCTACCGGTGCTGCAGAGTATCAGGAATATTCAGTGTGTCAGCAACACTAATTGAAGCAAAATAGCTTTGACTTGGCAGCAGACTTGAACTTTGAAGAAATCAACTGCGATGTATGAGCATGAAGCCTATTCTCATTTATATTTCAGCCTTTCAGCCTAAACTGAGAGCTGATGACGGTGTTTTCCTGTACGTGTACATATATATGTAGTATATATTAAGTTTGAGTTACATTGCAATCGTTAAAGAGTAACATGGTGCACTGCCACACCTACAAAACCGTTGGACGAATCAAGATTCATTCTCTCACAGGAACCAGGCACAGGCCATCACAGCGGGATAGGGGGGTAATGGGACGGCTTTTTTTTGGGGGGGGGGGGGGGGGGGGGGGTGTCACATCCAAAGATGCAAAGGCATTATTGATAGAAGCTGAGGGTTCAGAGAGAAAATGTCATTTACGTAACGTGCCCTGTGACGCCAGGCAGCTGAAGACAATGCGACCACTGAGGAAGACTGGAGAAGGCCTTTATAGAAAGAGCAGAGAGAGATGCGTGTTCGTCTGCATGTGAGTGAGAGGATGATGCGCGCGTGTGTGTGTGTGTGTGTGGGTCATGGACACTGTCAACTATTGATTAAGGACAGGGGCAAGGAGAGGAGGAGAGGAGGAACATGTTCTATCTTTATATCTTACTTAAAACAAACTTATTAAACTTCATTTATCTTTCCATCACATTCATTCAAACACAAGCTACCAATTGCTTAAACTCTGTATTATTGATCATCTTCCTCTTTATGTATCAACAGGCAGTAACATGAAGTACACACCTCTGCATCTAATTCTCTCTCTCCTTCTAAGAAGAGAAAAACCCGACAATCCCTCTGTAGAGGAATAGAGAAAAGCAATTTTCCCCAGTGTGCTTCCTGTAGTTCTCCTCTAGCCCCTCTGTAAGCTCTCTCTATCACATTCAGCCCTGAGTCTGTTTTAAGGGCAATCTCCCTATACGGGGATGTAAACAAAAATACGGTCCACAACTCTTGTTTACAAAGAGAGGCAATATTACAAGGAGTAATTATATTAAAGAGAGCTATTAAAGCTACACGCGAGGAAGGGAAATAAGTGGATGGAGTGATAGAGAGAATAAAGCAAAGACACCCAACTCCTCATAAGAGTGTCATAGAGATGCCTTGTGATAAATGAGCTTTTATTGCTTTTTCCTATCTTTCCTCCCATCTCTCTGTCTTGTTTTTCTCTCAGTATGACTAAACCACTCCCTGCCCACCAGCAGCACAATATTAGCAACTCACACAAACCACATGGAGACTCTAAAACCCTTTTTCACCAAAGACAGAGAAAAGCACCATAGAATCAATTAACATGAAACCGCTCCACAAAAAAAAAAAAAACTGTACAGATGGGGAATAAAGTGATGGTACGTAAACCCTACCTGGCAAGAGGAAGCAGGTCCAGGTTACAATCCACTAAAGGCAGATACAGGCACTCCACACATCCCCATTAAAGTGGCCTACTTCCTCTGTCAAACTGTTGTGTGAGTGTTTGTGGCTGGATAGTCGGTCTGGTGTGTGTGATTCTGTCAGTGTGGGCTAGGCCAACTGAACTGTGCACAGAGGGGGAGAGAGAGAGAGAGAGAGAGAGAGAGAGAGAGAGAGAGCCCAAGAGGCTGCACAAACAAGTAAGAAGGAAAGAGGGAGAGGAAAAGAGAGGGAGGGAGGCGATAGCGATAATGATAAGAGACAAATGAGCAGGGAGAGCTCAGAGAGAAGAATATGCATGTGCGTGGTGCGTATGTCCACTGAACATAATAACTGGTCTCCGTGATTGCAGATGTGTGTGTCTGTAAATATTGTCTGACATCTGTGTCCATTTGTGAACTGCACAACAACCTCCCTCAAGACATTAAGGCACTGCAGCAAGGTCCCACAGGATGCACAAAGCACACAATGAACACATATCTATTGTAAACACACACACACACACACACACACACACACACACACACACACACACACACACACACACACACACACACACACACACACACACACACACACACGCAAACACGTGCATTACATTTAAACTCACATGCAGGTCTCTGACACACACAATGCAGCTGTGAAGTCATAGGGTAAAAATATATGAAGCACAAACCATGCCACATTATAAAAACATCCTATCTTAAAAGGAAACACCCACAATATTAAATGTAAATATAATGGCTGTTAATTACCGGGCCAACAAAAGGAAGTCATCTGTGTGTCGAAGGTATTCTGTAAAATGTTTGTTACCAACTGTTAATACGGAGAATGTCCCTACACGTCCTCGTTTTGCGGCCACATTTCAAAATTCAGTTCTTCTTAAATTCCTAATTCCCAATTAAAGTCTCCTCTCCACATGGATACCGATTACACAAGCATATCCGCTGACCTCTGCAGCTTTACAGTGTCAGACCACTATAATTTCCCCTACTTTACACACATTCAATGCATTACTCACAATAAAATAATTAGTCTACTGGCAATAAAAACAGGAGCCTATATCACAGATCACATGGTTAAGACCATGTGTAATAGATCTTTACACTCTTCACCCACCAGGTGGCTTTTGTAAGCACATGACGCCTCGAGAAATGAACCATTTAGCGAACCAATTTGCTGGAAAGCTTCAATGCTTCATGAACACTACGTAACATGTGAGCAAGGCAATCGAATTTAATGTGTTCATTTACAAAGCCTTGTATGTTATGTATTGCTCAGTTGCAATTGATCATCAGTGATGGTTCCATTATTTTTTCTGTTGTTGTTGTCTAGGTTGTAAATTGTTGTTGCGCCATGTAGTAGGCCTTTATGCCTTAACAATTGTAGATGAAGGGTACCCTGGGTAGCTCACCCCGTAGTTACTCATATTTAAATAATTTGTCATAAAAGAATACAAAGACAGCAAAATGGCGTTGAACTCCTGGCAAACAGTGTTATGGTGCATTGGGGCTAACAACTGGAATGGAGTGTGGAACGGGAAATGTGCATGCGTGGAACGCAGACTCTCAATCGTAGTATGAATAGGACCGTGTGTGTGTGTGGCCACGTGGCTGGTACAAGGCTGCGGCTGTGTGCAGAAGCCGAGCAGGGAAAGTATGTCCGAGAGAAAAGTGTTTTTAAAATTAATCGGATTTTAAAACAAAAAAGTCATGTGGGAGATAACACTGAGACAGTGAAAGCTCCATGTGTCTTGTGAGGAAATATGACCCCGAAGTCATAACATTTAGGTTCACAATGGCAGGCAGTGATGGTGAGGGCAAGCAGAATACACATTTTTGTCATTATAAACAGTATATGTTGTCATATTTACAGCCCATCTGTTATGCTTTTGTTGTTGTTGTTGTCATTTATGGTAAGGTTGTCCTTTAAAACAATCAGAATTGGACAATTAACTTACAAAAGGTTGAGAATCCCTGGTTGAGGACACTATAGATATGTATTGTAAGACTATAAATAGATATATGTGAGTCATAGCTGGCCACAATATTGTTGATGTGGATGACATCAATGCACCATTTTGTTCAAACAATGCCTGGAGGAGGCAGAGATCAGAAAGGGCCCACTTTGATTGAAGCTGGACAAATGGCGGCTTCTCACTCAGCAGCATGCCCTCTACTGTTGTTCCATACAGACATCTACATTTACAGACATTATTAAGAGGAAAATAACCAATAAGACAACCAAACCTTTCAAAGCATCATTGTCAGCATTAATTATTCTACAATATAATAACAAATGTCACAAAAAAGGCTATACATGCTATTCAAAGTTAATGAAAATGTTTTTTAAATGCCAAACCTGAACAGAAACACCAAGACATTGTAAAAAATCATTACAAAGTTTTCACTCTTGGTTGAGGTGGGAAAGTTAGTATATCGATAAAATCAATATGCAACAAAGTGCAATGGAAACAGCGAATAAATTCTGACAATCATGAAGCATTTGACTTAATCATCCACAGAGGAGACTAAAAATAAAGGCAGACAAAAACATCCAATCTGAGGGGAGCGTTGAGGAGACCATAACGATCCTCAATTCAACAAATGATACTCAGAGAAATGTCATATTTCCATGATATTTTTTAACATAGTTTTCAACCGTTTGAGGTCTGACTGGAGGGTTCCTGATATTTGTGTAATCATATTTCATCACGAATTAAAAAAAGTCTGTTAAAATTGGCACTTTATTTTAATGGAAACTAGTCTAATTTGTTTTGCAGATAAACAAATATACCTGAGTGATTAATTTGAACAACATTGTTTTCTCTCTCTCTCTCTCTCTCCTCTCTCTCTCTCTCTCTCTCTCTCTCTCTCTCTCTCTCTCTCTCATCCTTCTCTCTCTCTCTCTCTCCTCTCTCTCTCTCTCTCTCTCTCTCACTCGGTTATCTCAAGATCCTCTTAATTGTTTTGTCTCCTCAGTGTGACAAGGAACATTTGACAATAAAAGGCAGGAGACACACACACACAACACACTGTGTACATGGGTCAACGACTATCCAGCACTGACAATACCCTTCAAGAGGTAAATGTCCAACACAAAACAAGATGGTGTTGTATACAGTAGGTAACAGTTATTCTAATTACTACAAGAAAAAGAAAAAAACATGAACTCAAAAGTCTTTGCAGCAATTACACTGATCAACAGAGCTTCTCCATCCAGATATCCTCAGATATGTCAATGCCCTGCATACGGAGCTCCATGAGCCTCAATTCACTAAAGTATGAATCTCACACTTCCCATCACTCACAAACTTCTGCCCGAATTCTGCATAAAATTTGACTGGTACTATACAATATGTAATTTAGAAAAGAGTAAGAAATGTCCATGGCTCATCGGAACCAGGAAAACAAACTAAACTTCCACCACGTCCCAAAAGAAACTACTGCTGTGCCGGGTGAAATATCTGGTTATGTAAATGTACCTAATGTAAAATAGTTGGGACTTCACCAAGCACAGCATTTGCAGAACAGTTGTGAAATAGTGCTACTTGCACACACAATCTAAACACAGTCAATTCAGAAACGTAGATATTTACACCATATTTACAGTAATAAGCACACACACACACACACACCACACACACACACACACACACACACACACACACACACACACACACACACACACACACACACACACACACTAATCTCAACTATTGGAGAAACCACCTGAAGTCTCCAGAAAGAGCTCTCAGTTTGACCTTCATACCAGACCAAAAGATAACAATACGTTACCTTAGACACAGGCATCTGGACGCATAGTGTGCTGAGTGTTTAAGTGTCTTGTCATCGGTGTGTGTCCCAGAGTACGTCAAGATGGCACAGTTCATCCACACACACAAACACACACTGACAAAGCACGTGTGCTGCGCAAATAGAGACAGGCTGCTAATCCAATGTGACCATATGGGATCAGTGTTTTCTTTTTCTCCCCTGTCCGTTTTTCTGTGCGTGCTGTCAGTGCTTCAATTTCTCGTCCTCTTGTCTGTTTCTCGTCTTTGTTTCTGCGATCCAGCTTCTCCCCGAGCTCGGCAATAACGCGTGTGTCAATGTGTGTGCAAAGGAGCAAAAGAGGGGGGGGTGAGGGGGGGGGGGGGGGGTAAAGAGGGATCTGGTGAAGGACGGGAAATGAAGACAGATGAATCAGGGAGAGGTGTGAGAGAGAAAGGAGGAATTTAAATGAAATGTGATGTTTGTTTTAAAGATGTAGAGCGAGGATGGTTATGAAAAGATCTGCAACTAACTCTGGAGACTAAAGCAGCCAGTGTCCTTCATTCTCCCTCTCTCTCTCCCCCACTGTCTCTCTCTCCCCCTCTCTCTCTCTCATCTCTCTCTCTCTCTCTCTCTCCCCCACTGTCTCTCTCTCCCCTCTCTCCTCTCTCTCTCTCTCTCTCTCTCTCTCTCTCTCTCTCTCTCTCTCTCTCTCTCCCTCTACATGCTATTTTTAGAAGTTGCTCTGTTGCAATCAAAAGCACTGAATCAAACCCTATCAAAGAGAAGGATGTTAAGGGCCATGTCTTTCACACCTAATAAGACACACACACACACACACACACACACACACACACACACACACACACACACACAACACAACACACACACACACACACACCCCTGTCCGTTACAATGACCATGTGTTTACATCCGAACTAAGGGGAGCCATGTAAGCTATACGTCAGGCCTTATCTAATCATGTGCTAATAAATAATGGGCTTTTCAAACAGCTATTTTAAACCTTGGTGGATAACACTGCGCAGACCGCTGTCTCCCTCACTGTCTCTGGCTGGAGGTATTCTCGGGGACACATTTCCATGTGATGCATAAAGTAATGATTGACATCTAAAAAGTAGAATATCAACTTAAGGCCAACTACTGTTCAATGTTTGCCCGTTTCGACTCGCTTCCACAGTACTCAGTTGTCTTGGTAATTGGTGGCAAGATGTTTTGAAATCACAACTGTCATCAATCACTTCTACAAATCAACAATTTAAAGAAAGAAAGAAAAAGAAGCCCTGTTATTTGAAAATTAAACTATTATCCCAGCTCCATTGCATGCTCAAAGGAGCAGACGTCTTTTTTTTTGGAGTAAAGAATGCGCATAATTAAATTTGACAGTGAATGGATTTCATGCTCGACTGTATCTTCTTAGGACTAAGTCTCCGAGGCTCTTATCTACACTAGCTGAGCATAATTGCCATTATGTAACACAGTTATGAATAGTTAAAGGTGAGCTAAAATAAAGCCAAACACCACTCCATCAAAGGGAAATCATTAATGTTTAAAGAGAGACAAGGAATGAATCCTAAACTACAGGCCACAATGAATAACATCCATGAGCTGTGTGTGTGTGTGTGTGTGTGTGTGTGTGTGTGTGTGTGTGTGTGTGTGTGTGTGTGTGTGTGTGTGTGTGTGTGTGTGTGTGTGTGTGTGTGTGTAACTGACGGAGACACAGGGAGACAAAGGGAAACACAGTCAGTGATAAAGATAGCCAGTGAGAGACTGAAGGTGGAGAATGCTGCAATAGAATTAGTAATAGAAAACAAATATATTCTTAATGTTATATATTTGTAAACATTTCGTATACACAAAGGGGAGAGAAGGTCTCTTGTTTCTGGTCAACTTTTCAAATTCTCAGTGT